>JAAGVU020000002.1:14339429-14352346 GCA_011763525.2 Mormyrus iriodes
TGGGAGTGACATGCCCATCTAGAACAAGTAGTGGGCCTAGGGCATGGCATGATATTGCAGCCCAAACCATCACTGATCCACCCCTGTGCTGCATTCTGGGTATGCAACAATCTGGGTGGTAAGCCTCTTTGGGGCTCCTCCACACCGTGACTCTCCAAGATGTGGGGAAGACAGTGAAGGTGGACTCATCAGAGAACAATAAATATTTCTGATTGTCCACAGCCCAAGATTTGTAATGCCGGCACCATTGACAGTGACGTCTGGCACTGGCATGAGTGACCAAAGGTTTGGCTATAGCAGCCCGACCAAGAACACTGACCCTCCGGACTCAAGGTGCGCATTTAATTCTGCAGTGAGTTGGGCAGCTGTGGTTTTATGTCTTTTGGATATAATCCTGGTTAGAGCCCGGACATCTCTTTCAGACAATTTCCTCTTGTGTCCACAGTTACTCCTGTTGGACGTGGTCCGTCCTTTGCGATGGTATGCTGACATTACCCTGGATACCGTGACTCTCGATACAGCACAAAGACTTGCTCTCCTGCCCACAGATGCGCCAGCGAGACGTGCACCAACAATTTGTCCATTTTTGAATTGGAACATGTCTCTGATTATATTGTGTGGTTTGCAATTTTTCGTGTACAGCTGTGCTATTGCTCTGCTAATTCAACCTTCACGCTCGGCTCTTACTGAAGAGTGTGCAGTCAGTGAAGACTGGCCACTAGGCCATGCATATATAGGCATGAAACCTCAAACACTATTGGCCAGTGTTTCACTTTCATTGGCCAACCCCTGTACGTGAGACAGAACATAAGTACAAAATTAGACACTGGCAGGGTTAATAAAGGCATAGGGCCTCTACTAATAATTATATATTTATAAATTGGATTTGATAATGATTATACTTGTATTGATCCCTGTGGGTAAATTCTCTTTTTGTCATCTTGCTCCCAGGTGAGACTAAGCTTGGTAGCTACCTGCAGTGGGGACAAGGGAGCTAGAGGTTAAGAATCTTGGTCAATGGCACGTAGACGTGACTATTTTGCTGAGGTCAGGGCTCGAGCCAGCAACCTTCCGATCGCAGGCATAGAGGCTTTGCCCACCGAGCCACACACTGACCCCAAAGGTGACTGAGCAAAGATGTTAGAAACCCTGCACCCTGAATCCAGCACAAATTGTATCTCCTGCACACTTTCTTTTACTCGGGGCAGTTGCATCGTGAACAATTCCGCTAGTGCAGCGATGCGAATCGGTGAGTCTTACCATCTCTAGTATATATGTGTATTGGTTAGACTAGTTCAAACTAGTTAAAACAACAAAGAGGAAAATCACAAAAGAGAACAGAGTATGTTTATTCCTTTGCAAAACATTTGAATAAAAAAGTACAATTAGCAGAAAGTACTTTGAAAATAAATTTGATTTCAGTTTTTATTTCTGTGCCTATAATGGATCACGCCTCCTCACTTAACTGCTTTGGATACCAGGGATGGTCAGCCTGTTCGTGGCAAGAAAGGTCTGTCTGTAGCAAAGTGTTTTCAGAGAAAAAAGCAACGCCTGTCACATTTTAGAATATCATGTCCGTAATAAAAATTGCATTTTGATCAAAAAGTCTGTAAGAATTCACCATGGTGTTGAACTCCAGTAAATATTGAGAGAGAGAGAGAGATCGCCCTGCTGCTTCAATTTTGGCCACTTCCTCAGTTAAGGCCTAGCAGTCAAACAGCCTGTTATTGGAAACGCCCTGAGTTCTTAGTGTCTTTAAAAGAGTAGCCTCTCTACCTACTTGCTCCTTCATCATGCAGAATTCACAGTTTCTGACATTTAAGTTAGAGGGCGAGCTTGCAGCAGACGTGGAGCACATGTTGTAAGTGTGATGAGAAACGTCATTGTGGAAGAATTTGTCTGAGCAGATGCACTTGAATGGCATCCATATGTGGTCGGCCAGAGTTCAGCGTTGCTTAGATTAGATAGCTTTCAAAGTATGGGGTTTTTTTGTACACAGTTGTTGTGTACTTTCTCACAGTTTTAAATTATATTGACATTCCTTACCATAATAAAATTGCCACTGATCAGACAACCTTTTGTTCGTTGGTGTATAATTTTGTGCTCCGGGCAGTGTCCAAGGCAGAATAACTATCCAACACTGCCCTCTTGTGTTAGAAATGGCAAAAACCGCAGTTAAATACTTCTTGAGAATGAAGTGAACAAAGCAGATCAATGGATTTCATATCTTCATCTAATTGGTATAGTAGGTCTAAAAAAGATTAGCTCTCGAGTACATCCTTATATACAGAAGAATAATTATAAGTATTATTGTTGTGGCTATTATTACTATTATTATTGTTAGGCCCAGCCAACCCGACTTCGATTCTGGGGGCCCATAATTCTGGGCATTCCTCTGTAATTTTGTGTTCTGTCCTGGTCTTCAGGATTCCCAAAGACAGTGTAACAGACAGCGATTTGCTAACCACGTTTTTGTAAACCGGAGTAAATCAGTGCAGCCTGAGAACCACAGACGCCCCCCATGCAGTGTGGGATCAGAACCTACCAAACCGGAGGCCTGAAGATGCGGGGCTGCCATACCGTTCTTTTGGGAAATATGGTATCATTATATATTTTGGTAAATATTTGCCGATAGTTTCTTTAAAGATGAACTGTATGCTATATCAGTATATGGTCCGGCCATATACTGATACAGCGTGATACACGCACAAATTGTCTGTGCATAATTATTCACCTAAAGTTATTCATTTAAAATTATAGAATAATTTTAATCATCATTCCCAGTGGAAATTTATAAGGACTGGGATTCAGACATCAGCATTCATGGAGAAACATGATAGATTCATGGGATTTCTTCTCAGGCCTGCTCCTAATATCAGGCACAGCTGTTCACATTGGGTAGGCAGTAAGAGTAAACAGGCTCTTGTGCTGAATCAGAACCCCCCTGCCCTTCCTCATTCATCATTTTTATTCGACAATCAAAAATTTATTTTAGAAAATAAAAACGACAGCACTAAAATGAACCCCCCGGCGGGGGGCCGCCTGTAACTGGGAGGAACGAAACCTGATTATGACGCTTTACACCCCATAGTTTGAAATAATACCAGAACAGAAAACGATCAGCCAAAACTGAACCAAGGCATTTTTATATATTATACAAAATATTTACAAATCATTTTCAATTAATAATAATGCATTGCTATATAAAACACTCACTTATTAACAAAATACTCGCAAGTACATTTACAAGGACACACTACAGGGTTCATTTCTGAGCACTTACTTAAATCAGACTGTGACTAAACTTGGTTTATGGGGACTTCTTATGCACCTGACACCGTGCAAAGCACCCCCAGAATCATACACGCCACTGCATGTAGAAAATAAGTTAGAAATGTCATTTTATAAAGGACGCAAAGGCACATAAGGGACTGGGAATGGTTTGTAAATGTCTCTTATGTGCAGAGACTGTCCCCTTTGCTCTGCCCCCTCCTCCTTGGGGAACTGTTATGTTGCGTCTGTGTCTACAGCCAGCTCTTCTCTCAGAGCCTCGGCACTGTCCCAGTAGGTCTGGCTCAGTTCTTCATCAGGAATATAATTGGCATGGATCGCCGCCAGCTTCATGTAAATCACGTACAATGCCCTAGGATTGTCCTGGTCCTCCAGGGCAGCAGCCAGTGCAAGGTGGAAGTAACCCTTGGCATCGAAGGCGTCCTGGACAACAGTGAAACAGTGCAGCGATTACAGGGCATGCAGGCCAGCTCTCGCTAATAATTACTCTGAATGACCTTAGTAGTATAGACTAGCACTGTGCATGGCACCACACCATGTTTCGTTAGACAAAAAGAGAAAAGAAATGATCAATATGAAATTACCAGCAAAAAAAAAAAAATCAACTTGTATTCAGCAGTTTGATTTTACAAGAAAGTAACATGCGGCAGACCAGAGCCGTTTCTAACAGATCAGTGTGGTGCTCATTAACAAAGACAGAAACCGTGTTAACGTCCTACCTTGAGCTGATGCAGTGTTACATCCCCCAGGCGACAATACACTTTAACAAAGTATCTGGCCTCTTTGGGGTGCTCCAAGATGGCAGAGCTGAGAGACACGGCCTTGAGGTAATAATTCTCTGCCAGCTCGAAGCGTTGAAGGGAGAAGTACACGGTGGCCAGGCGGTGGAAGGCTGCTCGCTCTTGCAGGCGCACACCTGCGGGTGGAACAGGTCAGGCACACTCATTGAGGTAGGGAGGCAAGCTTGGCTCGGCCTGGGAGCCTCCTACCTGTGGTGGTGCTGACCTCCACGGCCAACAGGGCGTACTGCAGCGCCTCCAGGTGCTGCCCCACGTTCATGAGCAGTTCTGTGATTTTACTCAGGAGCCTAAACTCCGACTGCACGTCCTTGGTGCCTCTGGCAAAGGGGAGGCTCCCATCCTAAATGAAGACACAGAAAGGCAGAACAACATCTTACATATTCCTGAGAAACAAATACATATACAAAAGTATACAGCTCTGTGACACCAGTCAGCCAGTTACAAATGGCACCCTCAGATTGTGACCCTCTTGTTGATACAAAACAATAAGTTCCGGAAAAACTAGAACGGGGGGGCGATACCATCGGTGTCAACAAACAGCTGCACTGACAGACATTGCCCTTTCCCCCACACAGCTCGACGCAGGACGCCTTATCTGTTGATAGACAGACTGGGAGGACACGCTTACCCGGTAAAAGGGCAAGGCAGCCAGTCGGTTTCGGTGGCCTTTGAAGAACACGTCGCCGGCCTCTTCATATATCCGCATGGCAAAGCGTGCATCGTGCATCCTTAAAGCAGTTTTTACTGCAGCCTGTAACAGACGGATCTTTCCAATAACAAGGGCTCTGTATGACTGTATGACTGTTCATATAAGCAGGTGGGCAGGCAGTGGGACTGTATGGCCCTCCAGTTAAACAAACAGTCTGTAAAATGGAGCTACCTGCAGGTACATGTCAGCCAGCTCGTCCTCCTGGATCAGGTAATATATCCTTCCCACCTGGAGCCAGGTCTCTGACTCCTCCTCTCGTTTGCCGAGATCAATGGAGATCCGGAGGCTCTGCTTGGTGTAATCCAGCGACTTTCGTGAAGACCTGAAGAGTGTCCCTGTTTGTTTAGTCTCCTTGAGCAGGCCCAGCCTTCCCGGCTACATAATGCCAGTGTGTGATGGTGAGGAGTGTTAACTTTAACATACTTTTATTCCAGTTATATCCGAGAATATAATGTAACCATTGCACTGATGCTATAGGTGAAAATATTTCACCGTGTTGTGTAACATTTCCCCATAACCGATTGCTGTCAGGTAAACACTGATAGCTGTTGTAAAATGGGCACCTAATGCAGAGGGGTACGGCCTTCACTTTGGCCCGCAGGGAAAACCCTAAGCTTCCGGCTGGGCGCCCTTATGCATCAAGCAGTGTCTGATTGTCTGAGGCAGTCTTACTTCTCGGTGTTTAACCAGAGGTAGAGGTTGCTGAGCATCTCCAGGAACTCCCCCTCCAGTTTCTTGTCCATCAGCTGCTGGGCCAGCTGCACACAGTGCTCGTAGTAGATGATGCACTGACCGTACAGCAGCATATCAGCGTAAAGGCGGCTCAGATCTTTCGCCACCACAATCTGACCTGGTAGGAGACAAGAGAAGTCAGGTAACTCTGCAGTGAAACACGTGGATGTCAAACGGGCAGGCTGTCCCGTTAAATTATTGACGTCTGGGAGTTCTAGGCTGTCCACTTACTATGAAGGTTCTTGGCACCAATGGCAATCAACAACGCCATCTCATAACACAGCCTAACCTCATGGCTTTTCCCTCTATCTCTATAACTCCTCCCCAGCCAAAGGTAGGCCTGGACATGCTCCGCATCCGTAGGTGTGTCCGCCAGCTCCGGGAAGAGCCGCAGGGACCTTAGCAGAAAGCACTCGGCCAGGGCCGGGGCGCCAACGGACAGAGCCAGGCATCCCATGTTGGCCAGCGCCAGGGCCTCGTTGCGCTTGTTCCCATTCTCCCGGGAGATCTGGAGGGCACAGTGGAAGTTGCTGGCTGCCTGCTGCACCTGCCCCCCATGCCTGAGACAGAGGGCCAGGATGTTATGCACGACGCCACATTGGGTGGGGCTGTCTGTCTCATTGAGGGACTGCAAGAGTGGCTGCAGGGTGTCTGAAGCCTTTTGCGGCTCTTCCTTGAGCACCAGCAGCCAGGCCAGCAGCACGCAGGCCTCAAAGCCCTGCTCCTTGCTGAGGAGGTCCCCCATCTGCACAGCTCGCTGGGTACATTGGGCCGCCTTCTCTAAGGCTCCATGCTGCTGGTACACATTGGCCAAACTCAGGCATAAGTCTCTCTGGGTCCTTATGTCGTCCCCGGTGCTGGCGATGGAAAGAGCCTGCTGGAGGTACACCACAACCTGAGCAGGGAGTACCGAGGTTCCATCTCTCCACTGCGGGTTGAGCCTGACAGAGTTCCTGATGAACATATCTATCTTTTGAAAAGCATCCTGAAGGGATCGATCTGAGCTGGAGTCAAGGCTTAATGATGCTAAAGTGAGGTAGGGTAAGTACTTCTTATGGTAGAGTCTACTCAGCATCCAGTTGAGGTCCACAGGGGCAAGAGGTCTCCCTGCATCAGTGGAGAGGCTTATAGTGAGAAACTGTAGCCTCTCCACAAAAGGCAGAGTGTCCTCCACCTTCCGCATTCGAAGGAAGAGCTTGACGATGAGGTAGCAGGTTCTGGCCTCCAGATGCTTGTCGCTATCCACGATGGCCTTACGAATCAGGAGTTTCAGGACCTCAAATTCGTCAACAGAGCAGAAGTCGTGCTCGGGCAGGCAGAGGAGCAGGGTGCTGGCCTTCTCCAGTGTGCGGGGCAGCTTTTCCAACTGCCTCTGCTTCAGGTAGACGGCTGTGAGGTTGATGTAAAGGGCAGTCAGGAGGGGCCGATCTGAGAAGCCTTTCACCGGGATGGATAACGCCTCCTCATAATACACTCTGGCCTGAGAGTACTTGTTCTTCTTGGCACACAGCCGCCCCATGAGGAAGCAGGCCCGCCAGTGGGCCCACTGCATGCCACTCTTCTTTGCACCCTCCCGCACATTCTCCAGGTGCAGCAACAGCTCATCCTCTGAGTGGCCTCTAAACGTGGTCTCTAGGAAGGAGTAAGACAGATCGCAGAACGCCTGGAATGACTCCTGGAAGTGGTCCTGGTTCAGCAGGCTCATGATTGGGTCACATAGCTCTGCCTGCTCCGCCTCCCAGCTGCTGTCGTCCATGAAGAGCAGCGGGTCCTCCTCAAACTCATCCATCTCCTTGAAGGTGTCATCCAGGCTAAACGACAGCATCTCACCATCCTTCTCAAGGTCGCACTGGGAGACGTAGACGGAGGATCGAGGGGAAGACTGATAAAGGGGGCTGGTGCTCATCTCAGAGATGGTACTCTGTCGAGCACAGATCAGACTTTTCTGCTCTGAAAAAAAATTCAACACAGAGCAGCGTCCTGCCATGAGCTCTCATGAAAAAGCCATAACTAGTATCTCACCATGATGAGCTGAACACATGCAGTGCGTTCCATCAGATTTAATGATTCTGTCATGTTTTTAGACAAAACTTTCAGAAGAATGATTACTGTACATTAAAAAATCATCATTTGATTTGGACAATAAAATAGGATGAATAGCATGTGTGTATTTTAAATAAAATACGCATCTGAGGCATCAAAGAATTCAAAAGAATTTCCACTACCTTGCTTTGGTTGATTTTTAATGTACGTGAAGTCAGATGTTTCTAGCCTGTCTGCAAACAAACAAAAAGCAGTGTGTAAAACCCGGACAGGGCTGCAAAGGGCAGTGAGCCTTAAACATCTTCAGCACATGGCGAGAGCAACTTTCTGCAGGCTCAGGGGGCTTCATACCTAATCTGTACACAGTGCTAATGTCAGTCGTGGAGAGTTTGCTCAGCAGACCACTGTAGCTCTGCTCTGTGCAGGGGTTGCAGTGAGCCAGGGTCTCTCTCTCGTTCTCGCTCAGAAAAACCAATTGTCCGTCCCTTGACAAGGGCAACAAAGGGGCCATTATCAACACATGACTCTTATTTCTCGAACCGTCCATCTTGATAGTGGTAAGCATGCAATAACTAGGAAATTAAAAGATGGGTGTTTCTGAAACATTTTCGTTTTAAAAAGGAAACTGATGATGTCAGTCGTTATTAATCCAGATTGGCAAGCAGTTACTGCAGTTTAAGCCGTGATGCACAGGAAAGTGAATTTGTGTTCATTTGAAAATCCGGACAACAATCAGACACACTGAAAGATTTTTATGATAGCTAGATAATATTGTAATGATAAGGTAGTGTTTCCTAACACGGTCCTTGAGGACCCACAGAACCCCAGCTCTGGGTAGGGAGCAACAACATGGACTGTCTGTGGGTCTCTGAGGACTGGACTGGGAAACACTGGGTTTAAGCTCACAGTGGCTGCAGGCTTTCTGCCTTCACATGGGCCTTCTGGACAAATCCCATCAGGCCACTGGGCAGGTGTCTCCCTATGAAGAGGTCCAGACTGGCCAGCAGAAAGCCCTCCACCTCGATCAGGTCGCCTTTGCTGAACTGCAGCTCGTCTTGCCCAACGGGATCATGGTCCACCACAGCCACGCAGGTACCTCTCGCTACAGGTCCAACAGCAAACGAAACATGTTTCATTTATACACATAAAACATTCCACTTCTGAGTAGCTATCAAACTTCCCGCCTAACTGATGCTGATGGTTAGCTGAGTGTCCAACAGCATTATCAGTAGGCTACGGCCCGAAAATAAAAACCCTTAGATGTCTAATGCGAAGGATGCATTTGCCGTAGGAGCAGAGTCTCACCGATGCGATGAACGAACTGGCCCTTATTAGCGGCACCCCTGGCACTGCCTGGATACTTCCTAAGAAACCACCTTTAACAGAGTTCACAGAGTTAGAATGCGCCCCGTTCTGCCAGCTACCGTCGAGCCAATCAGCTGGAAAGTCCCGGCTCCAAGGACACCTACTGGTAGAAGGGATAGGGCAGGGGCTGCATGGCGTGCACGGGCACCAGGCCGTGCTGCCCCGTCGCCAGCAGGCTCCCCTCCCACATGGTGTCCTGGCCCGTGTCCTTCACCATCACCAGGTCGTTCTTCTTGTATGGCAGGTCCTCTTCTTCAGTGTACTTACTGTCGTACAGGGCCTTCGAGAAAAATGTCCCTGCACAGAGATATATCAGGTACTTTTAACGTTTCAGTGAAGTCACAGTCATATCTGATAAACGGCTGCACCCATTCAGGTGGCCACTGTGTGCGTTTTCTCTGCTGGTTTCAGCATTTCATTTCGTTGACGTCTGTTTCGTTTTTCTGAACTTGCTGTAAGTAAATGCAGTCCAGCAAACAATACAGCATATTCACATAACAGCTCAGTCCAACCCGATTAGCGGAGAGATTTGCTGGAACAAGAACACTTTACACCCACTGCAATTCCCACAGCCACAGCCAGAGATCCTGCATTAATCCATTATGGAACGCTAAGGCCTAAGCATTTGTAAATATACCCAGTTTTTCAGAAGCTAGCTGGTTCTCATGTTGATTCAATCATTTCCATTAGCTAAAGATTCAGAGCACTGTCTTTGCGGAAGGGTGAGAAAGACTTGTGTAATTTTGTATGTAAAAATCAAATGATATTTAATGCATAATAAGGTTAGACTGTCACCACCGTCCCTGACCTGGATCATGCTGCCCTACGCTCTGACTGGGGCACGGTGCCCCGGCAGAGGGACCTCCATACATTTAGAAGGTATCTCCTTGCCTTCCTGCAGCAGCAGGCCCAAGTAGAGGGTGGCCAGGTGTTCTTCATCCACTGTGACGCAGATCTCCACGTCGCTGAGCAGGCCTGAGTCCAGCCAGAAGCTCTGATCACAGAGGAAGTTCTCCAGGCACCGGGCCACATACCCTGTGCAGACCATACAGGGTCCTCAGTTATTACCATCCACCGGCACCTTGGGGGCTCCCGTTTGGTGCATATCCGGTAATGGTGGTACCTAAGGCCAGGTAAGTGGAGAACTTCCAGATCTCCTCAATGGTCTTAAATGTGATGATGAAGCAGTCCTTCTCAGCATGGACTGACAGCAAGCGAGCAGACAGGTCCTGCACAGCGGTGTTTTTAGCATCAGTACATGTGTTTTTGGTGAGAACTAATACCAAATAGCCAAATTTTAGAGGCCTGCTAATATATATTCCTTTTATATAATAAATGATGCAGTAATTCTCCTGTTAACATTCTAGCAGCTTACACGCTTGTAGACACACCCAACATGAGTCCTGCATCTGACCTTGAAGAGCTGAGCGACGTCCTGGCTGTTGCTCTCAACCACCCTGAGTCGTGTCCGCAGCGCCTCCTGCAGGCCGGCGTTGGGCTCTGCACTGGAGCGCCACTTCCCGCTGAACTGCAGCACCACATCTGTGCACCAGCAGAAAGAAGGTAAGCAAGGCTGCTCATAGAATGAAGGAATATGACACACACATGCATTAGGCTTAAAGGCTGCCCAGCCCAGCCCAGCCCAGCCCCACCACCTTTAATGCACACTCTCTGTAAGTAGCAGAGGTAATGTTGGCAGTAAGTCACTAATCCTGCAGATCTAAGGAGGCCCTGTGGCATAGAGCTGCACAGGGCGGCTGGGATGCTGTAGCTGTCTGGCACAGTGCTCGGCTCTCTGGCAGAACACACAGCCAGACAATCTTTGCTGTGCGGATCAGTCGGGGTTAGGGAAAAAACAGCTGTGACACCTTATGGTCGCCAAAATATGAATTTAAATTTTCAGCGTGTTTTTCTCGGCATCCAAATGTGACAGATTGTCAGACAGGCTACCTAAGCAGGAGGCCTGCGGGCCTGCTAAGCCAGCCGGGGCTCCGTTTTGCCCTGGGGAGATACTAAATGCCAATAATCACGGTCGAGAGCGACTGGTGAACGACAAGGTGCCTGTGGAACAGATAAGCGGAGCCAGATAAAGAGATAAACGGCTGGGGCGTGATGATTTTAGACACCTGTGGCTGGACCCTCACAGCGTGAAGCTGCCACAGATCATGTAAAGTCCTGAGATGTAGCTGACAGTTCACAAACGGGGGGTGTTTCCATTTGCAGCAGTGATGTGCTGTATCGGACACAATGAGCACACTTTCAGTAAACTGTACAGATGAGTTACTGCACTGGACATGTTAAGTTTCCTTAAACAAACAATGATGCTTAGGGCATTGTTCTTGAAATTAGAGAAATTTCCCCGGGGGGGTCAGGGTGATTGTTTCAGTTTCCGTACAAGTGATATTCAGCCCTTGCGTACCAGTCCCCGAGTAAGCCAGTCGCTGAAGCCCAGCTGGCCCTTATTCGCTGGTATTTCAGGGGAACAGCGAGGTGGCTGGGGGGCAGTGCTGGACGGGAGGCAGTGCGAGCTGGGGAATGGCTTTTAGGGATTTTAATAAGCTGTGTTACAGAGTTTTTATTGACTCATCAGACTCTTCTTAAAGGGGTTCTAGCGCTGTTTCACTGTGGGTTTCACTTCTTAAAGTGATGAAGATACTCTATGATCCTTCCCTGTGGCTCTCCTCCACCCACTGCCTGCAATAAATCCCTAGTGTGCTCAGTTCTCACTATGCAGCCCTGTGGTCAACAGGGGGCAGCGCACTGCAGAAGCGCGGGACTGGTGGCTGGAGTACCTGATGAGAAACGCTCGCCCACCGCTAGCGAGACTGTGCTGCCCTTATCAAAGGCCTCCTTCCTCTTCCAGTAACTGTCCACCTCTGGCGCTGGTTCCACTTCCTCTTCCTCCCCTGGCCCAGGGGGGAACACAAGGGTTCAAAGGGAAATCCACAGCACTCGACGGGGACTCGCTGGGGACACACTGCATTCATAGCTAATGCCTCTCAGTCATCCCCTTGGAGTTTCGGTATTCTATCAGAGGAGCGGACTCTGCTGTATGGCGTGCAGCACATATGGGACCTTAGATAAGTGTCCTCAAAACTAAACCTTTAAAGGTGATCAGCCCTCTTTTGGAAACACTCAAACCCTGTAATTGATTCAACCGGCATTAATTACCATTTGTTGCTACTAACACTCAACA
This sequence comes from Mormyrus iriodes, assembly GCA_011763525.2. Lineage (NCBI taxonomy): Eukaryota > Metazoa > Chordata > Actinopteri > Osteoglossiformes > Mormyridae > Mormyrus > Mormyrus iriodes. The sequence goes on from JAAGVU020000002.1 coordinate 14,351,566, forward strand.
CGTTAACAGCATTAACAAAGCACGGAGCTTCCATTGCCTGACTGAATATAGACTTTATAAATATCTGGGGTTGTGTTACAGGGATGTTTTTGAGTTATAAACACATTTCCAGGTTGTGCATTGTGAGCAGAGGATGTCCACAAGAATTCCTTACTCAGCAGCTAATCGCTATCCCATAACACAGAGCCTCTATGTCCCTATGAATCACTGCCTAATTTAACTTTTCTATCCAGTAAATCATAGCTCACTCTTTCATAAATGAATAATACATTCAACCGTTTACATCTTTCACTCTCCAAATTTGAAAAACGAAAGGCATATACATTAGCTGATTTTCCTATACGCAAAAAGTCATTTCGATAATGCCTTTACCTGTCGTCATGATGTCATTTCCTGTAAAGATCTCATTGGCCGCATCCACTGTGTATGGAGGCTCACTCCACAAAGCGTCCAGATCAGCTGGTGATATTTCTGAGGAGAGAAAAGCGCGGGTGTGACTGGAGCTGAGTGCATTCCCAGGTCCGGTTGCGGAATGAAGGGTCAAAGGCATGTTGATGGACAGCCACAAGGCGGTTGGTGCTGTCACATGGTGGTCATCTCCACGGATGACAAATGGGCAAGTCACACCAGCGACCGGCAGTACAAATGGACTTAAACCGCAACATGCATTCTATTGACAGCCATAGACTAACTGCATCACATTTATCCATCCATCCATCCATTTTCTAGAACCGCTTATTCCATTTCGGGTCGCGGGGTGTCCGGAGCCTATCCCGGAGGC
>JAAGVU020000002.1:14352446-14371035 GCA_011763525.2 Mormyrus iriodes
GCATCACATTTATGTGAAGCACAAACTCTATGGGCTGACTGATTTTCGTAGATTAATCAGACATTGATAAGGTCCCCGGACTCTACATGTTGAGAGTGTTAGACCAACATCCTAGCCTAATTCACGCAGGGTCAACAGGGAGCTAATCAAGCACACTTTTTAACACGGCTCTTCCTCCGAACGGGCCAAGACAGTAGCACAACCCTTTGGTTAGTGGAGGCATGGCTCAGCATCACGCACACTCAGCATCCCATGCAAACACCTGCTCATGCTTGTTACCTTCACTGGTGAATTTATTACCCATAGCGCATGGAACTAATGAGACGTTTGTCTGCGAAACCTATGAACACCAACGGGCACCAACCTGAAACCAAGAAGCATTTTCTCAGAAACTCCCTGGTGCAGCACATCTCGCCGCGGTCCTCAGTGCTCGCTCCTGCTGGCCGGCCCGCCTGGAGAGGGTCACACCCTACACCTCGGCTGGCGCTGGTATTCGTCCGAGCAGTCTGAGAGAACATTTCTCCCTCTCTCTCTTGCTCCCTCTCTGTCTCTCTCTCTCTCTCGCTCTCTCGCACACACACACACAGACACACAAACACACACATTATCTTTTCTCCCCAGCCTCGCCTCTGAATGCGCAGAGCTCTGCCAGTGGCATGCTTGTGTGGGTAAGTCTGTCCGAGCGCCAAGGGCAGTTTGCGGGCCATCGGTCACATGCATTTGTTTTTTGTTGACATCAGTCGTTAATGTTACACGGCTTAAGTTAGTACAAGAAAGTGCTCCAGCTTCTGTTAACATGCTATATTTTGATATACAGATATTCTTAGGCTACTAAATAGGTATAAAGCTATTCTCGGCTGTGGGAAATGTCCAGTGGGTGAGCTGCAGCTAACCGCCATCTTAAATTACTGTTACACGGTCGTCTGACTTCTAAACACAGGGTGTAAAAGCTAGGCGGCTCTTAGTGTGCTGGCCCCCCTCCCCAGAGAAGCACGAAGCCCCCCTGCCCCATCCACCATGCTCGGGACAGAGAGGGCGAATACACCGGGGCCTTTGTCATGCTGGGGCCTCCCCTTTCTGCCTCTGAGCTTCCCAGAGCCACTCACTGGCAGTAAAACGCCGTGTTTCTTCTGCGTCAGTGTCGATACATGATTTAATATTGACACAACGGAGAAATCTCCCCCTGTTACTCTCCCCAAAGCATGTGCCGCATAAAAAGGTAAACAAATGCTGAGGACAAGGCAGCCCCAGCTCTGTCTGTCAGTAATAAAAGCTGGCACTTAAGCTGTAGTGCTGGCTTTTAAGCACACCCATTAAGAGGTATAAGGAAGCTTCATGCTGAAACATTCGGAAGTGCGTCGACAGTGTGCAGCGGCAGGTGGATGGACTTCGCAAGGAGCAAAAACATGAGGAATGAGTCTTACATCCGCCAGAGCACTGACTACACCCTCGATAACTGCAAGGGCTCGTGGCTTCGCCTGCATTTCATTGACAAAATTGCAATCTTTTTCTTTCAAGCAGTGTGGAGAAGGAATCCCTGCTTCATACTGTAATGGTTGCGGCTTCCAGACAGACACTTCTGTTGTTCCCTAATGTTCTTCTGTTGCTTACTGATTATAGTGGATTTAGCACAGATATTTTTACATTTGATGTATTTACTGTCTGCATTGTATGGTTGTTGTGAAAAGTTTACTAGACCTGAGGGAATCAGTGAAGGAGCCGAGGACAGTGGATGTATGGATTTTTGTATTCATTTAGAGAGCATATCCAAAAAAATATGGGTATTTGTTTTGTACCCATAGTGTTTACAAGTTAGCTTATATTCTATTCCCATTAGTTTTATATTTGTTTTAAATTTCTATCTATAAAGTTACATATTTTACTTGGATGTTAGACACTCTTCTGTCTAGAGGTATAAAAAATAATTTCTAAGAATCTAGTTAAGAAATTAAATGAGTCCACTTCATTAAGTCCATTTCCTTAAACTTGTGGCAGCTGAGGAGCCATTTGTGTTCATAATGGGTTGGAAAGGAGCCTGACGCTGGTCATTAAATGCCCTGACAGCACAGAACCCCCTCGGAGAGCTGTCAGAAATGCAACTTCGGTGCAGCCCACAGCTGGAGCTCACTGCAGCGTCCCAGACTAAACTAATCAAGCCAGAGCCTCTCTCACGAGTTTATGAATCCAGGGACATGGTCAAAGGAGATCTTTTGATCTGCTCAGAGCCCCCCTTCTGTTTTGGCTCCATCTCTTTCTCATGCTGACAGACGCTGAGGGGATAATCTTATAAAAATAAGCCTTTCGATTTCCACTTCCACCTTAGGATCATATTCTTCCGTCCCTAATTACATCTTGGTCAGTCTTGTGAACCCAGTGTAAACAGCATAAAGGCCTTTCTGTGTCAAATCACCTTTTTATCTTAACAAATTATGGCTTGTCCTTCTAACAAAGATATTTTTCTCTAAAGTCAGTGTGTTACAAAACATTGCCTATCAATATATAACTCCATCAAGTTGTTAAAGAGAAACCCTCTGTACACACCGGAACTGATATGAAAGGGTAAAACATTTGCCGCCTTAAACGGCTCCTTGTGAAGGGTTCCAGCGTGTTCTGCCTTCAGGAGACGACCCGCGAGGCTTTAAAAGCTGGTTAAAGTCAATGAACTGAGAAGCTTGTAACGTGAGACAGGCATATGGGCTCTAAGTTTAGATCAGCCCCATGTGAAAGCAAAGTTCTTCCAAGCACACAGCTTAAAGGCAGCATGGTGGGTACAAGCACTGCAGAGGAGGAAGACGGCCTCCACACGATGAGAGATGAAAGCGAGTCACTGGCAGAATCAGCCAGCCTCTAACAGATCAGGTTTTTCAGCCTGTGAACCAGCACTTGTCTGTAAGGAACAGACCCCCGAAATGTGCTCTACCTACTAACAGCTGTCTCACAAATCAGTGACTCCCTGTCACAAAACATGAGGCGCGCTCCACCCAGCAAAATGCCGCTCCCCTACCTCTGTGCTCCTGACTCGCAGACGTCCAAGTGTCCTTCATGGGGGGGTGTAAGCGCACCGCTGGCCACGGGAGAGGAAAGTCCTGTGGTGGGACGGGGTTGCGGGAAGCATGCCCCAGCGCTTCGGCTCCACTTGTCCTTTGCAGAGCGTCAGTAAGTGCGCGCCGGCGTGCTCCCGTGTTTCAGCGCCGCTTGTCCTTTGCAGAGCGTGAGTAGGTGCACGTCGGCGTCTTCCTGGGCTTGTTTGCCAGGGGAACACCAAGCTGCAAAATAATCAAAGAACTACACTGAGGAAGCTGATTAACCCCTCCCCTGTTCTGCACGGCACAGGAATGTCTGCTGACTGCTGTCACCCTCTCTCTCTTTCGTATGCCCTCACTCTCTCTCTCTCTCTCTCCTGGTTTTCTCACACTTCCTTAGGAATACCGAGGTCAAAGTTTTACTGAGGCTCTCCTGTAGCTCAAAGGCAAGCTGAGACTTTCGGTGTGAGAGGAGTGTTTGAGCGCTTTTCCAAAATGTCCTCCTGGCTTACACTTAGGTAATGATTAAGTTCACAGGGATTAATTTTAAGTAACATCACAGGTGACAAGCTCAAACGGTTTGTTGGAAACAATGCAAGTTTAGTTTTCTCTTTCACGTTTTCCTGAAAATAAGGCATGCAAACTATTTGCGTGGACAGAATCACTGTACCTAAGCCGTGTATCTGGTTTGACAAGTTTACATTTTCAACAAAACAAAAGTTTGAAGAACTTTACTAGCCCTGAAATAAAGTACCTGCTGCCATTAATGAAGCATTGAGATCGAAGACATTTCTCACCATGATACCCCCACGATTGAAAAACGTATAACTCAAATTTGATATAGAATAGTGATACGTTATTGATCACCATGGGGAAATGTCCTTTTTGCTAGCCCCAACCTGCTCTCCATGACACACAGGCACATATATACTGTCGTAAACAAGAGTACCAATTTGTGCCTTTGCTTTTCACTGGGGCTGTAGCCTTAATGATCTGCCAGTTGTACCCTTAGTCAGTAGGTAATTGTACCTTAAGGTACAAACGACATTAATGTACTATCAATGGTACAGAAATGTTCCTCAGGGTCCATTTCTATACCTTAAAAGGTATATTTACCTATACAAAAGGGTACAATTGGCAGACCCTTCAGGGTACAGCCCTGCTGACAAGCAAAGGTACAAATGGGTACTCTTTTTACTGACAGTCCACAGGTCAGGACAAAGGGGGGATGTCACAGGGCAGAGTCACCCATGAAGCTGGGAGTAAAGGGGTGTGCTCAAGGGTCCACAGATAGGCAACTATTCTGCCAAGGCTGGCGCTCAAACCAGCAACCTTCAGGTGATTGGCACAGAGACTAGCCTGCTGAGCCACACCTTTATCCCTGAACCTGAATGCATCACTAACATTTTCTTATGAGCATTTAATTTCCTCACCACGCCTCATTTCTAGCATAACGCAACGTCCTTCTTGGCTGCATGCAGCTTATCTTGCTGTGCCCCCTGGTTAAAGATAAACCCCAAAACGTGTGTAGTGGCCCTTTTATGGCTGATTCACAGGGCACACTGGGTGACGCCACCAGCAGGGTGGAGTGTGTGATGGTGTACGCCCATAAACAGTACCAGCAGCCCTCATTGGTCACACTGGCACATAGCTTGGATGGGCGGTGGAAGTCATGCAAGGAACCTATCTGACATCAGGAAAGACCTGACAGAAACATCAGACCATGGGAGAGACGGCCTGAATCAGATAAGCTTCCCCTTGAAACAAGAATAAACTTCTCTGTACAACAGCAGTTTAAGGTCATGTATCTTATTTTGTACAGACATAATAATGATTATTGTAATACAGTCATAATAGTGAAATACACCTTGACGGTGTCTCCTGTCTAGCTAAGTTTCCAAACAACCATGAAAAAACATGCTTACGTCTAATGTCATCTCTCTGGCCATCATAATTGTTCCTGCTATTGGCTGAGCCATACGTTTGTCGAAGAGGATATGTTCTTCCCTTCATGTTACACTCATTTGCCATGACGGCACACTCAAGAACCAGAAAATCCCCAGTCAAAATATGATCTGGCTTTGGCTCTCCATACGCTGTAGCCCAGAGGACAGGCTTAGCAGACATATTTCACAGGATGGAAAGCACTGGGGGCCCCGGGACCAGGCTATGACAGCGCACCAGCCACAGCCTGCATTTCAATTTTAGAGATGGGATGTTTGTTCCAGCAGTGCCCCGGGAGAAATAAACACCATTCCACCAGCCTGTTCACCTTTAAAGTCTGGAGAGTCCCACTCAGAACTGCCCATATCCCCCCAGGAAGAGGGCTTTCCTGTTATTTAGTTATATCTGTTTGTGGTACAATTGTTTGGCTTTTTTTCCAGGAAGACAATTCAAAATATCTTATAACCAAAAGCTCCATGCAACTACTGACTGCTACTTTCACGTGGTAACTCAAGCGAGGCAGCTTGCAAGCTCAAACAAGCATGCATTTGGTCAGTAAGAATATCGACATAATAGTAATGGCTTATACAGACTCAGTGTCAGGCGTGGAGAAATGGGGATGCTTCACATACAGGGCCGGACTTACCATAAGGCCATAAGGCAAGGGCAGGCAGCCGCCTGGGCCCCATGAAGACGGAATTTCCATAAGTTACATTTAAGGATATGACATAATGTGATTATTTAAATGATAGGGACATGTATGTTATTTGTATCTGTGGTTTTCAGGATAGACAAAGTTGGCCCCATTCCAGCTGAAATGGACCTTAAGCCCCCCATGTCAGCCTAGGCCCCGGAGCAGTCAGTCCGCCCCGCCAACATATACACATGGTCCTTCTTACGTAATAGATCTACAGCATGACAGCGATGTCTCTGTGTATATATATATAATGTATATAACATTATTTAGTATCCGCGCAGCCGCGCTCGGTGACAGCGCACGGGGCCACTGGGGCAGCTGCAGTCGGGAAACTCGGGGCGCCGCTCACATCCCTCCATTGTCCCGCTTCCTCCACGGCCGACTCGTTGTTTCCTCGGGGAGCTGCAAACGGCAGCAATGAGCCGCTGCGGACCATGGGCAAAACATCACAGGACACGCTGGTAATAAGTGGCTGAAGTTGTGGCGGATATGAACACGCCAGGCAATCCCCGTGCATGTAAGAATATTACGTAAAACAGGCGCCATGGTGCACTTGATTGTAAAATCATGTACATAAGACATTGGAAGTACGACAAATGAATTATGCAAATATGAACAGGGGAATTCTACAGCCCACGGATCATGTAATGAGTAATATGAATAGTGTCCGTTTCTTAGATAAACCGACAACAAACTGATCTAGCAGAAATTTATGTCAGTCGGTACACTTAGGAAAGCTGCTCACGTCATCACACCCCTTACTTAAAAACGCATTAAACGGTTTTGGAAGTGACGTATCAATCTCGTAATAAGGTGCCAGAGTGCAATATGACGTGTTACCACCAGATGTCGGCAAATGCCGCCACATTAACAACAAGCTATAAAATCCACCTGTAGATGACAGCTTTCCTGAAGATGGCGGTAGATTCCTTCTCGCATGATACCCAAACCATTCCTTCACGAAAAAAACTCCTGACTGTCTTGCCGAAGCTTTGCTTTGGCCGCTGTGACGTAGGCCGGCAGAAGATGGAATCGCGCACCGAGGCGGTGCGAGCGCAGAGCCGCGACGGCGCCTCTCGGTAAGCAGCGAGCCCTACCCGGGAGAGGAGGACGGTCAGCTGCAGGCGGAATGTGACAGAGCAGCATTGCACCTCCATTGCAATCCGGCTTTAGCACGATCCCCGACAGGCGCCGCCGCTGCAGGAATATCGCTGTAATCGGCTTCTTCTCCGGAGCAGCTTACCACTCCGTTACCGCTCCCGGTCTCTTCACCTCCCCGCCTCCGTCGCGGCGCTCGGCAGGCTCACGGGCGCGGGCTCCACTTTGCAAAGGATGAATTAATACATATCGCTGCTTTACGTATTTATCTCACCCGGTGCTCCACCGGGCATTCTGATTTGACCCCACCGGAGAAGAACAAGAGGATATTTGAAGTGCATTCGAAACAATTTATTGTGGGATTTCGAGGATCATATTTTCCCAGGACACGCTTTTTTGAATGAGAGTATTTCTGCATCATGAGCACTAGTGGTAAGTGAATAGCTTGTCTTTTTGTCGAAACCACACTGCTGTTTTATAAGAAATGCGACAAAAGTATATAGGAGGAAAAGAATTGTGTTAAGCGGTAATACCGTAAAATGACGGTAATATTGTGAAGGTACAACTCTGGCATACTCACCCTCCTACCTGGAATATCGTGCATAGGTATCCTTGGCCAGGTCACCTACGGATCTATCACCTATCGTCCACATATTTTTAATGAACAGCATTTTAATGTATGTTATCCTATATTACCATGCTTTTTTCCATGCACAGAATTTGCTGCAGGTTACTATGCTATTTTCTTTATATTGGGTGTTATATCCATCTTCAGCCTAACATTTGTTTAAAGATTTTTTTGTTAATTGACGGTCGCGAGCTCTGTGCATCGGAATGTTCGGTACCATCGCGTGTCCGGCGCGCGCCAAGTGCGCGCAGCAAAGTTCAGTCTTTGGAGAAGCAGCAGCCGAGTGGGAAATAAATCAAACATGCATGTGCTACTCGAACTCCTTCACATCTTTCCCACCCTGTCATCGTGGGACTGTTTTGCGGATTTGTATTTACGCCAAGTTCCCTCCATGAGGAAAGATGAGCCCCTGTCATGGTGCATTAGAAACCTTACAACTTGAACTTTTATCCAACTGCACACGCAGGCTGTGGCTGAGGATTTTGTTGTTTTTTTAAAGAATGCATTTTTGGTAATGCCGCTGCCTTTGAAGCCAAGCTTTAAGGGCGCGAACTGGCAGGAGGTCATTGCGTCTTATCGCACTTTTTGAAATTCCCTAGCTGGCCGAACTGCTGCTGTTGCAAAGATATCAGACAGGAGCTGGCGGCCTGGGGTGTCAAACCAGTCATATATCATACAGCATTTAGTTACTGGGTCCCCCCACCCCAAAATTTTGCAAAATGAATCATCCTGTTGATTTGTATGTTGGAAAAATTACTGCTGTCAGGATTGTATGGCTGGCTACTGGTCAGGGACTGCTGTCAATGACCATGTTGTTTGTGTCTGGAAGACAGCACTCCTGAGATCTTTGTCTTGTCAGAAAACCTCCACAGAAGGTGCCTGTGTATGAGAGGACCCCTGCTGACCACGGTGGTAGGGAAGACCCCACAATCCCAGTACTTGATGGGCTGTATAATTCCAAGGTTCCCATTGTGAATATAATGAGTTTGCGATGTGACTACGAAACCTCTCCCATCTGAATGAAAGAACTGAGGAGCACATGTGGCTGTGTGCAAGGACAGGAGCACATGACTACATTACGTCCTGTACCCTTGTCAAAAAGTAGTGATCGTGTTGTGGGTCATGTCCCAAGAACCCACCAGCCGTTCAGAACGGACAGTGGTTTAAGCATCCTTTAATCTTGGCTGTCTCCCACACCTCAGAAAATAGTTCTTAAACAGGAGTTTGGGGTTTGGCCAAAATAAAGACTATAGTATGTCCAGGATGGCACATTACAGGCTAGATGTTAATTGTTCTGGATTCTTTTGTGGCGAACTGCTTGCCGCTCCTTACTCATTCAGCAGCCCCTTTTCTGCTTGTCAGTGGAATATAACCACCAACTTGGAATTTTACCGTCCTCCTCCAGGCTCCGTGAATCTGTAAGTTATAGTGCTAACAAGGCACCGGGGCACAACCAGTGACATAAAGTCAAGGAGGGCAGCCAGACGACTTCATAAAAGTAGAAAGCAGTAAATGAAAATGAATGATGGGTGTTGCTGTGGTTAATTAAGGTTAAGAGGTCTTTCGTGCAAATGAAAAGGATAAAATTGGCTGGCAGTGATGAGGATTAGACCCAAAATGATCACTCTTAAGATGGATTTCCCATTAAAAAGCCATTTTCAGATGCCATTTATTCAGAATGTTTGTCAAACATAAGGATCTCCCAAGTCATCTATCAGGGGTCATGATGAGCAAAAAATAGCCAGCTTTAATGATAAAAGAAGAGAGCGATTAAAATTTTCCGAGAACGCAGACTGTGGTTGGAGATCATGGTCATGTGCTGCGTGGGAGTGTTAGAGTTAAGCATAGTTTGTGGGATCTGTATTGTGCCCAATGTAGTGTTTCTGAGTGAAATAATTGCTGGTGTGTTGCGTATTTTTGGTGTTGCTTCACTGTTGACTTTGTTTATTTCTCCTTTGCAGCATGGCTGCATTTAGCATAGCAGCGTTTTGGAGTTCTCTGGGGTGTTTGCCTTGTGCCCCGCCCAGTCGTTGGAGTCTAAGTGGCTCCGGTGAAATGCCTGGTATGGTGGTGGCGAGCTGTGGGATTCTATGCTCCCCTGTTTGCCAGTGGGACACGATGCAACGTCACCAAAGTGCTCTTGGCTCTGATCAGTTTGCCCGGGTTAATCACTCCAGGAAACATGCAGCAGTCAGACGGGATCCCCGGTGAACGGAGGCGTTTTGCTTGCGTGATATGCGAGTCTGTGGCCTTCGTCTGTCACGGTGCCATCTGAACCCATGCAGTGGCTGCGACACAGATGGCGGGTGACATGTCGATACGAGGCCGCCGGCAACACGGCCGTATCGCCCAGGAAAAGCTGGCATTCAGCTCTCTGGCCGTGATAATGAGACACTTACTGCCACTAAGTGACTGCACACACAGGCAGGGGACCATATTGCTACAGGAGCAAAATTGCCCATGTAGTAACAGCGTCATGAGGAAATGTTTTGCCCTCGAAATATTTATAAGCCTAAAATGGTCAAATTCTATAGCATCAACCAGTTTAAAATTCAGTCACTGTGATGCATTTCAGCCCAAAAGCTTGTAGACCACTCTCTCCCTTAAATGTCGTGTTATTGACCCTAGCTTATGGAGACTCTACTTGAAACTCTTACGTCCAGGGGCTTCATCACCTATCCTTGAGAGGTGAACCTAGGAATCAGCACAGCAGCTGGAAGCCATGAAGCTTGCAAGGCAGTTACCTGAGTAATTCAGTTTTTACACTACATTGGTCATAATGGCCTGGGAACTGAAGAGAGGCTTGAGATAGCTGATTACACTTCGATTGGCCTGCTTCTCTCATTTATTCTCCTCATTTTCCACTGGACTGGAGGAACACCAGTCTCTCTCTTTCTCTCTCTCTCTCTCTCTCACAACACACACAGTCTCTCTTCCTCTGTGGTGAACTAGACTGCTGAGCTCTACATGCAGTCCCATGGCCGGTATAAGTAATACATTTAATTTAATTCCACATGACTACCATTGGCACGTGTGGCGGACCATGACTTCGTTAGATGTAGCGGCCCATCCGTGGAGATCCTTCTCAAGGTCATGGCGCACAGCAACACCGTCCTTGTGGACACCACCCACTGAGGATGGCTTTGTCTGATGGGAAAAGCTGGGAGCAGATGCACAGTGGTACCCAGTGATGTAACACTGCATTACATTACTGGCTGGGGAAGGCGCTACTGGGCACATAAGCACTGACCCACTTGACGCCTCAGGTCTCTTCAAGGGTCAAGGGGCTTTCATCGTTCACCCTCTTGCTATCTGCTTGCTATCTGTCGTTCTTTGGGGTCTCCTCGGTCTGACTGGTCAGGAAGCAAGTGGAGCGAAGTGACATGACATCATCGGCATGGGGTTTGTTTCTCATGCATATGCGCCAAGAGCCACTTTAGGAGCATGCTTCACGAAGTGCAGTGGTTTGATTCAGGCTGGAGACTGCATTAGCTATAAGCGGGCCACAGAGTACGTAGCTGCTTTTAGCTTATGTTAGCATTTTTAATTGAAAACAGGGAAGTGAATTACAGTGACCTGATTTTCATTTGCTATGGCACCACAGCTCGTCAGCTACAAAATTTATGGTGCTGACGGCAGCCATCATAAGGATGGGCACCAGTTTGATGTGCCAACCAAGCATTCCCTGGAGATTCTGGGTAATGTCCTGCAGCTCGCTCAGGAAAACAGCCCATCCAGCAGGGAAAATGCTGTCTCCCTCAGCTGCAGCTGGTCCTTGACGCATTAATCATTCGCTCATCGCCTTCAGGGAGTGATCCCACGCGGGTGTCAGACATCGTACTGGCCGCGCACCATTAGGCAGCGCCTAGCACAGATAACATCGACTCAAATGCTAATGAGGAGGATAGAGAGTCATCCGTTTTTCTGGGTGAGAGATCCCAGGTTCTGGGAAAAGGGCACGTGCAGGAACATGTGGGAAGATGAGGAAGTGGGAGCTGACAAAGGAGTGTAGAGTAAGGAGTTTGGCGCAGATGGAAGGAAGCGAGGGGCGATAAGAGGAGAGTGCCGGTGGTGGGGGAGGGCCAGTGTAGAAGGGTGAGCGGGCCCAAGGGTGTACTGAGTGACATGCTTGGTAATAAGGGTGTCACGATAATGTTCGGTATGTATCCCGGTTTTGGGGTTATGGAAACGGTAAGGTTTCTGTATCTTTATATTTAAGAAAAAAAACACATCACCCTTTAAGAAAACAACGAACTCTTTATTTTTCCAGAGAATGGTATATTTAGCTTGGTAGCAACATGTTTACTTATTCGGTACAGGTGCCATGGTACATGGTATTTTATCGAACCAGTCAGTACAATGCTGTGGTATTATGATATGCGTGTCATTTTCCTAGGTACCGCCGGGAATATTACATGGTGGTTTTCCCCAAAAAAATACATATAAAAAATTGGGGTCATATTTTCGAGGGCTAGAATTTATATGTCATTACACAACATTAGATGGCGTACCAAACGGTTCGATAATACAGTATACCGAACCACGATACATACCAAACCATGGGCAAACGGTCCCATGGTACCTCACCAGGGGGTTGTGGGCACAGAGCAGCCAGCAGTGCGCTCCCATGGTATCTCACCAGGGGGATGTGGGCACAGAGCAGCCAGCAGTGTGCTCCCATGGTACCTCACCAGGGGGATGTGGGCACAGAGCAGCCAGCAGTGCGCTCCCATGGTACCTCACCAGGGGGATGTGGGCACAGAGCAGCTAACAGTGCGCTCCCATGGTACCTCACTTAGAGGACACGGGCACAGATCAGCCAGCAGTGTGCTCCCATGGTACCTCACCAGGGGAATGTGGACATAATGTCGTTTGATTTTTCCTATTGTTAAGTGCTTACTGTGGAGGATAGCCTTACTGCATGCGTTACACAATTTTATATTTGCTGTTGGATGAAAGAGACTATTGCTAAACCAGGTTCTTAGTCCTATATTTACACACACTAATTTGTGTACACATTAAGGGGTTTTACAGTCCTTTGCAAGCAAATTGCTGTACACTGGATGGGAGATCCCTGCGCTACACTCAGTCTGCTTGGAAGTGTAGATATCAGAGTTGTCTGTGCTTTGTGGGCTGTTAGAGCTGGGATAAGAGTGTCTGTTCTGCCTTTGACCGTGTCCATGTGGGGGGTCTGGCTCTGGAGAAAGGGGACCATGTTCCCACAGAAAGGAGCTCTGTTCGAGGTCATGGTCCTGCTCATTCGCATCTTTCTCGACCCCGGCTCCATTACATGGACATCCTCCTGGGATGGTATTATTTTTGTTTTGTTTTTTCTCTACTCCCCCAACCTTTTGACTTGGCCCTGGTGCCACGGCCCTCAGAGAGTAATCCCTCTGCAGCAGACACACAAACCTGCCCCCACTTGTTGCTGAAGGAGAATCTTCCATAAACCAACCCAGGACTGAGGCCTTCCTGTCGGCTTTTCATGGCTGGCCTGCTATTCTGATGTTACCAGTCACAGCCAAAATGCCTGTAACATTTCTGTTGATATGGAAGTGTTTTTTTTAGACGTTATTGTGTTAGAAACCAGATATGTGAGGTGGGAGAGATTTCGGGCCGTTTCTCTCTATGGCCAGTGGTGTGATACGTCACCCTGAGGCTGTTGCAACTCTTGTATGTATGTTCAAGGTTGTCCCTGCGGCCTCTTTGCAGCTCCCATTTTGACCACCAGGCTGGTCACACGGGAGGGCTTCTCAGCAGCCCCGCTCCCTGAGTTGTTTCCCATGATGCTTATCAGCTCTGTGGTCTATGTACAGTCCCACAAAACACTGATTGGCTTGAACCTGTAATGTTCGCGGAAGGTTCTTTTTCCTCTGAGGATGCCTTTTTTCTGTTTTTTCCCCCTCTTTTTTTCTTTTTAGGTCCTGTCTCCTTGTGCTTTGAGATGGATTATGGCTTCTCTCTTGTCTGTACAGGCTGCAATCAATAAACGTTTAGACAAGTGGTATTTATAAATATAGGTTTCTTGAAGAAAGTGTCGGTGTGTGTTTTTTCTGAGAGTGGATAGCTCTGGAAAAGAGAGCTTTTTATTTAACTAATTATTTTTGATACTATGTGTCATTGTATTTTGTCACTTAACACTTTGTCCCATTACTGAGACAATTTGGAAAACAGAATTTACCCAGAAAACATCTGGGTAATCATCGAAGAAGAATTTTCGCATCCTACTGCAAGGGGACAGAAGGAGCGAGTCGTGATCGTCGTGGTCTGTGTGCTGGAACGATGACTGCCACTAACCATCGAATACCACTCGACGACCTCCAGGAACAAACCCTGATCGTCGCCGCATGTGTCTGGGAAAGATGACCGCCACTTACCATCAAATACCACTGGATGACCTCCAGCAATGAGCCATGATTGTCGCTGTGTGTGTGCAGGAAAGATGACTGCCACTTACCATCGAATATCGCTATACAGCCTCCAGGAATGAGTCACGATCGTCAGCGCATATATGCGGGAAAGATGAGTGCCACTTACTATCGAAATCCGCTGGACAACCTCCAGGAGTGAGCCGTGATCGTCACCGCATGTATGTGGGAAAGATGATCACCATTTACCATTGAATACCACTATATAGCCTCCAGGAATGAGCCATGATCGTCGCTGCATGTATACAGGAAAGATGACCACCACTTACCATCGATTACCACTGGATGACCAGGAGTGAGTCGTGATCGTCGGCACGTGTGTGCAGGAAAGATGACCGCCACTTACCAGCAAATACCACTGGACGACCTCCAGGAATGAGCCATGATCATCGCTGTGTGTATGCGGGAAAGATGACCACCACTTACCATCGAATACCACTGGATGACCTCCAGGAGTGAGCCGTGATCGTCACCACGTGTGTGCAGGAAAGATGACCGCCACTTACCAGCAAATACCACTGGACGACCTCCAGGAATGAGCCATGATTGTCGCTGTGTGTATGCGTGAAAGATGACTGCCACTTACCATCGAATATCACATACAGCCTCCAGGAATGAGCCATGATCGTCAGTGCATATATGCGGGAAAGATGAGTGCCACTTACTATCGAAATCCGCTGGACGACCTCCAGGAGTGAGCCGTGATCGTCGCCACGTGTGTGCAGGAAAGATGACTGCCACTTACCAGCAAATACCGCTGGACGACATCCAGGAATGAGCCATGATCATCGCCGCATGTATGCGGAAAAGATGGCCACCACTTACCATCGAATACCGCTGGACGACCTCCAGGAGTGAGCCGTGATCGTTGCCGTGTGTGCGTAGGAAAGATGACCGCCACTTACCATCGAATACCGCTATACGGCCTTCAGGAATGAGCCATGATCGTCGCCGCATGTGTGCAGGAAAGATGACTACCACTTACCATCGAATAACGCTGGACCACCTCCAGGAGCGAGATGTGATCGTCGCCACATGTGTGTGGGAAAGATGAGTGCCACTTACCATTGAATATCACTGGATGGCCTCCAGGAGTGAACCATGATCGTTGTCGCATGTGTACGCGAAAGATGACTGCCACTTACCATCCAGTATTGCTAGATGGCCTCCAGGAATTAGCCATGATTGTCGCCACCTGTGCAGGAAAGATGAGTGCCACTTACCATCGAATACCGCTGGATGACCTCCAGGAATGAGCCGTGATCATCGCCGCCTGTGTGCGGGAAAGATGATCGGCACTTACTGTTGAATACCGCTGGACGGCCTTCAGAAAAGCACCATTTGTTTTGTTTCCCCAACCAGCCTCAAGGGACATGACAGTGCAGCAGAATCAGACTCCATCTCCTGGAAAAGGTCAGCCCAATATACCTCCTGGGGTGTTTCCTCAAGAATCCGCTGTGCTGGCGTGTGGATTCATGGGGAGCTTCCCCATCAGACCCCCAAGCGACCCCTGAGAGGAGTCATTGTGAGTCTCCCTGCCGGTGGTGACATTCTCCCACACTTGTTCATCAGGCCTGAGGTTTCTCCCAGAGCACTCCCAGTGCTGTTCCCTTTCGATGTAGGCAGGTTCCTGGCAGCTTTTCACCCGGCTCAATACGTGTTTGCTCCTGTGCTTGTCTGGGTCCCATGGGATCATGGGAAATCCACCCAAAGAGCCTCTTAGTAATGAATCCACCAGTTTCCGGAAGGATGGAGGCTGACATGAATTGCCCATGAGAAATGACGTTATTTCGGGGAATTTGTTACCACAGCAGCTAAGATGTGGCATCGTGGAGCACCAGTTTGCAGAGGCTGGACATGGGCAGCCTGTGGCGTGAGTGTCCCCTCTGTTCTTCCTGTATGTGGCCAGCAGGAGGCACTCTGGCAGGATGGAGGGAGGGCTAGCCCCCACTCCCATCTGTGTGAGGACAGGTACACACGGCCCCCTGACCTAAAAACTCCCGCCCCGTTACTGCGTAATGAAGATGAGACAAATGGCGACCTGATGGGGGCAGGCGCAGTTCCCAGAGCATGAAGACTCAGGCCAGCTCTGAATGGCAGGTGTCTTCACCATCCTGGCACTTTGTAAGTATGTTAAAAGGCAGCTAAGTGGATTTCTGGGTCGCTGTCTGCTTGGGGGCAGCGGGCAGAGGTGGCACGGTATGTTAAAATGGCATTTTTGCATGGTGACATTCAAAATTAGGACAGACGTACGCAGCTGTGCATTTTCCTTCCTTCCACCTCTCCCTAAATAAGCGGTGCTGTTTCTTGATGGGCTCCCCCTGCTCGGGAATATGCCCCTGCTTTCCAACAAGTCACACAGTGTTTTTGTATTGGATCTTCTTTGTGTGAGACCCTCTGTTCGAGGTCAGCATCCTACCTGAAATGAACTTGAGGAAAATTAAAGAAATCCTAAATTATAGCGTCCTGGAAGGCTGGTGTGGGAACCCCATGCCCGCTGTGTTTCTGTGATTATACCTGAGGAGAGAAAGATGTCTGTGTTGGGATAGGTGCGACTGAAGATGAGGATCCCACCATGCACCGTACATGTGGTCCTGTGTGTGATAGACGAAGGCTGCCCTGCATGTGCCTGACCCCAAACACCACCCCGCACACACCCCATCAGACCAAGATGTATGGCTGCTTGGAGCTCAGAGAGGCACAGGCAAGCGCAGTGTTTGCGTGTGATTCACTGCAGTGATTGATGGCTGGTGACAACAAGAATGTCACACAGCACAGAAGCAGACTGGGGGAAGGCAATGATGTCACTTAAAGCCACAAACGATCCCCTCTCGGCCAGCTGCATACAGCCCGCAGAGTTGGGAGAATGAAGCTAGCTCATTTGTACGCTTTTCAGGTTTGGCACCTTGGACAATCCTAGGTGGTCTTTGTTATTGCTGTCACCTGGATACTAATTTCCTTTACTTTTGATTGTGGTATTTCGTTTTGTGTCTGGGTACTGTACAATTTTATATGGGTGTCAGCCCTCCTGACAGGACACAGCATTTTGTTAGAGCACCTGGTATGTGTGATACACGCAATTACCAAAGTATTGCTTTTCCTTTTGAAAGTGTATGCTCCAGGACAGATCAGGGACAGCCCTAAGCAGGCAGTGTGAGGGACAGCTGAACATACTGGAGTCTCATCAGGACCCTTCCGGTGAGCCACGACGATGCTGTTCATACAACGTGACTCGAAAAAACAGCTGGATCTGCACGGCTGCAGACTGAACGTGCCCCATCAGTACTTTGGACCGCAGTCTTGCTTACATGCAGCAGGGGCAAAATAAGCAGCCTGCCTCCCTTTATGCTCCTTTCCTCCCCCCTCCCCCCCCACTGGTTTCCAAATGATGTGGAGGCCTGTAGTTTGGAGCCTAAGCTTGTTGAGGTAACTGTGTTTGCTCAAAGTGTGTATTTGAGGTGCAAAACTGTAACTATCATGCATTTGTTTACTGAGTAGGTGGTTTTCACAATGTCGCATAACTGATGTAACGAGAGAGCTGTGTGTGGAAATACTGAAAGAAGCAGGTATGATGTAGCAGGTAGTGTTAACGAAGTTCACTCCATGTGCTGTTACTGCCGTTTTCTATTGAGGTATATATTTTATCCTGAGAATACCCCTGCTAATTAAGAAATCTCCTTTGCATATGTTGATGCTAATGCTTGTCTGTAGAAAGATCAGGATTTCTGCTGCCAGGAGGGTAACAAAACTGTCACAGAAAGATTTTAACAATCAGAGATGGTTGTCTGCAGGTGTCCCATGAAGGAGTCACAGGGACAGGATGCCTGAGCATTGATGTCATCTCCAAATGGGCAGCTCAGCGTACAGCTGTTAAGCGCGTCGTACAGTGGGCACGTGCGTGTCTGAGAGCAGCTGTAGATCTTGACTGCGTGATATATGTCTGTCTCAGACGTTGTTTCTTTCCCCCGTGATAAATGATTCTTTTCAAATGAAATTTATACCCTTTGAAAATATTCCAGAACCCCAAGTTGCCTGAGATCTACAATGTCACCTCCAGCCCAGCTCTACTTAGTGCCTTTGAGGTAAATATCGTTAGATAAGAGGCTGCGATAAATGTTCCTTTCCACAAAGTGATGAATAATAGCATTTTAGCGGCGACCATTATTATCTGTCATATTGTGCCTCTGTTTATTCTGTAGTGCCTGTTGCAGGCCGGATGAACACAGCATAAAATGGGCAGGGAAATCGCCGGACAAACCAGCAGGACCCAGCCTAAGGGCAGCTGTTTTGAGGAACTGCTGTAAGCTGCTCTACTGTGAGATTTGAAGCCTGTTGGCTTGTTTTTTTAATTAATAGGCTTTTCCCATTATAAGACTCATGGACTCCTGGATACTTTATTGGTACATAGTCACTGAGGATATATTATTGTTTGAATGACTTTTCTTAGACTTTTGCATATCCCTTGGGGGCAGCCACTTATCCAGCATCCCTGGGGCATTTGGGGCTAAGGGCTTGACCGAAGGGCCTAGCAACGATATGATTACTCTGCTGGTCGCAGGATGGGTGGGTATTCAGACACAGGTGCACATTCCTAAATCTCAGGCCGCCCGCTGCTGTCCATTCCCACCCTTTGGCCTGATATGTGAGTAGCCGACAGGAGTGGAGAATCAGTGCTGCTATACTGAAGGCGCCCAGGCCCA
Source organism: Mormyrus iriodes (assembly GCA_011763525.2). NCBI lineage: Eukaryota > Metazoa > Chordata > Actinopteri > Osteoglossiformes > Mormyridae > Mormyrus > Mormyrus iriodes. Next base: position 14,370,965 of record JAAGVU020000002.1, read on the forward strand.
CGGTTAACTGCCTAAGCTTGTGCACTGGGTAGCCGACAGGAGTGGAGAATCAGTGCTGCTATACTGGAGGC
>JAAGVU020000002.1:14371135-14385767 GCA_011763525.2 Mormyrus iriodes
ATACTGAAGGCGCCCGGGCCCACGGTTAACTGCCTAAGCTTGTGCACTGGGTAGCCGACAGGAGTGGAGAATCAGTGATGCTATACTGAAGGCGTCTGGACCCAAGGTTAACTGGCTAAGCCTGTGCGCTGGGTAGGCGACAGGAGTGGAGACTCAGTGCTGCTATACTGAAGGCGCCCAGGCCCAAGGTTAATTGGCTAATCTCAGGCACTAATCTCTGAGGGCGCCTTAAAACCACGCTAAAATTAGCTGCAGTCTGCCAAGCCTGCTGCTCCCGTTCTTAATCCGTAGGTCACCACAGCGATCCGTCGTCCCTCATATCGAGGTGTATAATTTGTGCGGCGGGTTGTGAAATAGGAGCCGCAGTTTAAATGACTGTTGGTTATGGCAAAGCATCTTTATTTCCTGATGTGTTCGAAAGCACATCTGATTTAGCGATGCCGAATCCATCCCAAATGCAGGGCACTACCCACCAAAGCACATGTATTCCCAAACTCTCTGTTGATTAGTGTAGCTGTGTAACCATCTGCAGTGCAAGCCTTCACACGCAGTGCCTTGGGCTGATGATGGTGTCCCTGGGGAGCCGGCAACAGCCATCTATACAATATAGGGCAGAAATCTAGATGTTCGGTCTACATCTAATCCTGTATTTTAGGGTGTCTATAAATATATTCTGTGTAACTTGTTATGTAGGAGTACATTGCTGCTGCAGAGTTGCCAATTACCCCTTGTTTGTTATGTCTATTGGAGTTATAGGGAGTTTATCAGCTAAAATAATACCAATTTTCTCTGTACTGGAGATGCCCCAATAAAGGGACCAGAAGTTTCTACAACTGACATGATTTCTTTGGATTCCCATTGCTATAAGGTAGTCACACAAAGCCATCGCATTGGCGTGGCATCTGTGTTACGCTTGAATCTGTCCTGGATGAGAAATGAGCACAATTTGCTGAATCTCCTTGAGCAAAAGTGAGGATGAGGAATGCACTGGAATGACATCGTGGAAGCGTTCCGACATAATTCTTGTATCATTTTCTGAGCGGCTAGGGAGACTGCAAAGTGGAAGTTTTTCCAGTGCGTGGTCAGTCATGAAGGAGATATGTCATGAAGTTCTACCTTCTGCTCACAAACCTATTCTTGAAGCAACAAGGTGTGGCAAAGTATGCCCCCTCTTCACAGGTTATCAGAAATGGGCGGTTATCCAGTCCCTTGCTCTGTCCTGTGACTAAATGTGGATCATGTGATATAAATAGATAATAGCCCTATTAAGTGTCTCTCCATTTGCTTGAAGGAGAGAAAATAGTCATGTGTTTGCGGGGCATCAGTGTGGAGTTTTTGGCTGATACCGATAAGCAGGAGCAACAGAGGGGCATGGATACCCTGGCAGATTCACTCAACAGGGACCCTTTAATGTGTAAAACTGGGCAGGGGGCCGGGGGCCAAGGTGACATTTTGTTGATGGGCCTAGATTTTCTAGGTATGCCTTTGTTGATAATTGATATATTTTTATCTAATATTACAGATACCAATAACCAGCTAGTCTCTGAGCTCCACAAACCTGTAATGAAAACCACTCTCGGTGATGTTACTACTTACATCAGTGAAGCAGTGCTGATCGTCCAATTAAATCATCTCCGTTATTTTAGTGCAGGCAACTCTTGACTTACATGAAGCCAGCTTACATAAATCCAGACTTAAGCAGAAAGTATTTCATAGGGTTTACAGTTGCACTAACATAATAAGGTGAGTGACTGAAGGGTTTTTTATTATCAGTATCCATGTACAAGGTCACTGTGCAGTGAAGCAATGCTTCCCACGGGCCCCAATAGTGCAAGACAGAAATACAAAAAATAACATCCACAACGCAATACAATACAATTCATACAATATCAATTGTAAGTAAATTTGACTGTAAGTAATTTTACAGTGAAAATACAGAATTTAATCTAGGGATGCATTGATACCATACTTTGTAGAACATCGCTTTTCCACTATTTTATTTGCACAATTTAGAAAGTTAGGAAATTTAGTGAGCCTGGGCCACAGGCTTAAATAGCAGGATGTTTCACTGGGAGGGGCTAGCGTGATGGATGCTTCACTGGGCTGGGCTAGCATGCAGAATGCTTCACTGGGCTGGGTGAGCGTGTAGAATGCTTCACTGGGCGGGGCTAGCGTGCAGAATGCTTCACTGGGCTGGGTGAGCGTGTAGAATCCTTCACTGGGCTGGGCTAGCGTGCAGAATGCTTCACTGAGCTGGGCTAGCGTGCAGAATGCTTCACTGGGCTGGGCTAGCATGCAGGATGCTTCACTGGACTGGGCTAGCGTGCAGAATGCTTTACTGGGCTGGGCTAGCATGCAAGATGCTTCATTGGGCTGGGCTAGCATGCAGAATGCTTCACTGGGCTGGGTGAGCATGTAGAATCCTTCACTGGGCTGGGTGAGCGTGTAGAATGCTTCACTGGGCGGGGCTAGCGTGCAGAATGCTTCACTGGGCTGGGCTAGCGTGATGGATGCTTCACTGGGCTGGGCTAGCGTGCAGAATGCTTCACTGGGCTGCTTGAGCGTGTAGAATCCTTCACTGGGCTGGGCTAGCGTGCAGAATGCTTCACTGAGCTGGGCTAGCGTGCAGAATGCTTCACTGGGCTGGGCTAGCATGCAGGATGCTTCACTGGACTGGGCTAGCGTGCAGAATGCTTTACTGGGCTGGGCTAGCATGCAAGATGCTTCATTGGGCTGGGCTAGCATGCAGAATGCTTCACTGGGCTGGGCTAGCAGTGCACCTTGTTCACAAGCTTAAATAGCAGGACGCTTCACTGGGCTGGGCTAGTGGTGCTGGATGTTTCACTGGGCTGGGCTAGCATGCAGAACACTTCACTGGGCTGGGCTAGCATGCAGAACGCTTCACTGGGCTGGGCTAGCGTGCAGAATGCTTCACTGGGCTGGGCTAGCAGTGCACCTTGTTCACAAGCTTAAATAGCAGGATGCTTCACTGTGCTGTGCAAGTGGTGCACCCTGATCACAGGCTTCTGCTGATCCTGGTCCCATTTATGCATTGATTGTAAATGAGTTCAGTCATTACATCAAATGCCGGTGCCCTTCCAGTTAATTGGGTTTTATTTAAAGAATAAATAGTGTTTTAGTGGCAGAACAGGCTCTTCTGTGCACCCCAAGGCTTATCAGTGACACCTTTTACTTTTGTTTTTCCTTCTGGAACATTTTGACTTGAGACTGGTTAGAGTTCAATGTCCACTAGTTTGCAGCAGCGGGCTCCACTTTCGGACAAATCTGTAATCTGTTATCCCCCTGCTTCCTCACTGCTTTGATTCCAGCATGATTTGGGTCCCGATCTGGAAGCTCCATACTCACTGTTTACCGGTGCTATGGGTCATGTGGTAACAGCCCTTTGCTGTGCTTTGTAACCCATTCAAAACATCTCCCTTTTGTCCTCCTTCATCTCTGGGTTTGACAGTCTGTCAGTTTGCAATGCTTAATCCTTGCAGGAAGGAACAGGTCCCAGAGCTTTTGCAAGAAACCTGAATTTTCAGGAGATTCCTTTTCACTGCTGCAGGGTCATCAGTTCAATGCAGGGGTGCTTCTTGAACGCTGGCTAGACCAGGAGACGGGGGCAGGGCCTCAGTGCCCAGTGCATGCAGGGGTGCCCCAGTGCAGTGGCTCTGCCTCTGATTCTAGGCACTGAGGTCCGTTTGGCCATTGTCCGCTGCACTTCTCTGGGAACTAACGTGCCACCAGTTTGAATACGTTTCAGTGTTTTCATTGAGCAAAAGAAAAAAACAACAATATAGATAATTATTTTCCACTTTTGAATTTTAATCCCACCTATCGCTGGTCGTCGCTAACACGGTTTCCCGCCTCTAATTAGTTTTCTGTTAATATGCTCGTCATTACGGCAGCATTCCCAGCGTTCTGCTGTCTCTTCCGCACAGCCTTTCCTAATAAGTGCAGGTGCAGAGTGGGCTGTGCCAGGAATCGGAGGAGAACAATGTTGAGCTGTTGTGTAGAGTGTGAGCTAGGAGGATCCTGAGATCCTCGGAGGGCCTCATCCCGAGTATCTGTGAGCCAGGGCCCTGAACGGGTTTGCTCCAGCCGTAGGAATGACTATGAAATGCCTGTTACATTTTGTGGAAGTGGGTGTGAAATGAGACTGAAATGGAAAATGCAATATGGGAGGCCTTCTCTGATGCAGTTGGAGAGTGGGATCGGCATGCCGGCGCTCCGGGCAGAGCCGGCCCATCTCCCATGTTGTGCCGTTTGTCTGCATTCCTCCACCTCTCCCCCAATTGCTGGTGAGGCAGCAGTCTGCTCTGAGGGATGACTGACCTGTGCATTCCAGAGGCTCTGTCGACCTTTGGAGTTCTGCCTTCCGTCGAGCTACACCCCGAGTAGGGGTTCAGCTTTTGGGAACCATAACACAGGCATTGTGAGGCTCTGGAGATTTTTACAGGCCGCAAGCACCACGCAGACTTTGTCTTCACGGAAAGCGTGCAGAGTCCTCTCAGTTCTCTCGCTTTTTTTGTTTATCCATTCCTGACCTGCCCTAGCCCATGTCTGCCCCCAGAACAGCTGTAGAAGAACAGTCGTCCTTCAGTTCCCGGTGCTAAGGGATCCCCAGCCTTTGTGCGCCACCCTCCCCTCAAACCGGTTATTCTGCATAGGAACCACTTCTCCCGTCAATTGTTTTTGTAGGAAGCACAGATCACATGCCTTTTAGGGAGTTCTGTATTTACATTGGGGCCGATAAGTGTGCGACACAATAGCACTTTTGTGTGTAAATTTTCTAGTAAAAAATAGCACAATCTAGGTAGTTATGAGCTATTATTTTGATCTCAGTGTTAACCAGAATTTCATGGATTTGTCATTCGGCACGCTGAGTGATTGTAAATGGCTCAGAAATGCCTGAAACAATAATTTTGACTTGGCTAGAAGTGGCAGCCAGACTCTGAATGGCCAGTGAGAAAATTACAAGCTGCATGAATCTCATATTCCGTTAACTTTTAGCAAAAAGCGATGTAAGGGTAGGCGATCTGGCTTACAGTCATTGAAAGAGAATTTATAAAAGGGCTGATAGTGCTGATTGATGCGACAGCACAGGTGAACCGATACCTTAAATGACTGAGTGTTTACTCGGCCCGGCAGCCGAACGTTCAGTTTGCTGATCGATGCACCGGAGGCTGATGGATCGCTCGGCATGTGGCAGGACGTTTACACATGTGCCCGTTGCTTTCCTCAAAGCAGCATAGCACCCTGTGAAATGTGGGGGGCAGGGGGGGCACACAAATAATTAAAAGTCTTTCCTCCTGTTTCCAGCAGTACCCTACCAGCAGAGCTCCTATGGAGGGGGCAGAGGATCGGCCCCCATACTCTGCTTCCGCTGTGGGGAGGCGTGCAAGGGTGAGGTGGTGCGTGTCCAGACTGTCCACTTCCACGTCAAGTGCTTCACCTGTCAGGGTAAGCAGCCATGCCACTCACCATACACACCTGGTGTGGGGAATAAGGGGGGGCATAAACCCCCGCAGCTGTGACTCCTGGTGTGGGGAATAAGGGGGGCCATAAACCCCCACAGCTGTGACTCCTGGTGTGGAGAATGAGGGGGCCCATAAACTCCCGCAGCCGTGACTACTGGTGTGGAGAATGAGGGGGCCCATAAACTCCTGCAGCTGTGACTCCTGGTGTGGGATATGAGGGGGCCCATAAACTCCCGCAGCTGTGACTCCTGGTGTGGGGAATGAGGGGGCCCATAAACTCCCGCAGCTGTGACACCTGGTGTGGGGAATGAGGGGGCCCATAAACTCCCGCAGCTGTGACTCCTGGTGTGGGGTTTGCGTTTCGCTACAACATTTATATCATTATAGGAAACAAAACTCAGCCAGCTGTGCAACTTCACTGAGCACTCCTTTTCAGGATTGTCTACTATAGGTTTAACATTAGTTTAAAGTTTACTGCCGCCATTTTTGCATGAGCTCTGCATGCAGCCTCTCTCTGAGCCAATCCTGATCATTTCATCTTTGCTGTTTAAATCAGTCATGAATAGACAGGTTGTGGGAAACTGATTTATTTTGAACTTGTTTTTTCTTTATAAATACTCCAGTACTTATTGCAGAAATGGATTTTTTTCCAGTATCGTGCAGCCTAATTCTGAAATACTGTCTCCTACGAGTTATCTAACAACATACGATGTGACATTCAACATGGGGTAGTAAAGTGATATGTGGCAGAGCGAAGTATCAATATGATGTGGAGCAGTGGGTAGAATATAGAGAATGCTGCAGCAGTATTACAAAATTAGCAACTCGCTGCGGAGGCAGCGAGCGTACATCATTTCATGTCACAACCTCATACAAACAAGTGAGACCGGAAACGAAGAAGCCGACCAGGATGGTTTTCTTGCACTGCCCCCTGGTGGACATGACCTTTAGTCCTCCAGATAGATGCAAACTACGCATGCAAGTATAGTCAGTACACTGCCTGCATTGCATACGTATCGCATTACATATGTGTCGCCTTGTGTGAAGTATATTGCGGCCTTAACAGTGTGTGGCCCGAATGGAGTTAAGAGTGACGTATTTTCAGCCAGTTGCTGTGACACGTCACCAGGAGAAGCTACGTGTGTGCAGGACAAAGCTGAGCAATCGTGATACAATGAGAAGCACGTTGAGGGTGGGGGGGAATCAGCTCGTCTGTTTGGGGCATGCCTCCCCTTCTCTGGTGCTCGCACACTTTCTGTGCTGCATGGACAGGGTTGCTGTGGATACCGTGTGAAGGGGCGCCCTGCTCTGGTTGGTGGTTATTCTCAGCAACACTCTCCAGGCAGCAGCCAATGGGATGCCTCCTTTCAGTCCCTAGAGCGCAGTGGGGGGTTTCTAAGAAAAAAGGTAAACAGAAGGGGTGGTGTAAACCCCTTCTCCGCTGTGACATCAGGGGTGTCTTGGGATCACAGCCTCTGTATGAACAATAACACAATTTCGTCCTCGTCAGCCCCAGTAGGGTGTCTCGACTCGTGTCTTGTTCTTTGCTTCCCTTATATGTGCATGGGGCCGGAAGCACACGCCTTGTGTCTGTCTAAAAGCTCCATGTTAATTCAGACATCATCTTCCCCATCTCCCTAAGTTATGCCAGGCATTGCCTGCCACACCTGCCCATTCCCTGCTCTTCCAGCTCCGTGCTGTCACCCATCCATGGCTCCAGATTCAGGAAAATGCTCGTCGCTACACATCGGCCAGTGACTGCCGTGGCCTGACAGCCATAGAGCAGCCCCTGATGGGCGACGTGGCAGACGCAGGATGAGGGCCACGTGTATCTCCATTAGACGGCCAGCCTTACATCGTGTCAGCAGCCCTGATTGGAGGCCCATGCTAGGTTCTGCTGCTCCCTGCAGTCACACAGATATGTGGGTTAAAACTTCATCATGTCACGTTCCATTAGTTCACGATGTCACCAGAACAAGCATGTGCTTTAAATAACCAGTACAGCCTTTTCTCGCTGTGTAGGCGTGAGGACCTGGGATAAGGCCCATTACCCCCAAGGCTGTTATATGTATTTCAGTCACCTATACGTACCACTCAGTCACACGTTTTATTCTCGAGTCCCTGGCTGACAGTTTGCTAAATGTGTCTTAATAAGTATCCCTGGGAACAGCACAGAACAATAAACATCTGTTTAGAAATTAACAGCCTAGAAATAAAAAAATAATTAAATAGTTCCAATATAAAGATATATACATTTGTGGAGTATTGTAAGAGACCTACATCTTCCAATGCACTGTAAAATTCAGTAGTGGATTGGCCCGCTCGGTCTTCCTTAGCCTCACGCTGTAGCTGATTTGCCCGCTTGGTCTTCCTAAGCCTCACGCTTTAGCTGATTGGCTGGCTCGGTTTTCCTTAGCCTCACGCTTTAGCTGATTGGCCTGCTCGGTCTTCCTTAGCCTCACACTGTAGCTGATTGGCCCGCTCGGTCTTCCTAAGCCTCACGCTTTAGCTGATTGGCCTGCTCGGTCTTCCTAAGCCTCACGCTTTAGCTGATTGGCCTGCTCGGTCTTCCTTAGCCTCACGCTTTAGCTGATTGCCTTGATCAGTGTGTGATGCTTCCTGAGGTTTGGGTGCTGATTAGGGACTAATTGCTGTTTAGCATGATTGCAGTGTCAGCTTGGCCACAAGAAGAACAGGCACCATTGCTGCAGGCGTCCCATGAGAGGACACGGTTTATTGGCCCCCAGGTCTGGACTGTCCGCGTAGGTCGGAGGTGCGCCTCCCTGTCTTCACTGGGCCTATAACCCCACACCTTTGTTTGTTGGCCTGTTTTGTTCCATTGACAATCCTCTGAGCGCGGACAGTAGGGTGGGCAGAGCAAGCGTGGAGGTCAGATGATCGTCCATGCCAGAACAACAAGAAAGGAAGCCCTTGTAGCTTGGCCCCGAGTTGCCCATGCATGAAATTGGCCCCTCGTCACCAAAACAAAAATGCTATTGATCAGTCAGACACGTGAGCCTAAGGGAATGAACCCACCTCGACCTTCTGACAGGAAAGAGATCAGAAGCCTTGAACAACTGCTGGGTCTCCATGAGACCCTTAAATGATGATGTGGTGGACGTTCACGTTATCCTAAGTGTAGCCTGATAGTTCCACTGCAGAACAGAGGATCATCTGCATTTTACAGAGTGTCTGTGGAGGAAGTATGTTTTTACTGATAAGCTTGATGTGTAATTACTTAGGTAAATCAATACCGTGGTTTTAATTTAAGTTTTGTCTCTTTCCAGACCAATTTTCACTAATAAACACTGCCTAGTCCAGAACGTCAAAGGCTAAATTACATTTTCAGGGGTGTCGGCATTTATTGGGTGAAAATCTGTGGAGTGTGTTTCTTCCCCATAAGTTTCAAATCTGTTCCATGGTTGCTCCTCTGCTGTTTTCGAAAACAATGGAAGCTTCTCTTGTAAATCATGCCCTCGGAGTTCAGGGAGACAATCGGGCAGTTAATATTGACTTGGAAATGTTAACAAATGTCCTTGGAACTCCTCCAGCTGTAGAGAATGCCTCGTATAATCTCTGTAGCACAGCGAAACAAAAGGGGGGAAAAGGTTCACACGAACAGCCTCTTTGGCCTGAAATACAAATAAACAGACTTTCCTTATATATCACATTGATTTTAGCTGAATGAATGACCAGATTGTGCAGAAACATGGAGGTGCTGCATGCTGTATTGGATGCTCTGCTTTTATATATTGCAGTTGGTTGCATCTCTGAATTATTTATTTGAATGGCTTTGGTGTGCCGTATAGCTCTTCCATAACCATCTTGCTACTGGTCTCTCATTGGAAGCTCGGCCTAGCAGCACTGGGATCCAAGTTGGCTCCATAACAGCTGAATACTTGTCACATAAAAGTTAAGGCTGAACAGAAAACTTCGCTAAATACATGTAAATGAAATACCACTGGTGTTCTGGACTTCTCCATGATGAAGCCAAGAAGTATGATGGCAATTTTTCCCAGCGAGATAAAGGCTGAGAGAATGGAGAGGGATTGGCTGTCAGGCCTGTCATGGCTACGGCTTCCAGGCCGACAGTGGCCAAGATTTACATCTGGTACAAGCAGCATGAGTGTGAAGAGCACGCGGTGTGGTCCCCAGCCAGGGCCAGGAGGAAAGGGAGAGCTTCCGTATTATATTTACACATTCTATCACATAAACATAAGAGGGAAAAGTCTGATACATGTAAGAATCGAAACGTGTGATTATATGTTCTTTTGTTTAACTTGATTGGTAAAGGTAGATTAATTAAAGCTTAACTTATGATTGTGAAATGTAACATGTAGTGTGATTCATGACTTAGGATTTATCCAGTATATTTCTCCATGTAGCACTTTAAATCTGTTATGTTTAGGATGGCCCTGAGAGAGTTCAGTCAGGCCGACGAGAATCTGTCTGACATTTGTCTGTCTTGGAGAACAGGGGCTGCATGGGGATCTGTAAGCCCAGGTCTGTCTGTTTCTGCTCCTTCATGTGGAACTGCTTCCTCTGCTAGGTTCTGACCTGTGGGGTGAAGATCAAAGAGCTCCACGTGGGGGCGAGGTTGTAGAAATAAAGTCAGTAGTACAGGGGTGAGAAGCATCGCAGCCGCTGGCTCCTGCAGTTAGCTGGCATGTTGACTGACATGATAGGTTGGGTAAGCGATGTTATTTTACCGTGGTAATATTTCTAATTCAGGCAGACCCCAACCTTACCAACGAGAGTCGCGCCGTAAGTCCATCTTTAAGTCAGATATGTAAGTAAACTGGAACAGGTACATATGGTTATTATGTAGCTCCAGTTAGTCAAGTGTTTGTTTTAGTATTTAGTATATATTTCCTGGTAACCATGGAGATGCCAGAGGAAGCATGCGGTAACAGTAACGGCGCTTGTGCCCGGCCCGTTTGGCACATGGAGGCCTGACCTCAGGACTCCTGGTAACCATGGAGAGGCCAGAGGAAGCATGCGGTAACAGTAACGGCGCTTGTGCCCGGCCTGTTTGGCACACGGAGGCCTGACCTCCGGACTCCTGGTAACCTTAGAGATGCCAGAGGAAGCATGCGGTAACAGTAACGGCGCTTGTGCCTGGCCCGTTTCGCACACAGAGGCCTGACCTCTGGACTCCTGGTAACCATGGAGAGGCCAGAGGAAGCATGCGGTAACAGTAACGGCGCTTGTGCCCGGCCCGTTTGGCACACGGAGGCCTGACCTCCGGACTCCTGGTAACCATGGAGAGGCCAGAGGAAGCATGCGGTAACAGTAACGGCGCTTGTGCCCGGCCCATTTGGCAAACAGAGGCCGGACCTCCGGACTCCTGGAAACCATGGAGATGCCAGAGGAAGCGTGCAGTAACGTTAATGGCGCTTGTGCCTGGCCCGGCCCGGCCTGTTCGTGCCGGACTTCCGCTAGCTGCTCCTGTTATCCCGCCTTTCTGCTCTTTATTGGAATGCAGTTAATGGCAGGATTATAGCTACACTGTTGCAGTTTCTCACCAGGAAATAAGTAGCTCGACCTGGGGTTTAGACGGGAGTCATATTTCTAATTGGTAAGGAGCCGCACCTCACACACACACCAAACACATGCACAGAGGCACGATCCCCATTATCATTCTAACCCCCTATTTTAACTTACAATTATCTTGATTAAATTGGGTAACGCTCCAAATTAAGCCTGGCAAATTATACTAATATAATAGAATATATAGATATATTCTATGTGCTGTGTTGAAGGGAAGGTATTGAGTGTTAATTGGCTGTCTTTGACTTCCTATTTAGACGAGCAACATCAGACCATAAAAACAGTGATTATAGTGAGCAGAAGTTGTACTGCAAATGAATCTCAGAGATATTTTGAAGGAATTGTACTTAAGTCACTTTGGCACAGAAGTTTGACTTTGACTTAGATTGATCAGAATCTAATGATCTCTCCCTATGAGGAAGTGCATGTATCCTGCCATCCAATGCAATCCTACTAATCAGCTTTCACTTTAGACCTCACCAGAAATCACAGGCGTTCTGGTAGTCAGATCTATCTGTGTCCATTTTTCTGAGGCTTGTGATGCAGAATCTGTTAGCCTCGGGATTTAGGTTTAATGGAACACACCTTTGCTCGAGAGTGTATTAATTTCTATAAATGACAAATGGAAATTACGACAGGTGTCCTTATTGATGCCTGTGTGAAATTTATGGAAAGACAATGGGGTGTCTTGGTATTACACGGCCTCCCTATGTACAGAATGCCTTCAGTCTCTGTAGACAGTTCCCATTCTGGTGTGTCTGTGTTGTTCCTTAAAAGGAACACTGTAGGCAGGCTCATTAAGATGCCTGTGCCAGCGTAGCCTCTTAGCAAGTCCTAAACTTAATTGGGCATGTAAACTGTCCCATCATGCTGAGCAAGAACAGCCCGGATTCTGTTCTAATTACCTGTCGTTTTTATAAGCCAATCATAAAAGGGCAGATGTAGACCCAGAATTTCACTGCAGGAACATCTGAAAGATCCCTCATGTGTTCAAGGCTGTAATTGCCACTCAAAAGCACTCACTTTTGCTTTTAAAACGTATAGCTCTGGCAGGATTAACCTGGCAATGATTAAGGAAACTTTTTGTCTCCCTCTGGTGTTAATTTGGACGTCTTGCGTGTGAGACTTTACCCTCTGACAGTCAGGAAAATCCCTTGGATGGGCTTTGGCCATGGAGGGCAGTCAGCTGACAGCATGTTTAACCTTTACATGGTAGACAGGTTTGGGGTTTAACTCTCAAAATGTATCGCAAACGCGAAGACCACCCTCTGGATCGTCTCCACAGGTGGGAGGATTTTCACATACTTGTAATCCATAATTTTTGGCTGTCAGAATTTATATGAATGTGGTGGCCCCAGGGGTGGGGGGGGAGCGCTGCCAATCAGATAGAGGTTACATAGCAATAGCAGGGGGGTGAGAGTGACAGAGAGGTCTTTGGTTGCCACGGTAACATTAGCCCTTGCTTCCAGTCACTGTGATATCAGTTGGTTGCCAGGGAGACATTCCTATGAAAAGAATCTTGTGCAGGGCAGAGGTAGGGATGCCCAACAGCAGATGTGGCATGCTGCCCTGCACATTTGGGATAGATGATCAGGATTTGTTGTTCTGCTGTTCTTTTGACTTTTTGTTGTGTGCACTGTCCTGCGTTCTGGAAATGCTAATAGAGTATGTGTAAGTGAATTGCTGTGTGGGCAGCTTGGAGGAACAATGGAATGTGTGTTCATTCATAGCCCTCAACATCGTTTTGTATGGAGTCCACGAGGACAGCAAAAGGCTGTCAAGTAAAGAGTGGGGACTCTGCCCCTGGCATGGCACAGCCTGACATGCACCAAGGCAGCACACCCAGGATCCTGTGTTTCCAATGTGAAAGGTGACATGGTGCCAACAGCTGTGTGCGCCCGCTCAACATCAGCTGGTTCCTGCTGCATTCAGGAATCAGCAGACTCATTAGACGTAATGGTCTGACACAAGTGATGGATTGTTCTTAAGGCTGATGAGGAATAACAGCCAGGAGGTGAATAGTATTTGCTGAATAGGAACTGTAGTTCGTCCAGAGTGAGTCTGCATACTGTAATGAAACAGCGGGGTGTAACTCCAGCTGAGGTTTAACTCCAGCGGGGGTGTAACTCCAACAGAGGTAACTCCAGCTGAGGTGTAACTCCAGCGGGGGTGCAACTCCAGCGGAGGTGTAACTCCAGTGGGGGAGTAACTCAAGCTGAGGTGTAACTCCAACAGAGGTAACTCCAGCATGGGTGTAACTCCAGTGTGGGTGTAACTTCAGTAATGGTGTAACTCCAGCGGGGGTGTAACTTCAGTAGTGGTGTAACTCCAGCGGGGGTGTAACTCCAACAGAAGTAACTCCAGCGGGGGTGTAACTCCGGTTGGGGTGTAACTCCAGTGGGGGTAGTGTCAGGAGAGGGTGTGAAGTGAAAATGGTGATAGCCTGACTTTTGCCCAGTGAATGTGTTGATAAATAGCTCAGTGCTGTCACTGTAGTCAATCCTGGTCACTGTAGGCAGTCCCGGTCAGGTCACTTTCAGACGACACTCATTTACCATCATGTCTGCTAAACTTACACTCATGCTAATTACGTCATATGGATTGTTTGCTAGGAAACTTGAGGGTACTTTAATGATCATGGTGTCAGTAAACACATGCATTACATGTCCTGCATGAAGATTTAATTCCTTTTCATTAAAATGTAAGAGAATATGAGCAGTCTAATTATTCCCCAGCAGAGCAGTTTACTTATTCAGGGGCTGACAGTAATGAAACTGGGGCCTCACATGTCATAACCCAGTTTTCTCTTTGGCTTTTTGCCCACTGTACTGTTCCTCGATGGCACAGTAATTAGAGATGACCTTTGCCAACAAGAAGTTCCAGCAGGCAATGGAGAGGAGGACTGTGTCATTCCTTAGGGTAAGGTCTCAGTTGTGCTGCACAGATGTGTACAGTAGGACCTGTTCAGTTGAGAGCCGCTGCTTTGTTCGCGGGTATCGGTAGAGAGCCGCCGGTTCATTCGCTGGTATCGGTAGAGAGCCGCTGGTTCATTCGCGGGTATCAGTTGAGAACCGCTGGTTCATTCGCTGGTATCAGTTGAGAGCCGCTGGTTCATTCGTGGGTATCGGTAGAGAGCTGTTACTTCATTCGCGGGTATCGGTAGAGAACCGTAGCTTCATTCGCGGGTATTGGTAGAGAGCCGTCGCTTCATTCGCTGGTATCGGTAGAGAGCCGCTGGTTCATTCGTTGGTATCGGTAGGAGCCGCTGGTTCATTCGCTGGTATCGGTAGAGAGCTGTTGCTTCATTCGCTGGTATCGGTAGGAGCCGCTGGTTCATTCTCTGGTATCGGTAGGAGCCGCTGGTTCATTCTCTGGTATCGGTAGGAGCCGCTGGTTCATTCTCTGGTATCGGTAGAGAGCCGTTGCTTCATTCGCTGGTATCGGTAGAGAGCCGATGGTTCATTCGCTGGTATCGGTAAAGAGCTGCTGCTTCAGTGATATTTCTTCATCTATCAGTCTAGGCTCCTCTGTCTATCCAGCTCCTTTTCGTTACACTAAAAGCCCCCCATGACTCTAACTTCCGTTAGCTGCCCTCTCAG
>JAAGVU020000002.1:14452134-14479104 GCA_011763525.2 Mormyrus iriodes
GGGGGGGGGGGGGGGGGGGGGGGGGGGGGGGGGGGGTGAGCTAAGGGGGCCACTGGATGTGGGGCCTTCCAGGTGCTCCAGGGTCCTGGGGATAGCTGGAAGCTGATGGCACGGAGGGCTGGGTGGCCCCTGCACCCCTCACCTCGAGAGATGAAACACACTTGATAAAGAGAGATGGGAGGGCAGGAGAGAGAGAGAGAGAGAGAGAGAGAGAGAGAGAGAGGCAAAAGCAGACTCAGCTCTCACACTATGGCAGTGACATGAAGGAGGGAGCGGCAGTGGAGGGTCAGGCTCCAATCTGCGGGGGGTCCCAGGGAGCGGCGTCATTCTGGAATTCCTGCCGACTTGTGGACGATTACAGACTGTAAAAATGGTGGGCATTCCGGCTTCTTCAGCTGCTGCTGGTAGGTTCCGTTTGCCACTGGAGTTTGCATAGAGGGTCATTTTGTCACGGCACTGATGGGGGTGAGCGGGCCACCCCCGGATGATACCTGTGGAATAAGCCTTTTGCCCAGAAGCTGCCTCTCAGTGTGTCGCTGCGTCTGTCTTATCGGGATTCCACTTGTTTTGTTATTTTACTTCTTGGCACAGCTTTAGAAATTCAGCCAGTTACTGAGAACCCTCTCCATGCTCTCGCCAAGATGATTACAGGCTTCGCCTGCATTCCTGTTTAACGTCGCAGGGCTTTACAGCAGCAAGGGGCTCCAGGCGGCGGGACACCGGCTACCCTGGAGTTTGTGAGACAGCAGCTCTGGTCTGTCCCAGGGTGGTAAATCAATTTCACCACACAGAATTCAATTTTAAGTGTGAGGTGCTGTGGCTGGTGCAGTTACTGAGGGCCCAACTACCTTTTGATGGTCTTAAAATTGGAATGTTGTAGAAGTTGAAGCATTTGGCTGATTGTGCAACACAAGAGAACTTGTTTGTCATGCATTTTGACTGGGGGGGGTGTGTGCTGCATTTGGGAGCTTCAGACTGCTGAGGCACAGAGTAGAGCGTCCTTCACCTCTGCTCACACAACTCTGGCAGCTGAAGGCAGCAGCGGTCTGGGGTGAATTTCAGCTGGTAAAGACAGGCCTGGCTTGAATATTACCATTAACCTGGTTATCCCAATTGACCTGGTTAACCTAAATCCCTTTGATTTGCCTGCAGGAACTTTAGAGTGAAACAAAATTCTGGGAGATAAAGCCAAAGATGCAGCTTTTGTTACAGGAGCAGCAAGGGTCAGCTAGTTTAAACAAGCCACAGAATGACTGCAAGGAGAGATGAGTGAAGTTACTGGGCAGGGTTTGCAGGGAGTCTTTAATGTCCCCGTCCTGTGGGGCTGTTTGGAGGGGGTGCTATCAGAGCTCTCCACAGAGCTCTCTGGGGGGGCCTTGCTGTGCTTTGTGCTAACCCCCGTTTGCCTTGGCTGTAGGAATGCTCTGCCACAGGTGCCACCCTAGATGAAAGGGGGGCCTAAAACCTTTTATTAGTGACACAAAGGGTCCCGGTCGCTGTGGGAATCGGCAAAGCCCAGGCTCGGAGCACGCGCTTGAACGTCAACCAAAACGAGGTTGTTTGCATGACGAAAGTCCGACAGTTTTCTGACAGGGGTAAAGAGGACACTGCAGAAAGTGCAAAGCATTTGGAACAGGGCGGAAGGGGCTGATTTTGGGCGAAGAGACACAGTGAGGAGCATAATCTGGTCATTCAGCTCTGTCTTGCAGGCAGGTTAGACAAATAGTGATCACCGTTTAGTTATGCGACACTAGGAAACCCGCTGATGGCGTTTTAGTGAAGGCTGGTATAGTTATTGTGTATCTACAGTCAAAAGCCTGGTGTTTGGTTAAACTGGAGCAGAGCCAAGGTATTACCCCCCCCCCCCCCCAGCATTCTAGTTGCGTCTTTATTTGCGTTATTCTGCCAGGTCCAGATGTTCACCCTCCTTTCTGTGCAACCTGTCTGCACAGCTGACTCAGGTGCTTATGGTGCAAAGCTCTTGATGGAAAGCCCCTTCCTCCAGCCAAAAAATCCCAGGATCTCCAGGGGGTGGGGGAGGGGGCAAACAGTGGGCAATGTGTGGCTAACGTGTTTAACTACACTCTCGTCTCAAATTGCGTTAAGGTGACCTCACACCAGAATGAATGCCCAGGGCCTCTGTTCAGTGGTTAACCTCAGTTGGGGCGTCTCAGTTAAGCCTGCTGATGCTGAGACATCACATTCTACACATACAGGCACTGGTATTTAACAAGCATGCTTAACGGCCCCCTCACCCTCCTTCCTCTATAAACAGTTGGTGGGGGGGCAGGATGCTGCTGGATGCAGGAATAGAGTGGGAAAGCCACTGTCAACAAAACAAACAGTGCATCTGTGTTTGGCTCCCCAGACTCCATTATTTGGGGAGCCAAGGCGTTATCACACCCCTGCTGATACCAGATACCTCTGACTGCCTTCTCTTACTTATGTGGGAGTGGCAGTGGACGGCCCAAGGTGGCTCCACCTCAAGGCACAACAGTCAAGAAACACATGTGTTTGGGAAGCTTACCTAGGGAGTACTGTTCAGTCTGTCTGGTCTTTGCAAGCTGAGGAATGAAGTCCCAGCACTGCAAAGACCACCCCGTCCCTCGGCTCCACTCAGCAAACTCCGTCATCTTGGAATGGATGCAGCAGAATCCAGGACGCCAGGACATCTCGAGATCACCCAATGGAATGCGTTGCAGAAACTTTGATCTGCCTTTGTATCTTTGAGACTGAATTGAACAGATTACTTTGTAGGGGCAGATACCTTGTGCACCATAAAATGAAGATTATGTTATGGTTTATGACTTTCCTACATGTTTGTTGAAACTTTTCCTGAGGAAAAATGTACTTATGAGCACAGAATCAGGTTGAGATTTCAGAGAGAATTATGCAGATTGTTTTTCTGCACTATGGACTCCTGTCCCCTGGCTGCATCCTCCTCCTCCATGCAGCCTTGAGTAGTAACAGATCCCCTGTTGTCTGCATACTTTTAAAGAGCTTATGCTTTGGGGGCTGGCATATGAAATCGATTCGGGTCGTGCCCCGTCACGCCCGTTTATCACGTTGAGCGGTGAGCCCCTCGGATGCATGCTCTGGCCGTGTCCTACTGCACGGCCCAGCCAAGATGTCCAGATGTCAGAGGGAGACATCGGGTGAAATCGTTGAGGTCACCACACTCCTACAGCAGTGGTAGTCTGGTCACATGAGATCAAACTTTTTCTAGGGGTCCTTTGAGGTGACAGAGGCTAATTGTTGGGGTAATGTGGCGTATTGCCCATATTCCCCAGATCTGCCCTATAGCACAGTGCAAAATCTGAACTGTTTACCCTATTTCTATCCAGCATGACCAAACTTCTAGATCACTAGATCAGACCATGGTTAATCTGATCAAACTGGAAACTTCATCTTGGATTTGCAAAAATAACATTGGGATGTCCTGTCAGTCTTTGCGAAGCTGCATTAAAAGGCAGGGATGTATGGTGGCCCAGCTTTGTAGCATGTAGGCTACATAAAACATACTAGGGCATACATTCATACGTGTGCTCTGGGGCTATCGAACAGTGCTGGAGTGGACCTAATACCTTTTTAACCTTTGACCCTGGGGGAGAGATGTGCTTCTGTGATTAAGTTCACTGCATGGAAAGAGGAGACAGAGGGTTAGGGTGTGATGCTCTGCAGCAGGACAGGCTACCCAAGGGACTTCGGTAATGTAGGAAGATGAGATGTGCAGTTCTCAGATTCCTGACCGGCAGGGTGTCCAGGTCCTCTGCACACTGGGTCGGAAATCCTGCGGAAATCCAGAACGGTGAACTCAAGCAAAGGGTTCATGGAGAAACTGCAGCTGTTAGCCCAGGCTAATGTACACTAGCTGTCCGTTTGGCTGTCACTTGCCTTCAAGGGACTGACCTGTAGGCAATTTTTTGTGACGGGGGCCGCCCAGGTAAAGAAGCTGTCAGGATTAAGCCTCAGAGAGAGAGAGTTCAACTCGATGAAATGCGTTTGATCTGTAAGCGTTCATTCAGATTCCTGTGTCTCCCAAATGGCATCATGGTCACTTTTGAGTACACAAACTGCTTCCTAGTGATTCAAACTTAATACCTTCAATATTACGTGGAGTATGAGCAATATTCCACAGAAAGTATGTAGTATGTTTTATAAGCAACCCCAATGTATTTTTAGAATGTATGTCTCGGATATACATGGAATGGGTTGGTTGTCCCCATTGAAACACAATCACCATTCTGAGTGGTGAAAATGGCTTTCTGCTGTTTTGATGGAAATAGTCATTGCACATCTTGATTTGATTTCTCATAGCAGTAAAGCTTAGCTGACTTTGAAATATACTATGACCTGTAAAGTTTAAGTGTTGCCAATATAGGACTTTGCAGTAGGGACACCATTATGTATCCCAGCCACAGTCTTGTGTTGCCACGGAAATTTTTACTCCCGTTGTCACCCGCATGGTTTGCGCAGCAATGGAGCAACTTCTGACTGAGCTGAACGTCCTCCTGAAGCTGCTGGACCACGAGACCCTGAGTGCTGCCACATTGGAGAAGAAGACGGCCGTCAGGGACTTGCTGAAACAGCTGTGTCCTTCAGGTGAGAGTGCCGTCCACAGGGGGCAGGGGGTGCCCAGGCTGAACCGATCCTGGGAAAAGTCACAATCAGGCCAGAACTGGATACAGAGGGTCAGGGTTTGTGGGAAGAATAGCCAGGAAAAAGGTCATCATTCATTAGTAATTTTTCAGGAACTCGGGCTGAGTAAGAAAACTATATTAGTTAACGATTCTCTCTGTGTTTACATGATTCGTAGTGAATGGATCCGACTTCACATACATGAACACGTCCATCTGTAGGAATGGCACCAGCTTTGTGGAGTCCCTGTTTGAGGAGTTTGGTGAGTTTGGCCAGCTTCTGTCCCTACGTGTCATCTGGTGACCCTGTCGTGACCCCTGCCTTTGTCCGAGTGCAATTTCTAGAAGCCCATGCTTCATGTGTTTGCAGACTGTGACCTGCGAGACCTCAGGGATGCATCAGAGGAGCAGAAAGATGAGAGGGAGGAGGAAACACATGAGACGCCCCCCCCTAAATCGGTGAGCCACATAGCCGTGTGCCCCCGCTGTAATACCCACCTCGACCGTAAATGGCAGAGGGAAAAAGTCGCTCGGGGTAAATAAGCAGATATGCTTGGGAGAAAGATAAATGCCCTTTAGAGTGGACTCTGAAGAGCAGAGAAGAGCAGTCCCGAACGTAAGGTTGAAATAGGGTTGCTGTTATCGACGTCATCCATCAAAACCCCCAGGACAGGCTTTGTGGAAAAATAGGGCCATAATCCTGCAAGCAGGCTTTTTGTTCAGCTGTTTTGGCTAGCCAGATCTTTTAACGCGTATGTTTTTTGTTTAAAAGTCTTGTCATTAGATTAGTTAGTTGTCTAAACTTTTATTATGAACTCCACTTAAAAATAGTGTTTTCAAAAATGTGTTTACCCTCCTATAAATAAGCTGAGATGCATTTCCTGTTTTAAAATGCATTTCCTGTCCTGATAATGGATTCCCTGTTTTTAAAAAGTACAAAAACAGGAGCTTCTCACAGCTGCTCCAGATGTGTTTGGAGAGATGCATCTCTCTTGGCTGGTGGGAGGTTTAGGGCTCCCTGAATGTGCGGGGCTAGGTAAGTTTGGAGAGACGCGTCTTTATTAGCCTGTGGGAGGTTTAGGGGCCCCTGAAAGTGCGGGGTTGGATGCGTTTGGAGAGACGCGACTCTCTTAGCCAGTGGGAGGTTTAGGGCCCCCTGAATGTGCGGGTTAGATGCGTTTGGAGAGACGTGTCTCTCTTAGCCAGTGGGAGGTTTACGGGTCCCTGAATGTGCGGGGCTAGGTAAGTTTGGAGAGACATGTCTTTCTTAGCCTGTGGGAGGTTTAGGGACCCCTGTAAGTGTGGGGTTGGATGCGTTTGGAAAGATGCTTCCCTCTTAGCCCGTGGGAGGTTTAGGGTCCCCTGAATGTGCGGGGTTAGATGTGTTTGGAGCGACGCGTCTCATTTAGCCGGTGGGAGGTTTAGGATCCCTTTAATGTGCGGGATTAGATGTGTTTGGAGAGATGCGTCTCTCTTAGCTGGTGGGAGGTTTAGGACCCCCTGAATGTGCAGGGTTAGATGTGTTTGGAGAGATGCGTCTCTCTTGACCAGTGGGAGATTTAGGGGCCCCTGAAAGTGCGGGTTAGATGCATTTGGAGAGACGCGTCTCTCTTAGCCGGTGGGAGGTTTAGGGCCCCCTGAATGTGCGGGGTTAGATGTTTTTGGAGAGATGCGTCTCTCTTAGCCGGTGGGAGGTTTAGGGCCCCCTGAATGTGCGGGGTTAGATGAATTTGGAGAGATGCGTGTCTCTCGGCCAGTGGGAGGTTTAGAGCTTCCTGAATGTGCGGGGTTAGATGTTTTTGGAGAGATGCGTCTCTCTCGGCCAGTGGGAGGTTTAGGGCCCCCTGAATGTGAGGGGTTAGATGTTTTTGGAGAGATGCGTCTCTCTCGGCCGGTGGGAGGTTTAGGGCCCCCTGAATGTGCGGGGTTAGATGTTTTTGGAGAGATGCGTCTCTCTCGGCCGGTGGGAGGTTTAGGGCCCCCTGAATGTGTGGGGTTAGATGTTTTTGGAGAGATGCGTCTCTCTCGGCCGGTGGGAGGTTTAGGACCCCCTGAATGTGTAGGATTAGATGCTTGGGACAGAGCGCCAGAGCACATCTCCTAGGCATGGTTTGTGTGTGGCTTGGGACGGCCTAGTCAGCCTTCTCCCACTTTCTTTCAGAGCCCAGCAGACACACCACCCCCCCTACCCACAACTCCACCTCCAGAGGATTACTATGAGGAGGCTGCGCCCCTCAGTCCGGGCAAGGCCCCCCAGTACATCACCACGCGAGGTAAGCACTCTCCAGAGCACGGCCAACGTACCCTAGCAAGCGATGGACACCACCACTTGGATTGTTTCTTAGGTGTATGTTGACCTTTGATGTCTGAACTTTGATATTTGCCTTTTATACCTTTTTAGGCAGCTCGAGCCCCCCCAACTCCATTGATGGATACTATGAAGATGCTGACAGCAACTACCCCACCACCTGTATTAATGGTCAACATAAGAATTCCTGTAAGAAAACAAAGGGCTCTGACAGTATGACACATCACTTCTCCGACCAGAATAAGCAATTAGCAGATGGATGGATGGATGGATAAGTTTTTCACTTGTGTTTGCAGATAACGACTCTGATGCTCTGAGCAGCTCCTACGAGTCCTACGACGAGGAGGAGGAGGAGGCAAAGGCCCGGCGTCTAACTCACCAGTGGCCGTCAGAGGAGAACTGTATGGGTCCGGTGAAGGACTGCCGCATCTGTGCCTTCCTCCTGAGGAAGAAGAGGTTTGGCCAGTGGGCTAAGCAACTGACTGTCATCCGTGAGAACAGGCTACTGGTGAGTCTGCAGGGTCGTAGAGGTCGGGGGTGTCCAGTTCAGGCTAAGGGAAGGGGCGCATGGCAAACTAACGCAATACCAAGGCTTTGCAGAGACCCGCGGCAGGCACGATGGACCCAGCTGCACGGTGACATCTTGAAAGTCTCAAACTGACCTATCGACTTTACAGTCCAGTGAACGTTAAGGAATACATCCCCTGTTGTGTTTCTCTGCTCCAGTGCTACAAGAGCTCCAAGGATCACACGCCGTACGTGGACCTGCCCCTCAGCCTGTGCAGCGTTGTCTACGTGCCCAAGGACGGGCGCCGCAAGAAGCACGAGCTGCGGTTCTCGCTGCCCGGCGGGGAGGCTCTGGTGCTGGCCGTGCAGAGCAGCGAGCAGGCGGAAGGATGGCTCAGGGTACTCCCTGTCCCCATACTCACCACCCCTTCCCATCGCTTAAGCTGGGCAGCTTAAGCTCAGTGAATTGCTGCACTAGGAAAGCTTACGGATCCAGCACCTGCTTTCTGGGGGTTCTGGCTGGTCGCTGGGACCTCATGCCCATGGTCTGCAGCAGGACCAGTGTGGCATGAGCTACCGTTCTTCTCTGCACATGCTCATCATGTGGCCCCGTCATGAAGGGAGTCTTTGTCCACAGATTATCCGGGAGGTCAGCAACCCCGGCCTCAGCAGCGCCAGCTCCAACGCCTCCAGCTCGCCCTCTAACGTCCAGAAGACAGAACTGGACAAGGTGCCCTTCTTTATGGTTTTCAGTCCACCCCACCACCCAGCTCCTTACTGCCCCCTATCTGCCGGTCACATGGTCCCCAGTTGACAATGTTTCAGCTCAGTAAATAAGCGAGCAGCGTAAAGTCACAGGCTGGGCTGGAGACGTTCACCATCTAGTTCCAGTCACCCAGCTGTAATTCCATCTGACCTCCAGCGGGATGGTCTCACGCTGGGATCCCTGCGTCAGCACGTGGTGCAAACACACTACTGAGAGTGAAATTTGAGGTTAAAGGCAGGGTTCACGTGGCAGCCTCCCTGGCTGAGGAGGTTGCAGTTAGACAGCGGCATGTAATTTAGCTTCACCCTTGTGTGGCCCGTGAGTTCTGGAGGAGGAAAAGGAATGCTAAGCAGATTTACGGCCGGTGCTGAAGGCTGTGAGGGCTAGCTTGTAGTGAAGCCTGCTTCCTGCCTGCCTGCCTGCTGTCTGCGCCCCACTGCCCGCAGTGTGTGCGTGTAGATGCTAGCTCTGTCTCTCTGTATTTCTCTGTGTGTACATTGCCTTTTCTTTAAACTTTATGATGATTTTGTGGCAGCTGTGTGTACCTGCATTAGCTGTGCTGATCCTGCAGCAGTTGGCTCTGTGTCCCTGCATTTGCTGCGCTGAGGTAGTTAGCTGTGTGTCCCTGTATTTGCTGAGCTGATCCTGCGGCAGTTGGCTGTGTGTCCCTGTATTTGCTGCGCTGATCCTGCGGCAGTTGGCTGTGTGTCCCTGTATTTGCTGCGCTGATCCTGCGGCAGTTGACTGTGTGTCCCTGCATTTGCTGTGCTGATCCTGCGGCAGTTGGCTGTGTGTACCTGCATTTGCTGCGCTGATCCTGTGGCAGTTGGCTGTGTGTCCCTGCATTTGCTGTGCTGATCCTGCGGAGGTTGGCTGTGTGTACCTGCATTTGCTGTGCTGATCATGCGGCAGTTGGCTGTGTGTACCTGCATTTGCGGTGCTGATCCTGCGGCAGTTGGCTGTGTGTCCCTGTATTTGCTGCGCTGATCCTGCGGCAGTTGACTGTGTGTCCCTGCATTTGCTGTGCTGATCCTGCGGCAGTTGGCTGTGTGTACCTGCATTTGCTGCGCTGATCCTGTGGCAGTTGGCTGTGTGTCCCTGCATTTGCTGTGCTGATCCTGCGGAGGTTGGCTGTGTGTACCTGCATTTGCTGTGCTGATCATGCGGCAGTTGGCTGTGTGTACCTGCATTTGCGGTGCTGATCCTGCGGCAGTTGGCTGTGTGTCCCTGCATTTTCTGTGCTGATCCTGCGGCAGTTGGCTGTGTGTCCCTGCATTTGCTGTGCTGATCCTGCGGCAGTTGGCTGTGTGTCCCTGCATTTGCTGTGCTGATCCTGCAGCAGTTGGCTGTGTGTACCTGCATTTGCTGTGCTGATCCTGCTTTGTCTGGCCCCACAGAGACTGACAGCTGAAAAACACACTTCTGATTCAGACAGCGTGGCAACGGGAGATGTATCCATCCTCACCAGGGACAGCCGTGAGCATGGTGAGGCCCCCAAAGCTGTCCGTCTCTGTTCCCAAGTTTCCATCTCACCCGGATGTTCCTCTCTACTAATCAATCGTCTGCTCGTACACCCTGTGATTTTACACATTATCCATCTGCACAGTGTTCTGGGATAAACGCCCTACGGAAACACGCCTTCTGGTACCAGAACCACCACCCGTTGGGTCTCCAGGCACAGCTTAAACCACAATGCCACCTGCCACATTCTATGACATAAACAGTGGCCGGATCAAACTCTCGCACAGCAAACCCGGATCTCCTGTGTGGCCCTGTGACCTTCCAGGTGGCCACAGAAGCTCCCATGACCCACAAAAACTCTGAAGTCATGCAGAGACAATGAGAGGAAGAGGCCAGGCAGGAAGCCTGTGACTGCAGCCCTTCTTCCCGCGTCGTTAATGTGGGCGGGGAGGCAGGATTCTCGGGTCGGACCTCGCACGCCCTGCCCCTGCTCCCCCTCCGCCTCCGGCCCTGTGACCTGCTCCATGCCGCCCCCAGAGCAGCTGATTAATGATTTTCCTCTGCCCATGGCCGGGTGGGATGTAGGAGAGGGATGTTTCATCTCTCAAGTGGATGTTTACAGTGACGGCGGTGGCCACGTCGCCTCATGGACTCCCAGTATCCACAGCGAGAAGGTGGAGAAATCTGGAGGAAGTGGTGTTTAGACCCCGCAGCCCTAGCTGGCGGTGGCATGTAAAGTCCAGCTGTGTAAATGGCCGAGGATTTAAAACCGTGAGTTCAGTTATTTGCTGTTGATAAAAGTGTGTCCTAAGGAAACAGACCCTGTATTAAAGGGCCCTTTCCCCACTGCTCTCGGTATACTTTGAATAAATGAAAACATCGGTGATGTCGAAACACAAACCCAGCAGTGAGCAGAGTAATAATATTTCAGCACTATCTGTACAATCTCAGGATTCAGGCTGTTTTTCACAGCTACACCTCCGTCTAATCTATTTCCCAGAAATCCTGTCAGCCCGGCTGAGTGTTAGGCTCCACAAAACTGTACATGGGCCTCATCCCTTCCCATCCTTTTGACTTCCTATTGTGTGCTGAATGACAGCACCTTCTACCTTTCAAACGTTATGAGCTTTCTGCTTCTGCGTGATGGACATACAAATAGAGAAGGGCGTCAACCTTTCCTTTATTTCCCTTGATAGTTTATGTTCTGTTCCTGTTGGTGGCGTTTTGTGGAGCGCGCCCGCCTGACACGTGTGTGTACCTGCACCTGTGTCCACAGGGAAGGGTAAACGGGTTCCACTGTCGGAACTCACAGGCTCGGTGAGTCGGGCCGCAGGGCGCAAGATCACTCGGATCATCAGCTTCTCCAAGAAGAAGCCTACGCAGCCCGAGGAACCGCGCACCTCCTCGCCCGACGATGACGACCCTCGCAGTGGTGAGCAGGGGCTCCGGAACGGCCACATCAGAGATCGACCCAGATCTCTGGGCATACCTTCAGCTGCTCGTTGGAGTTGACTGGAGCTCGTCTCCATGACCCCCTCCCAGGGTACCTGAGCGTGCTGATAAACCAGTGCTGGAAGGAGCGGTGGTGCAGTGTGGGCGGGGGGTCCGTGTACCTCCACCGGGACCGTGGGGACCAGCGCACCCACCTCAACGCCATCGCGCTACACGGCTGTGAGATCGTGCCCGGCCTAGGGCCCAAGCACCCCTTTGCCTTCCGAATCCTGCGGGGGGGCAACGAAGTAGCGGCATTAGAGGTATGGGGGGGGTGTTAGAACCTGGAAATCTCATTTTCATTTGATGATTTAAAGCCCTCAGTTATGTCAGTAGCAAAAAGAGTCTGTATGACTGTACATGGCTCAGCCCTGGGGGGTTTCTGTGTGTGCTGCAGGGTCTCGGGTTTATGACCTCCGTCTGTCCTCTTTTACCCACAAGGCCAGCTGCTCGAAGGAGATGGGCCGTTGGCTCGGGATCCTCTTGGCCGGGTCGGGTTGCTCCACAGATCCGGAGTCCTTGCACTACGACTATGTGGACGTGGAGACCATCGCCAACATCCGCGATGCCGCCCGCCACTCCTTCCTGTGAGTCAGCGCAGTCCGGAGCTCTGTGTGGCCCCCTGGGCAGGGAACTCGGCAAGATGGCGGCCGTTTTAAAGTGCCGGTTCCCTTTAACGTAATTATTATCTCCTGTGTGCTGAAAATCACCACCCAGAGATATCAACCAACTGAAATATACAAGACCCATCCATCTCTCATAACTGTTTATGCATTGTAGATGCTTGCTGAAATTTAGCCAGCTCTCGAGCTACGTAGATCCGACTTACGTAAATACAGATTTATGCCAAAAATATCTGAGATACATAGAGTTTACGGAATCACTAACTCAAAGGGGCAACTTACGTTGGTAAGTAAATTTACAATGAAAATACAACATTTAAATTTGATCTCTTCATTTATTTAATGTGTTCTTTATTATGCATTACTAGTATATTTTTCCCTGTGCTGCTATTAGGTGTCTTGAGTGGTATTTGGAGGTACTTACTTACCTAAGGGTGTGTGGGAGGGTCTTATATCACCCATGATCTGCCTTTACATGATTATAAAAAGAGATACACACCTTCCCACTCAAATAATACACTGACCCAAAAACAAACACCCCAAGGACCCTGCTCTAATTCCCCACATAACATCCCACCATGCTGGCTCTGTGTTGTGCTTATTTCCATATTCCCCTGCTCAGGTGGGCGACGTCCTCCAGCAGTGCCTCCACGGACTCCAGGACCTACGACGAGGTCCCCTACGAGAGGGCACAGGTGCGTGCTGCTCCGTCCTGGGGGGTTCATTTTGGCATTGCTGCACATGGGAAACTTTGACACATAAACCCCAAACATGCATTTTGACATAATGAGTCATAGTGAAGAGGTAGGACCAGAGAGCAGAGAGCATGATGGGTAATGACAATGTCTTGTAACGTGATGGTTGTATTTAAAGGAATGGTGCATCTGCAGACCTCTGAACCTACCTCATCGGAATTGTATATAAGCAAAATATCATCCAGCTGCATAAGGGGGTGTTTTGCTTTGGAGAACCAAATAATAACAGTGTAACAAGGTAATCTGAGCTCTTCTCTTCTGATTGGTCATTTTCCACAGTTTATTTTTTCACAGTACCGCATCCAACATGGTGCTTAAAAGAGACTTATGAGGAAATCTCATCCTGCTCTCCGTCATGCTGCCGGGAAGGCCGAGATGATAATGCACCATGCTGGCAGGCACTCCATGGTGTCCAACTATTTATCCAAAATGAACGCTACTTTGGCCTTGTGCGGAATGTGACCACATAACGCAAGATATCTCTGCTGACTATTAATTTTGAGAATTTAGCACAAGACATACAGGGTTATTTTATCATTCAAAGCCAAGTCGTCGGCCACATTTTCACAGTATCTGTCACAATGGCGTTTTTTACCTGATTATCACATGTACGGTCAGCTGCTGATTTTTCTCAGCTACATCAATGTCTCTGGCCCCTAACTCCCTAGTAAGTCCCCTGAGTTCCTCCTGCTTCCCCTCACCCAGTGTCCCACCTGTGGGACATGCACTGCTGTTATAAACGGTTCACATTTGGCCGGACGATTGTGTTTATAGAAACTATTGATCTAGGCCTGCTAACTGCGCCTCTCTCCTGTGTGTTTATTAGTGAGTGGAGTCGCAGGCAGATTATAGGCAGAGATAAATATGAGATGTGTCATTTCTGTATGCCCTGGGGAATTCTGGGGAATTCCCAAACAGAGGAGACCCTTTGAAGTTCACTGGAATTTGAGGGCTCTGTCCTCCATGTCTCTGTGTGACAGTGAGACACACTTGGCCCCAGTTCACACAAACACACAGACATATGCCAAGAGCCCCCACCCCTAACATGCTAACTCACGGCGCCTTTCAGCCAGCGGGCGAGCGCCGGCCCTCTGCCCTGTCTGTTCTCCTGGATTATCGTCAAATCCCTGTTGTCAGTGAGCAGGACTCCATGTGCGCGATCGCTCACCGCGGGGGGGTCGGAACCCGCTTCTTGCCATGGGGACCGATTCTGGGTTACAGCCCACGGGCCGCTCGTATGACCAGGCTCATGTTCCGAACACAACTGGAAAATGCCACGCGGCGAAACTAAAGGGAAACATGATGCATGTGAAATGCTTAATGTGTACAAATTGTAATCGTTTTATTTGTAGTATAGTGTATATAGTAATATAGTGAATTGTGTTGATCTTATTAATTTGGTTCTCAGGCATAATGGTAATAAAATTAGCTCTTCTTGATGGGATGGCAGTTTTCTTAGATTCTGGCTGTAGATTTTTACAATCACTGTATTAACTGCACTAATTACGACTGCTTATCTCTGTTATCGATGGCACCCACAATGCACTGAAGCACGTCATGTTAGTGAGAGCGCTTCCTGGAATCTCCCAGCCTGTGGGCCTTCCTCAGTCTGCCCTGTGATACCTGGCAAACATGCAGCTGGTTGAAGGTCTAGATAAATTCATTTCAAAATAAACATAAAACCAACCGTCCTTCTGTGGCTGAATGTTTCCACAGGAGCCAGTGTTTATTAAACACTTCCAGCTGTTACTTTGTTTCTCAAGAAGCCATTAAACTGTCAAGAAGCCATTAACCTGAGCTCAATTATAGACAGAGACAGAGGTTTGCTGCAGTCTGTATGCTGTACATTACTGAGAGCCCATGGTCTCCCTGATCTCTTCCTTCATTTTAAAGTTGTCCCATGTTCTGACAGTGTGATTATTGAAAGAATTTTATTTTCTGGATTTCATTTTTTATAATACAGTAATGATCAGCCTCTCCTTCCCCTGTCCCCTATCTCTCCTTCCTTTGTCCTCTCCCTTCTTCCCTTGTGTCCTCTCTCTCCTTCGCTTGTCCCCTCTCTCTCCTTCCCTTGTCATTTTTCTCCTCCACTTGTCCCCTCTCTCCTTCCCTTGTCCTCTCCCTCCTTCACTTGTGCCCTCTCTCTTCTTCCCTTGTCCACATTCCCTTTCTCGTGTCCTCTCCCTTCCCACTATTGCCGTCGCCTTCTGCTGTCCAACCTCACACAGCCTGAAGAAGGGGCTCCTAAGCCAGGAGTTCAGGTGAAGCGTCACTCCTCATTCTCCAGCAAGGACACCCAGAAGGTCACCTCCCTGATCGCGGTGAAACGGCACGGCTCCAGTAAGGACCCATGGCGCTGTTCTCCATTGCACTGGCCAGTGTGTGATTTTTAGGGCTCTGTGTGGGGCCAAATGTTTATCTGTGGTGGGCTGGGAACAAAGTGTCTCGGAGATGTTATGGTCCTCTGGCACTAGAGATCACTCTGGCTTTCATCTTTTTCATATCCCAGAAGCACAGTTAATTTATATGTCTCTGTTCATTGTTGGTTTAAGATCTGTGTTGCCATTTGATGCCCACAGAATACACCTTAAGATTAAGTCTTTTCTGAAATCCAAATCAAGTTTGTACAGCAGTAATTTACTTTTCAATCCCCCTGTCCTCTGTACCAGTTTTGTATGGTTTTGCTCTTGCTCTCCATAAACGCCACTACTCCGAACCTTCCAGGCGCATTAGAAGCTGTTGGTGGGTAATGTTGAACCGTGTGTTAACGTGTACACAATAAACAGTTCCTCAGCCAAACACATTTATCACACTGGCAGAGCATGGGGACTTCAGTAGTGAAGTCCTCACAAGATTTGCTGTGTTTATATGCCTGTCACGCCTCTCCCTGGCCCTCAACCCCAATTACTGCCTGTGTCACTCTGTCTGCTTTATAGAGGGGAGGCTGTCAAATGAAAGTTGGGTAGCGGATACTTCAAAGACGGATCCGTCTTGCCACGGGTATATGGAGTAACCCGAGACTTACAGGCTGTTCTCTGGGTCTCAAAGCTCTCAATCTTTGTAATCTCTCTGGAAGCTCATAGGGAGGTGGGAAGGATACCTTACCTTCTTTCCCCCCAAGGGTCAAGCCAGTCACCTTTTTACATCTCATTTGACCCTTTGGAGAGCACATGTGCAGTACCTGATTGAGAATGTGAATTGCATCCCTCTCTCCGGTTGTTTCAGACGCTAATCAGTACGGGAAGTATGGAAAGACCCGTGCCGAGGAAGATGCGCGGAAATACCTGATGGAGAAGGAGGCGCTGGAACGGGAGAGGGACACGATCAGAAACAGCCTGCTGTCACTACGCAAAGAAAAGAGGGAAGCCAAGGAGGAGATGAAGGGTGCTACGGGTAAGAGGGGAAGATGAGGAGGAGCTGAAGGGCACTATGCGTAAGATGGGAAGATGAGGAGGAGCTGAAGGGTGCTATGGGTAAAAGGGGAAGATGAGGAGGAGCTGAAGGGCACTATGGGTAAGAGGGGAAGATGAGGAGGAGCTGAAGGGCACTATGCATAAGAGGGGAAGATGAGGAGGAGTTGAAGGGTGCTACGGGTAAGGGGAAGATGAGGAGGAGCTGAAGGGCACTATGGGTAAGAGGGGAAGACCAGCGTCTCACATGCTCACCATTTTGTTAAGAAACCAGGATGCAATTTCATGCTATATGGTTCAGTTCAAAAGTGGAGTGTTTTGGTTGGTCACAGGTCATGTAACTGCAGGATGGGCTGGGGTTAGGTGCAGAAGTTAGTTTCTCCTGGAGCTCAAGCACCCCCTACTGTCAGAACATAAAATAGGCCAATAGTCTGTTCAGCGAAACAGCTGAGAAACTGTCCACGGCGCTGAACAGGCCAGGCCGGCAATGTACATAACAAAATTTTCTTAGTGACTTTCCTGTAAAAATAAAGGTTAAATAAATGACAGAATATCATCAGCTGCAAAGGGGGCATCTGATATGAGAGATGGATCCAGCAGTATGTGTCTGCCTGCACAGGTAAACAGAAGAAGATCTTGGAGGAGCGTGTGGCCCAGCTGGAGGAGGGCTGCCGGGGCAGAGAGGCAGAGCGGGTGGATCTGGAGCTCAAGCTGACGGAGGTGAAGGAGAACCTGAAGAAGTCGCTGGCAGGAGGCGTGCTGGGAGCCCCGGGGGAGGTCAAGCAGGTGCCCAAGGTGCTGTTCTTATGGAGGAGGAGGAGGAGTAAAGCATGGCTACAAGAATGTAATCATATTATGATCTCAGGCAGACTTTTTTACCTTATAAAACCCACAGTGTGTGGGATGCCCACATGGTGTTAGTCACTGCCTGGTTGAACCCAATGGGAACCATGGGTTAAACTGTTTGATATACATCAGGGTTAGAACATTGTCAGGACATGGTAACCCCACCCTGCATGTGTTGCTCCCATGAAGCCACCTGTAACAGCAGCAGGGCTGTGGAGTCCGCCTCTGTGGATTGCTCCCCAGTTTCACACTGAAACGTGTCCCGATACTTATCTCCAGGGCAGTAAAGCGGAGGGCCCCTACAGTGACTCGTCTTTGCCAATCAACTGTGCCTCTGAATTGCGAAAGCACCCCCCCTCCATCTACGCAACAACTAAAGGGAGCGTGATGCAGAAGGCCAAGGTGACCCAGGCTCGCGTGCGTACTAATGCTGATGCTGCCAGAGTGAGGTGTGGGGGGCACAGCGGGGCGGGCCAGTGCCGTGCAGGGTGCAGGGTTTTGTGGGTTTGTTCCAGCAGCCCAGGAACATGCCTCTAGACATTTGGCACCTCCAAATTGTCCATTGTGTGTGTGCACCTTGTGAAGGACTGCCATGCCATTCAGAGTGTTATACTCCATGACACCTGGGACAGGCTCCAGGTTCACCACAACCCTGTACTGGATAGTAAGGTGTATGGATGGATGGACGGTTGAGGTTTTAGTCAGGAAGGTAAACTTATATGACTGAAATGTTTGACATCAATTAATTGCCTTTATGTTTATATGAAAATTTGCTTGATCCATTTTTCATGGTGTGATTCTGTTATTTGTTCATAAACAATTTGAACTGTCGTTTGCACCTTTTTGAGATGAATGTGAAATGAATCTCTGCATACTGTTTATACACAGGAATGGGAGCTGAAGAAGGGCACTTAAAGAAGGTTCTGGTCTGTAGGCATTCGCACTGGAGGGTAATGTATAACTGCTGAGGGGTGGACCCCTCCTGGATACAGATACAAACAGACACACACAAACACACATTTTAAAACACTTAAAAACTGCCCCCTTCTCCTCTGATTGGACAATTGAGAGCATGCCGTGCTGTGGAAACTGCGGACGGTGCTACCCTGATACTCCTTCAGGACCACTGCGCACATTCCAGATGGCTGGGTTTCATATCGAAGAGACACGGGAAGCACTTAGCAGATTACCAGGCAGCCGTGTACAGCAGGATCCCTGTCTGCAGATCAGCAGTGAGACAGACAGACCTAGATGGAAGAAATGCTCAATGGCTGGACTAAATGTGTGAGGGTGACGGAGCAGGCGCTGCTTCAGTAGTTACCAAAGAGGACGGAATGCAAAACTGTGAGAGAGTCAGCGAGACGCTGTAAGCAAAGAATTTTTAAGTATTATATTGTTATACTGCTGTAAAACAGGAAAGAATACAGATATATGTTTTGTATATGTTTTTATTTTTATTGTGCAATGTTGTCATTGTAACTGAAAGAAAATGTGTAATAATAAAGTTCTTAAAGATTGTCTCGGAAACATCCTGGTCGTCAACCGAGCAGAGCACGCTGCTGGATCTTACGCAGAGATACCTGCCTGTTATGACCATAGTCTCTGTCTTACAGTTTGGGATCACCAGATACTGAAGTATGTTCCCATTTTAGGATCGACATTGTTATCATTTTGCAAGAACTAACAATGGTAATTGTTACAGAGCTTATATTTTAATTATTTCAACTGCGGTTTCTTATTAACCCTTATCTGGCCTTAGCACTTTATTGTTTTTCATTTGATTTTTTTACATGGAGATGGTTAAGGGGAAATACAAACAAACATTAAACTTTTTGTGCACCAAATCAGTATCCCAAATAAAGTCTGTTTCTTAAGTGTTTCCGAATGAACGTGAAAGAATATGTGTGTAATGTCTCGGTCTTCAGCCCATCTACCAGCATGGAGCGCTGGTGTGGACAGGCTGCTGTGCCTAACCACACACACGGGACGCTTTACACAGCACAGGGTTGGGGGCTCAATGTACGCCCAGAGGGGGCCCTCATCCACTGAGATGTGCCAGACATCGGTGTCACCAAAAGGGTATTTCCTGGGAAACAATGACACTGTGCTGCTAGATCTGTATGACAGATGTACTTGGCAGACTTCAGACCCGCCTGTCTCATGTTAATAACTTCGGCTGGAGATGACATTAATACCAGGGAATGTGGAAGAGTATAGTGTGAAAGTCTGAATCATGATATATTGTTTATTAAAATTAGTTGGATTTATATTAATATATACTGTAATTTCTTTGGTTTTCTTAATTCCAAACTATAAAATCACAATTTAGTAAAAGTGGAATTGGCATTAAAGTTCACAATGGTGAACAGGCCTTATAAATTCAGAACTGTCGTTAGAATTCGCCGTATCGTGCGATAATGTGAATAAAAATCATAAACTGCAGTTGGATTAACTGAACAACTACAAACTACTGAAAGGACGAGAAACTCCAGCGCGCGACTCGTGCGGGCGCGTCATCCCGGCGGCCGACCAAAAGGCATGATGGGAAGCGGGGGCCGCGCGGCGCCGGACTCGCGACGGGAGCGAACCGAAGTATGGCGGTTCGCTGTATGCTGCGGAGGCAGAAGAAAGATTTGGGGAAAATACTGTCTCTCCTCCCAAAGAGTAATTCCAGGTAAGAGGAGAGCGTATAAGCCGCCTTTGTGAAGTTTGCTGTTGTCACTTTGGAGTTAGTTTCGCGGTTACAATCCCTGCATGATCTGCTGTTAATGAGTAATTAACGTATTGATTTCATTAATATCTCCTTTCTGTTTCGCTGGATAATAATGGCTTTATCTTTTACGAGATAGTATGATTATATTTCGTATGAGCGTTGGGCGCCAGCTGTCTTTCGGACGGGTTTAATGTCGAAGTGTCCATTAAGTGAGTTTTCGTGGGGGAGCAGCGACGCGTCACATGACGGCGGGCGCGGGGGCGGCGGCGGCGGGGCGCTGCCTGCGGGGCGGGGGCGGCGGGGCCTTATGGCTCAGTTTCTCTTCAGCCCTCCGTGCTGGAGTTTATTACATAGTAAACGATACAGCAACGCATGTACTTCTCTTGTATGTCTTAACGGGATGGATTTCTGTTTTTATTAGTAAGGTCTAATATGCGTTTTGGGCAGTTCGCCAGTAACGGTTTTTTAAAATGAACGATTTCGGAAAACTTAAATAAACGGGGAAATATTACGGAGTTATCGGGGTTGCCTTGGGGGTCTAGTGTCGGCCTGCTCCGGGGGGATCGGCTGAGCTGCCGGAGGAGCGGCGCCCATGCGCCGTCGGCGCCGGGTCACGTACCGGCTTCAGGCGCCAGCCCGCGGCCGCTGACCGCTCCTCTGGCGGCCTTATCCCGATGGGTGTCTCGTACTGTATACATCCGACCGAAATCGACTGGAAGGGTGATTATTGCACCAAAGGGCCTGGTCGGAGTAATTAGGGTAGCGCGTTCCTTTGGGGCCGTGCCAGTGACGGCGGGCTGATGTAAGGGAGGCCCCGGGCCGGAGACGGCCGCTGTTGGCTATGGAGGGGGCGCCCTCCCTGGCGCGGTAACGGGACTGCCCCCCTCCCCCGGGCTGTAATTCTTTTGCAAAGGCCTGCATTGTGTAGAATATCATAAATAAGACTCTGAAATTGGCATTGTATTCATTTTAGAGCAGGAATCTCTCCTGTGGCCCCGTATACATAATTTTGCTTGGAGGCGCAGCTAAATCTTGGCCCCGCTCTTTCTTGGTGATTTAGATCCTGGTTTTAAAGCAACTTTGTACAGAATAAGGATGAATGGACGCTTTTAGACTCTGTCATGTAGCCTATCACATGACTAAATGGATAAACCGATGCTCGAATGAATGACGAAGAGCAAATTTCCAAGTTCCAGATTCTGTGTATTATTCCTGTAGAGAATAATACTGTCTGAATTTTTTACTTGATCTGCTTAATTTAATTTTCCACAGAACTCGGTTTCCCATTTGCACGCCCCCCCTCGCGCGCTCTTTCTCAAATGCACATACTTACGATGTAAATGGACCAATTGACAAATTCAATTAAGGGATTTCTCAGCACTCATCATGCACGGAAACGTGACACCATGGTCTCCTTCACATGCCAGCACATCCTGGCCTGTTTACAGCTTTAATGACCGTGTTTCCAGGGAAACTGGAACAGAATTCAGGTTGCAGATGTAATGTGTCTCTGGCCACTGCAGAATCTGCCAGGTGTGCTGTAATGGAACAGCAGTCCAGATTACATTGACACTGTTTGATTAGGTAATCTGGCCCAAAACCTACTTGTTTTGCGAGTTTTACTAGAGTATCCCACATATTAAAACCATGTGCTGTCTGGAGTATTAAAAGTTAGTCACCTTTGTTGTTGGGCAAATGCATGACGAAATGATTATTTTGTGTAATGAGACAGGCAAGTAGGGAGCAGGTCCAGTTTTCCCTTTGAGAGAGAGCACCTTTAGTACATTGTGGAGAGTAAAAAAAATTAACTCTTCGAGCTGCATCTTTTTGGCTGTTACAGCTGCAAGAGTCTGCTGTAATTGTGGGGAAGCTCACAAAGAGTACTTCTGCATGGTATGGAGGCTTGACCAGGGATTTGCCTGTAATTCATATTGCAAGACAGTTTCACAAAATAAACCTTTGCATAAGTCTAAGTTTCTTTTTCAAAGGCAAAGTTCATCTCATGAACTGCATTTTAAGTTAGTTTTGGTAATCAAAAAACATGGTTAAAGGTTTGGAGAAACAAGCCAGTTTTTTGTAATGAAATACACATGTATGTGTACTACTTGTATATAAAACATTGACCAGTTACTTGATCCCATTCATGAGATTAGCACCCCAAAAGTGTAAAACAATCTTTTTTGTAGGCATGTGGGGGGAGGGGCATTCCCCCCCCACACTTTACTTGGGAAGAAAGTAGTCTTTGACAGCTTTCAAACAAAAAATTCCATTTTTCAAAGGGGTGTAGGAGTTATGAGGCTTTGAACTCCGATCTCTGATCTCGCTGCTTTAAACCGCTTATTATTTTAAACCATCTCAAATGTAAATAATGTGTCACCTAAAGTGTGTGAAGGGTTTTGGAGACTTTTCAGAGAATTTCAGGCATACCACTGGTCAAATTTCTATACCATGAAAAAAGTACTTTATTGTGAGTTTTCTGACAGGCTTTTCAACTCCACAGGTTTAAATCCATGTAGCTGCAATAATACAGAAGTTATAGCTCTTAAGAAAACATCCTGAGTTATCTTATTTTTGATACACATGGTGTAGCAAAGGCAGTATATCACAAGGGGAAATTTTTTTAAATAACATATCTGAGCTCTGGAAGGTGTGTGATTCACATGTCAAATTTCATCAAAATCAAAAATGGTGACCCAAAGACTGTTGTGCAGATTTGTTGAATTAACTTGGAATGACCATCATATATGTTACTGGAGTCTTCTTTTATTCTTTTAGATTCTGGTGAAAGCTTAGAATTTGGGTTTTGTGTTTTTGGCTTGGGGGATTGAGGTTCATTGGTCCTTCAGGTATTTCAGCAGGCCCTGAGGCTGGTGGTCCATGTGAACTGCAAAGCATGCTATTGTTTACACAAGGCAGAGGGAGTGGAGGGGTGTTTAATGAGGCACTAGAACTTTATATAGCAATGAAAAATACGAATAAATATGGCTTGTACGTTTTGGTGTCTTTGGACACTGGTCTGTGTCTTCTGCCTTTGCCTTATGGCTCAGTTTCTCTTCTCTCCAGGTTTGTGCTGGACCTCTACAGCACTGCAGCCCAGCAGCGTAGCACAGGTGATGACCTCCATGGCAACGAGAACGTGGACGACCGGAGCCACTCGGTAGCTGAAGTGAGAATCCTCGAGATACGAGCCAGCAAGCTGGAAGCACAAGTCCGTGATCTGACCGTAAGGGAATTGTGCGCAGCATATCGCAGAATGCCACAGACACCGCTTTCTCCTGCTCAGGTTTTTGCTGATTGGATGGACACTTTTCCATTGTATACCAATATAAACACAAGCATGAATGTTTTTTTTCTGTAACAAAGTTCTCAAATATGGCTCCTTTTGTTTCAGGAGAGGTACACGAAAGCCTTGGCAGACTCTGACATGGTTCGAAGAAGAACAAGGAAGTTTGTTGAAGATGCCAAACTCTTTGGTGAGAATTAGTGAAAGGACAGAGAGCTGAAATATATTTTAGGGAAGTCCACCAAAAAGCCTTGGGGACCCCACAAAAACAATGTCAATTTAATTGATTTTGTTTGAAGTATGTGGCCACTTTAACCATATTATCTAACCCCTCCCATAAATTGAAATATTAAAATGACTTATTCACATCCATAGTTTCATATTCTGTTCCTATCCACTTATTGGAGTGACATGTTCTTGATCTGGTCTTCATTCTTTACCACTCTCCAGGCATCCAGAGTTTCTGCCGGGACCTGGTAGAGGTGGCTGATCTTCTGGAGCAGGCAACAAAGTGTTTCACGACTGAGGAACTGGTGCTGGAGGGCAGCCTGCTGCCGTCTAAGGATGTGGCACGTGCACTGGACCGCTTGCAGTGCATCTTTACCAAACATGGTCTTGAGAAAATGACCCCCGTTGGGGGGGAATACGACCCCTACCAGCACGAAATCGTTTGCCATATAGCGGCCGAGGGCGTGAAGCCTGGCAATGTTGCCCTTGTGAAGCAGGATGGATATAAGCTACATGGGCGGACCATCCGGCACGCCCATGTAGGCATTGCCATGGCGACACAGGAACAGTGACCTTATTGGTCAGTCGGCATCATTTTAGTGTGATGCCCAATGTGATTCCTGGTCACAGTGGTACAGTTTTTGTGGCTGCTTTCAGACATTCGATTTTTCATGTTTTGTACAGTTTATAATGTATATTTATTTTAGTTTGACTAGTGTTCACTATTTTTGCAAGCCTATAACCATGTGGCACCTCATACTGTTATGGACCATGTGACCTGGGCACCTCAGTTTTGCAGTGTGCCAAAAGCTTTACTCAGGCACTGAGTGGGAAGTAACTGCACTCAGAGCCACGAATGATGTGTGGTACAGTTATGGGACTTAGAAGTGGCCTTTGATTAGACAGGCCCATGAGCTGTGAGCTCACTGCATGGCAGTGTGTATGTGTGGTTTGACTGACCTGTAAATCAGCACCTTGAATAAACTGAAGGCCTACAACTGACTTTGTAAATGAAGCTGCTGTAATGGCATAAATGCCATAGCGGGGCACTAATTCTATTAAGCACAGCTTTTTCCCTTTAGTTAGAAGGGGTGCGGCTGGGCTTGAGCTGGCTTCCAGGGGGGTAGGCTGGGCATTCCTGCTCCAGAGCAGGCACATGTAGCTGCTGTAAGGGTTTCTGAGACACAGCCACAGTAGTTAGCAGCACATTAACAAAATTGAGAACTCAGTTTATTTATATAAAAACTTGGATACCAAACTTGTAAAAAGTAGACAGGATTCAGCAATCCATCTCAGGAGGCATGTCTACAATTAGCTCATTGATTGCTTGGAGGAAGGAGTTAAGTTCTGTAGACAAGCCTAAAAAAAAAAAAAAAAAAGTATCAGTAACCAAGAGCCATTCTGTGCAAAACAGCCATGCACCATTACTGTACATACCACTTGTGCTCTTCAAGGGTGACATCTCCACATGGATGTCAGGTACATCCAGACCATCCTCAGAAAGATCCCGGGGCAGAGGGAAACTCCCCAGCCCTGCCAGGCAGAGATGACTGAGACGTATCTCCTCCGGCACTTCAAAGCTCTCGAAGTCTGAGGGGCACCGGGGTATTAAATCAATTTGTGGTACAATTCATACAGTATTACCCACAATATCACAACCCACACCGGTGATGTGTCCACAGGTCATCTGGCCATTTACCAAGCGGGTTGTATGGGATGAACTTCTCAGTCTCTGGGTATTCCACTCCACTTTGAGCATTTGCTTTTACTTCAGCTTGCTGGGGAAAAAAAGGAAATTAAAGGTTTTTCAGGAGAAGAGGGACAAACCCAAACCCACACCTACTTACTGACTGCACTGCCAAAGCCTTCTGACCAGACACTGATGGAGTGGAGAATATTTTGTTGACAGCCCCAAAAGCCTTTCGACCTGACTGCAGGGGGGCACCCATCTGCAGCTTTTTGGAAAAGGGGGCCTTCGGGCACTTGCTGGAGTGTAAGCGGCCTGCAGGAGCACACAGAACCGTGGCAGGGTCAGAATCTGGGTTTCGTCAAGTGCAGTTCGGGTCCCGAAACAATGCTTAACCCCCAGTGATGGGGGCTTGAGGACCCTGTGGTATTAGTGTTAAGGGGGGGTGCAGATACCAGGACCTGATGAATGCACACGGCCCGCATTTCGGCCGTTTCGGGAGCGGCCGTATGCAAGTAAAAAAGCGGTTTATGAGCTTTACAGATAAACTGAACTTACGGGACCGAGGCGACCCTGCAAATGAAACGTGTCAGAATTAGTGTGTCCCAGGACTTTTGGGTTATATCGGCTGCAGCCTGACGGAAGAAGCAGAGCAAAGCGCGGTCGGGTTCGGGGTTCGCACCAAAGCCAGCCCCCCCCATGCTCCTCGGGCCGGACACTCACCGGGCGCCGACTGCAGGCGGTGCCGCAGCTGGGCGCGGCCGCCGTTCTCCTTGTCGCCGCCGATCAGAGCGGCCATCTTCGGGGGAGAGTGCGGGATGGAGCCGGCAGCTACGCAAACGCGGCTAGCGGAACCGGCTTAAGCGGGGAAAAGCCGCGAACACGGCGGAGAAGACGAGGACTTCGCAGAAATTGAGGCTGTGAGCGCTGGAAGTAGTAGCGTCAGCTCGAGACCCGGACACTAACGGCAGCCAGAGCGACGCGCGCGGCCGCTGATATTTTAAAGCGGGCGCCGCTCGTTTATTGGTCAGCGGAGGAACGGGCGCGCTGGTGGCCACGTCGGACATACCGCCACCTAGCGGCGCGGCTGAAAATGTACACGAAGATGAGATGGCGTATTCACGCAGAGCGCTCTTATTATCGTTTTGGACTTTTTAGATTTAATGTTTATTTTTAAACACTAACTTTTCTTAGTGTAGACATCCACTTCACTTTTAGTTACTTTTTAGTGTGGTTTTATTGCTATTTTTATTAGTTTTTATTTTAATTCTATATATCTATTATTTCTATTTAGTTTTTATATACTTATTTTCAGTTTAACTTTTAGTACATTTATTTCTAAGGATATACTGATAGTTTTCTATTTCACGTGTCTGATCTTGTGTTGTAGATCTCAAGACCACTCTTTGGCGGCTCGGACACGGACACGTTTATTATGAGCCGGTCTCAGTCTCGGACTCGTGTTTATTATGAGTCGGTCTCGGACACGGAGGACTCCAGATTTTATTTCAAGACCAGTCAAGGCCACTCATCAAAACGTCTCTATTTATCACGGCGGCTTAATATTATTTGTTTGTAGACACTCAGATCCCGACAAACGCAAGAAACGCTGATCTTCGCGCCCATTAATCTCAGGCTCAGGTATATCGCTTATCTTTGCAATCGAGAGAACTTACTCGATTAATTGCGTAATTAATCTTATTT
Organism: Mormyrus iriodes; assembly: GCA_011763525.2. NCBI lineage: Eukaryota > Metazoa > Chordata > Actinopteri > Osteoglossiformes > Mormyridae > Mormyrus > Mormyrus iriodes. Next base: position 14,478,554 of record JAAGVU020000002.1, read on the forward strand.
GTGCGTTTTTCAACGTTCATGCATATTTAATATTTTATTACATACATTTATCACGATTCATATGTATGTCGAATTACCTGAAATGACTTCCTTAGGCTGTATAATGTGTCAGTGTTGCTCACATATTTATGACAGCAGATTCAGTAGTTTAGTCTATGGAAATTGGCTACCCAACTATTTTATGTAGGTAGGATGCTCTGATGAAGTGTTCCAGTCTATCGAGATGTGCTACCTGTAGTTCTAACACTGGTAATACAATATGATAAGGTATTTCAGACTGCTGCGATGCCTGTTTACATTACATTAGTTAGTGTTCTTTTTAATTAGTTACTTATTATTTTTTGGGCCATCCGCTTTCAGTTCCAGCCCATAAAAATAACGGTAGCATTTTTCGGTAGGGTAGCGCTGATCAAATCCGCTGGAACGTGCTACGGCAGGGTGACAAAATGACAGAACACGCAGAGTATTCCTGTACGCAATGAGGCATATATTTTAAACATTTTCCACCAAAAAGCACCCCTAATAATCCATAAAACATGGATATTATTTAC
>JAAGVU020000002.1:14488468-14505535 GCA_011763525.2 Mormyrus iriodes
CCAAGGACATGTGAGGGGACAGGGGGTAGAGGATGCCAAGGACATGTGAGGGGACAGGGGGTATAGCATGCCAAGGACATATGAGTGGACGGGGTAGAGCATGCTAAGGACATGTGAGGGGACAGGGGGTAGAGCATACCAAGGACATGTGAGGGGACAGGGGGTAGAGGATGCCAAGGACATGTGAGGGGACGGGGTAGAGGATGCCAAGGACATGTGAGGGGACGGGGTAGAGGATGCCAAGGACGTGTGAGGGGACAGGGGGTAGAGCATGCCAAGGACATGTGAGGGGACAGGGAGTATAGCATGCCAAGGACATGTGAGGGGACAGGGCAGAGCATGCCAAATACATGTGAGCGGACAGTGGGTAGAGCATTCCAAGGACATGTGAGGGGACCGGGGGTATAGCATGCCAAGGACATTTGAGGGGACAGGGGGTAGAGCATGCCAAGGACATGTGAAGGGACAGGGGGTGGAACATGCCAAGGACATGTGAGGGGACAGGGGGTAGAACATGCTAAGGACATGTGAGGGAACGGGGTAAATCATGCTAAGGATATGTGAGGAGACATGCTAAGGACGTGAGAGGACAGGGGTAGAGTGTGCTAAGGACATGTGTCTCCACGGTGAAGGCAGAGAGACACTTTGAATATAGCTTTTAAATACAGATTGTTACAGTTAGTCACACATGCTGGTATCAGGAGACGTTCCTGTTCATAGGACTTCCAGTGTTTCCAGTGCTTCTAGTCTTTTAGAAAGAGCCTCATGATGAGCATTTGATACTGGGTTTCTTGTATTTTGCATGGAAAGACAATATTAATAAACTTAATTTCATTTAAGAAGTAGGGCATGGAAACAGGCATTTTCTTGTCATGATACCAGCTGAATCGAAAACTGTCCATATTACTGGAATATTGCGGAATATCTGCACAGTGAAAACGTCACAGCTTACACCTCTTATCCCCCCCCTCTCCACAGCCCCCTGTCACTTTCTTTCCCTCTCTCACTCTCTGTCTAGCAATCTTGTCCTTTTCTTCAATTCCAGTGTGCTCTGTTTGTCTGACAGGTGCTTATATGTGTCACAGGGAACAAGGACAGATGTAGTCATAAATTTATTGATTTTAGTTACACACTTTTGGGCAATAATTCTCTGTCTCAGATGAGTAGTAGTCATGCAGTTTAAAATGCAGCAAATTCCAGTTGTCTTGTCCGAGTCAGAAGTGTCTTTCTAAAAACATGCCGTTTACAAGACACCTTGGTGAACAATTTAATGCTTCTCTGTCTGGTAGTTTTACATTTTGGACCCCCCAGGAAACTTCAGCGATGTCATAATGCACGCATGAGATTGATATCCAGAAAGAAACTGGGAAGTACTTCTGTGGAAACTGTCTGATGACCGTGGTGTCAATAGATGAAGAAATAACTGTAAAATATGTATTTATAACGTCACACTAATTGCTGAGCAAATAAACTGCAATTAGCTTTAGGGTGCAAAGCTTTTAGGTGCCAGGAGGGAGATAACATTTTGGGGGGTTAATTATGCAAAGACAATTTTTACGGTAAAAAAAGAAAAGTGTGATTGTTTCAATAAGAGCATAAATTTTTAAAACAATACATTTTATTGCTGGGTAATTTACTGAAATCGGGAAAATGTGTGTTTTTCTTCTTTTGGTATATATAATCATCATTTTCTTTCGAGAAGTTTTATGAAGGCTTTTTCATGTAAGATGATTAATCACTCCTGTTGTGAGAGTAAACTTGACAAGCGATAAATACACAGATTAAAATCTTGTTTAATAAAAACAGAACAGAAAAGGAGCAGTTTGCCCACGTGGTCGAGTGGGATGTGATGTAAAGTCATGCAGGTAGGTAGTTAGGGTGGCGCGTGTGTCTGTAATGGGCAGGTGGTGGGGGCCTCTGCACCAGCCAGGCGGCCCCCAGGTATCCCGTCACTCTCTCCTCGTCTGCCTCACGCTCACTTCCAGGCAGGTAAGGGCACGTCCTGTCGTCACTCTGGCCGGGAAAGCTCGCACTTAATAAACTCATGTCAGTTCCAACAACTCACACTTCAGTTTGCTTAATATTTTCCTAGGAGTATGTGTGGGGGAGGGGGGTATATGCAATCCAATCCAATCCCCTACAGGTCCGATTTAAAGACAGGCATGAGTGGTTGATACCCAAATTTTGCAGTGCCTGCATCTGGCCTAAAGCAAGGGCTCTTTTGAGATCCTGTGATGAAGCCCCAGGCCCGGCTCTGACAGGCGCCGCTTGGAGGTCCAGTCTGCCTGCTTATTTCAGCCCCACGTGTGTACAGATCTGTCTGGCACCTTCACTAGCTGCCTGTGATGTTTTAAGCGTTGGACTAATCGAAGATGATCCTTCAATGGAAGCTGGTTCCTCTCTGCCTGTCTGTAGTAGCTGATGTCCAAACTGCTCCCGGGTAATTCTGTCTTATGTTTATGTGGCAGATCTTCTAATCATTAGCAGAAATGTATAGCTGTGGAAGTTCAGTAAAGTGCAGACAGCAGCTGTGTGTATTTGGCAAGGAATGCCAGAGACGGGCAGATTCCGGAGCAGTTTGGATGTGACTCTGCAGTTTAGCCCAAATTAAATCTGTATTTCCTTAAGCCCCAGCTACCAGCATGTACTATGAGGACAAAAGTACTGGGACAACTGGCCATTACACCCACAGGAACTTTTATGACATCCCATTCTAAATCCATAGGCATCAGTATGGTCCACCCTTTGCAGCTATAACAGCTGCCAATGTTCTCAAAAGGTTTTCCACAAGATTTTGGTGTATGTTTGTGGGAATGTTTGCCCATTCTTCCAGGAGAGCATTTGTGAGGTCAGGCACTGATGTTGGACAAGAATGCCTGGCTCGCAGTCTCCGCTCTAATTCATCCAAAAGGTGTTCCGTGGGGTTGAGTTCAGGGCTCTGTGCAGGCCAGTCAAGTTCCCCCACACCAAACTCAGTCATACATGTCTTTCTTGACCTTGCTTTATGCACTGGGGCATGCATACAGCAGAGGGGCAGCTGTTATAGTTGAAAAGGGGGCAGCAACTCCATACTGATGCCTATGGATTTAGAATGGGATGGTATAAAGGATCCTGTAGATGTAATGGCCAGGTGTCCCAATACGTCTGTCCATATAGTGTATGTCAAGGTCTGAAAAATAAAGGCTGTTTCTCTGTAACTGTTTCACTTTGCTTTAGAACGGTCTGTGTGCTGCACCTTCACACCTGCTCCTTAGACTAAGCTGCCTCCTATTCTTAGAGGCCACTTTCATTTATCTTTGTTTTCACCGTGAAGAATCATATTCGTCCAGCTCCATGCCCTTCATCCAGTTAGAAGGCTAACAATAGTACCTCGGCAGTATTGTCAGTATATTGTGCTCTGCTCTATTTAAGTATTTGACCACTTTTACTAAGCAGGAAATACGATCTATGTTTGTCCAAAGAGAAAGAAGAAGAGGTTAAATGCAGGCCTGTGCAAAGGGCTGATCCTTTTGTTTATTTGTCATCCTTTTGCTGGCATTTCATGCCCTTCTGTATGTTTTAATGAACCAAGGCATCTTACGAAAGAAGGGACTTGCACCGAGAGCACAACCCTATAAGTAAATTTATACTTACAATCTTTTCATTTATTTCATATGTGTTCTTTAGTATATATTACTAGTATATTTCTAGCATATGTGTATTTTCCTATATGGTGTCTTGCATGGTTTGGGAAGGTAAAGCAGACATACCAAAAAGGTGACTTGCTTGAGGTTTTGTGGGACGGGTTACTTACGTCTGTTGGGAACAGCTTGTGATATTTCTCTTTGGCTGGGAGATGGGATTCCAGCACCAATAGACCTTCAGTTAAAAAGCTCAGTATATTTGTTTGTTTAGTCCAAAGGGCCTCAAAACTAATGCGCAACTAGAAAAATGGACTGGGCCATTATGTCCAATAACACCTTTCACCCTCCCCTGATGTGTACCGTACACAGTCCACATATATCCCACAATGCACCTCTGGGCAGAGTGAACAGCTCTCCGCTGAAACCGTGTGCCCCCATTCTGTCAAAACTGCCAAATTAGTTTCTCTTTTATCAAAAGCAGGAAGAAATTTATTTGCAACAAAAAATAAAAGTAAATTAAAAATACGGAAGCCAAGGAGTGGCAGAGTTTGAGCCGAGCCTCATTCATGCAGGCGTCTCACAACCAGGGAAAGACGGGGCGATTTTCAGTTGTTCCATTAGTAAATGTCCCTTCCGCTTTGGGTGCATGGTTTTCAGTGGTGCTGGGGGGGGGGTTATCGGTGCGATCTATGTCTACTTGGATCCAGTGCTACGAAGGTAACCAAATCCCACCCCAGGATACCAGCATCGGAGAGGTCAGTAGCACTACATGGCCACGCCCCCCCACCCCCGCTCAGCCGTATGTTTATGTATTTAATCTGGTTTTCCAAGCCTGCGCCCCCTGTGTCTCGGCCCTGCTGAATAGATCCTCGTGAGGCGGCAGGGAGATAGGGGCTTGGCGGTGAGCAGGTATATGGGGGTCTGGGGAACCACTGGAGCCAGTTGGAACCGGGCATTGCTTCTCGGTGCGAGGTCTGGAAGAGTACTGAGTCAAAAAGGGGAAGGACAGTGACGCAGGGAACACAGACAGCGCACCGGCTCCCTTTGTCTCCACGTCTGTCTCCTTCATGGGATGATTCCCCTCACCGTTTTAGCACCGTTCCTCAGTTTATTATCCTCATTCTTCTCAGACAGGCTTGGTGCCCATATGCACGTTTGCCACACAGGGACAATGCCGTTCTCTAAGGTGGAAGGCAGTATTGGCAGGACAGCAAGGAAATATTGCCAAGACAGTTTCAGTGTATGACATAAAAATTAAACGTTTAAAATTTATTTGAATACATTTCTTACAATAATGCTAAGCCTACCCCCCCCCTTCCTCATTCCCAGGTGTTCACATGTAAATCATGTCAGTAATGTCTGTATTGGTGTCATATGGGAATAGACGTGGGTTTTCTTCTCCTGGAAAATTACTGAAAAATGACAGATCAGTCCTAGTGGTAAAAACGTAATAAAAAGGGTAATTTTGCTTTGCACAGCTGCACGTTTTGGATTTTATCTTTAAAAATCCCCTGAAGCAGGGTGTTCCTTTAATTAAAGATTGAGTTTGTTGGACTGAGTACAAGGTTAACCATTTTTAACAAACCAGGAACTGTTCGTGTTGCTTGTGTCAAACATGCTCTGTCATTGGCTGGCAGGATCGTCATCTAACTAATAAGTGGCCATCTCATCCAATAGGCTGTTGTTTGTACTCAGTCAAGACATTTAACTAAACTGGCCTCCATAAATCACATCCTGATTTATAAATTTGTAAGGTTAAAAATGTAAACACTGTTTAAAGTGCTTGTTAAATGCAGAAAGGCCTTTGTGGGTGAGGCTGTTTGCTGTGCCCCCTGCATGTCCCAGTCCGTTGAGAGGCCCCCCCCAATCCCTTTTCAAGCTGGAGCTGAGCAGTTGAATCCGGCCAATGCCAGTCTTATCGGGCAAAATGTCAACTGCTAACTGCTAACGGGCTGCTGTTTCCGTGCACCAGTAACTGGGCATGTTACACAGAGGGCCCATTACGGCTCCTCAGAGATTTACAGAGCTTGAGGGCCACATAGCGATGCAAAAATGCTCGTTCCTCTCTGCTGCTTCGGGGGGAGGGGGTGGGGGGGGCATTATTAGGTGAGTTCTTAGTCCTTATGGGTTGCAGATAGGTGTGTTCAAACTCAAAAAGGCAACAGTAAATTCATATTTTACAAATATGTGCGATCTAGCCACACAAAATTGAGTCTGCAGTCCGATAATAATTCAGTGGGAGCTAGAACTCAGATGATCATTTTCAGTTTCCACTTTGAGATGAGTTATGCAAATGCCACTGTCATTTTGGGGAGATAGACAGAGAGTGAGGAGGGGAAAAAAGTCTCTTTGGAAGAACCCCCTTCTTGTGCCAGGCAACAGCATACACTCGATCACAGGTAGACGGTCAGACATCAAGAGGCACGTCCAGCACTGCCAGAGTTTTGCAACCCTACAGCAGTCAATGCCTTTTTTGGGAGTTTACAGTTTAAGAGGGATTATTTTTCATTAAAAACTCGCCACAGGTGTAACTAACACTGTCAGCTATTAGAAAGTGGAAGGACTAAGCCGGCTGCTGGCAGGTAGGCTATAATACACACAAACACACAAATGGAATCACACCAAACTGACATGCTGGCGTAATATACAGGGATCTTAAAACGCTCTTATCTTATAGGGTTGTTATTCTATCATGGCTTGTTCTCAGATTCACGCTGCAGATGGCTCTCTGTGATCCCCCGCCTTTCTGTTATCGCCTTTCATTTATTATGTTACATAAATTCAAAGTAGGGCTTCCCCACCAGAAGGAACCGTTCCAAATCCCTCATAAAGAATGCCATGTATTTGCAAACGCACGCACACACAGGCAAACAGAGGGGCGTCCACATTACAGTGTGGCCAAACTGCTTCTTCACATGTAGCCTTTATTCCTCTTTTCCTCCAGTTTGATGCTTACCGTGGTAAGGACCACACTGCAAGGAAAGACAAGCCAAGAGGTACCGTTTTAACCCTCTTTTTCCATTTCCTCTATTTTGTGTTGGGAGTACATGGTTGTCATGCTGCCTCTGTTTAGGGGTAAATAGTTGCCTTAGGGTATGGCAAATGACCCTGTAAAAAGACAAGACAATAATATCAAATTGTGATACTATGTATCTACAAATACCAAATAGCATGTTGCATTTTGAAAATACAGCATTAAATTATATGAATGAAAGTGGAAAGGTGTGACTTTTCTGTGTGACGCTCCTCATCAGCGGTGATCCGTTCTGAAGCCTTGTGACTTCTGTCATTTTTGAGACATTCCAAAGAAGCATTGATGGAGCTGACATCTGTGCCTTGGCCGGCTGAACCTTAACCCAGGATGAAATATGCAAATCAGATCCCAAAAGGAGGAGGCCCCCAGTCACAGCCAGCCGATGCTGGGACCGATCTAGATGGATGAACTCTAACTGAGAAGGCCTGTTTTTGTCACGGTTAGCAACAATTAAAAACTCTGCATTCGATTATGCAAATGAACTGTTTAAGAAGTTGGAACAATGACACAGATATGAGCTACTGGTAGATCTATCCAATTTTCTCGATTGATTGTTCACCTATTCATTTGTAGTACTTGCAGTGTTTTTAATTTGTCACATAATGTCTGGATATTGTCTGGTGTCTTGAATCCACCAGTGGACATATCTAGACATAATACAATTTCTATCTCGGCCTGAAAGTATCACAGCGTAACCTAACATATTCTTGGAAAGGTATTCACACATCATTTCTGCTTGTTAAATTCCAATTCTTTTTATAGCAAGATTCGGCACAATCGGTAATAATGGCGAAAGCCTGAAGCTGCAACAGCACAGTAAAGAAAATAAAACATTGCTTGAAAGGGGATGTAAACACCAGCACAAAATTCATGCAGACCAATTTAAAATCTGAGCACTCAGAATCTGCTCAGTGACCCAATAAAGGCCTTTGGTGCCTTACTGAGACTGAAGGGCACACAGTTAATTTACAGAGTCCGGGAGTTGTTCAAAGAAGACTTTCCACCAGCCTCGGATCATGAAAGATAAGTGAAAATGACTTGTACTTTTTGCCTTTTATTTTGAGTCGATTTGCATCCTTAAGCATCCATCCTTCCCCAACTCAAGGAAACATAAGCGATGATGCAGCTCTCTGTGAGGACGTATAGAAGAAAAAATGTTTAATTCTGATGGTCAGATCCGCAGGCAGTTCGCAGTAAACTTGGGTGCTGCGTTCATTACTTGGATGGGCAACTTTAACTGAGTTAGCTGTTGCAACAGGGCAGCCAGAGATTACAACGATCAGATAAGCTCCCATTTTCTGGTTTTGATGACTCAGCCAGACTAGCCATTGACCCCTTTGAAGAAAATGAAGAAAAAATCCATAAAAAAACAATGACTTCAGCATATCCAGCTATATGAGCATGAAGCTGCGTGCACAGAGCCCTCTGCCACCACCCAGGCAGGGCCTCAGGCCTGCTAAGCAAGATGACCTCAGCTGTAATGTAGCGTCTGAAATATTACTGTCATGTTCCACCAAATTTCAAAGAGGAATCAAAACCAGTTTATCTTTCATACATCTATATTGCAGAAGAGTAGATTTACTGATACAAAATAGATTCAAACATGACATATCCTTGGGTGATTAAATAGCTTTCTACTCTCACATACACTAAAAATAAAACAGATATCTCATTGTGTGTCACAGATAACATGTACACATAACAAAGTAACAGTTATGTAAAATATCTGATGTCTTTCACAAAATGAACAATCAAAAACAAAGATATAGCCATTATCTATATACATTTAAAACACAAATTAATATGCATAATACTCATAATTTCTTCCCGTTTACCATATGGAAATACGTAAAGATCATTATGTATTCTTCAAAGAAATCATGTTCAAATTCATTTATGCTAAAAACATTCATCAAATAAACTTAGTTTAACTGGCACCGAACCTAAAAGACAGAAGAGTGTTTTCCCAAGAAGACATGTGCCACACTGTACATTAAAAAGGCAGTTATTTAAAATAGGTCAATGTTCTCTTATGTTAACTTGACACAATAGGTTATTACATGAAACATTTGTGCAAGATAGCTGTCGCAGATTACATTACAAATTGGTAGCTGATCAAAGTTAAAATTAGCCGTCATGCCCAACCAGGCATCTACCAGACAAGTAAATGGACCCTCCATTTCAGCCTTTTAGCCCCAAAGGGCACCCCCCTTACACACCTCCCCCCCCACCCCAGTACTCACACCAACACAACAAAGGTTCCATAGCACCAGAAATTTGCATAGCATGAAAGTGTGACTGCTTCATTCGGGGCCTTTATTGCCTTAAGTTCTGTTGATCACACAGGCGAGTCAGTCAGCCTTTTCTGCATGTCTTCCCCCAAGGCTACAGCGAGTGGCTTTGCAAGCTGTACTTTTCATACTCTGCTCCTCTTAGACCTAGAAGCCATATCGGGTCAGACTCTGGACTTTGTTGGTTGCTTAAAGCAGGGGCACCATAAAAAGGGAAAAGTTACAATGATTCCACTTAGGGGCCCTAAAATATTTGAAATCTATTGGTTGGGGGCCCAATATGGTATGCTGTCATGGAGCCCAAAAGCTCTAGTGGCCCCCCCTTGCTTAAAGACCCTCTTTTTACAATCAGCATTTACCACAATGTCCTCAGGTGAAGGTGAGATTTTCAGCACCCTTCTTCTTTGTGAATGTGTTTAAAAAAATTTGTAATAAACAGCAACAAAAAAACTACTATTTTGTTACATTTTAATCTTATTAATGACATTTTTCGCTTTACCTAATTTTATTACAATAGTATATAATTTAGTTTGTTATATATTTCATAGTGTATTCAACAGTATAAAATTAGTTATATATTGGCAGTGAGGCTCCTTTGACAGTTATATTTATAGGTACTATTCCAAATGAGGTAGTGATACCTCATAATCTGGAATTAAGGATGTAGGTCTGTGAGTTAATAAGTTCTTGAAGGTCTTGGACATGCAAGATGGGTCACAACATGAAATGAGACTGGCATGTTTCTGCTAAGGTGACTGTGAATCTGGAGCCGACATGGCGCTTTGTCACACTGCTTTGTGTCTCTCCTCATTGCAACTCTCCTCTGAGGGACATGTGGGAAGATCGTGAGGCCCCCACTGCAACCACTGTGCCCCTATCTGTCCCCTGGTCGCCTTCGCCCAGTCAGCGACGGGAGGTTCCCAGAGCTGTGTGGGGAGAGGAGGGGTATGGCCATTCTCACACTGTGTTCAGGAATCAGTTAAACATCAATCACGGTATATGCCGTTTCAAATTACACTGCGGATGAGAGCTGCTTTATATATACACTCTCACCTTTCATCAGTCTGTGCTCTCTTCTTTTTATCCACAGGCTCGATCTCGGATTCATTAGTGTCCTGAAAAGTTGACATGCCACCAAAAATAAACATTGTTAAAAAGTGTTATAAGAACACAGCACCTGGTAAGGAGTCAGGGAGCCGGTGGGTGAAGGTGACTAGCAGGATGGGGGAAGCCGGAGGAACGGGTTCTCTTTCTCCAGCGCTCATATTTTTTTCCGTCAGACCTGTTGTTTTTTTTCTGTGTTTAACGGATTCTTTCTCTCCCATTCCAATTCCTGGCCCCGACCGCACATATCTCTGCTGGCATTAGCCAACCGAATCCGGTCTGGACTCCTTGCAACAATTTATTTAATAACTAAAGGGCAACTCACATTTTGTGGTATTCGTAACTATTTCTGATTTGCGCTTTCTTTCATGTGGACACATCTGTGCAAATTTATTTGACCGTAATCAGGCGATCCAGCCATGCGGCTTCAAAATCAAATATCCTTCAGGCAAATGACTTACATAACTAAACATCTTGAACGTCAACATAGTAACATATATGGAAAATAAACTCAAGAGCCCAAAGGGCATGATTACCCAGCTTGACATATTTACTAAAGTAATTCTGAATTTGTACGTAGCTCTAGGGTGCAACAGTTGCTCCTTTTGGGACTTGGCCCAGGCAGCCTTTAATGATAATGATGAAGTCATTGTCCATGGTCCATGGCTCCCTGTAGGAAGATTATAGGTACGTTTGTTATAATGTGATGCAGTCAACCACATGAGTGCTATTTCATCACTGGCAGAAGGACCCAGATGAAGTTGCTTTTCATTCACACTTGTTTTCTAAAGACGTAACTGCATGTATGCATGGTAGCTGCCCGCTGCCAGTGTCATGTCAGTATAATAATGTCAGCTGCAGGAATACTAAGAGCATTCTCTGTACAATTTACAGTTCTTTGAGTTGACTACACAAATAAAAGTAATATATTAATAAGATGAATTATGTGTTAAAGATGTATTTAAAATGTTTATGATGTTAAAGAGCCTTAGTGTTGACTATTTGTCCTGTCACATTTAGAGGACACACAGAGGTGCGTGCCAGTACTCAGGGAAACCCTTTTATATGCTATACCTCCTTTTAAAATGTCAACATTTTGACTACACTAAGTTTAGGCGACACCATTTTTAATGTGCTGCCAGAGCAAAAGGTTCTGTTTTAGGACCTAGTAATATGATATGGCTCAAATTTAATGGCCAGTAAATATATGTTAGCAGGATAATGCTAAGTTGTCTGTATTTAACAAAATAATGCATTTTGTAAATATTACAGAATATCAGTCAGGCAAACGATATTCTGATGGTGAATAAAAGCGAAGTAGCTGCTTTCATAGGTCTGAGCGCTTTGTTCTCTTCAGTATCGAAATTCACACATTTTTCATCATAATATGTTTATTCACTTTAAAACCACATTACGGCCCTTGTTTACAGAACTGCAAGACACTCCACAGATGTATGCGTTTCTCAGCACATGAGCACCCAAATGAACTCTACCAATGGTAAACATACATGACAGCATGACATATATTACAAGCATAATACATAAATATTACAGGCATAATACATAAATATGTCACACTCTCATTGTTTAGCAAGTGGCCAGTAACAGGGTATTATTCATTCTCTCTTTGCCTGTCCAGTTATCCCAGGAGGGAAATAAAATGGGTATCGAGTGTCCTGCCTGAGTTTCTACATCAAGCTCTATGCGATAATATCAAAGGACAGACAGTTGGACTGTTTGTATGAAACGGCATGGCGTCAGCAGCAGACCTGATATGCGATCAGTTCACAGATGTGAGTGCTGATGCTGAGGCAGGCGGTAGGGCGTGGGAGTGTCTGCCCTCTTCTGCTGCCTGATGACTCAGGAGTTCTCGTGGGAGCCAGTTCTCACTATCCCACGGCCAGGCTGGCCGGCCGGGAGGAGGAGCGTGGGCCCTTTGCTTCGGACGGTGGCTGAGCTTCGGGAAAGGAGAGACACCATGGCCTTACTGGCAGGTGACATGTCACCTGGCTGCTAGTCTTTATACCTCAGTGCCCTCCCGGGTGTAGGTCATCCCAGTTGAGCCCAGGCCTGGGTAGAAGTGGTTGTTGAACTGGCTGAGCATGGACCCACTGTAGCCGAGAGATGAGGCAGAAGGTGAGGAGGAGAGAGCTGACACCGGGGGCAGAGGGGTGGCCCACTCTGGCACTGTGGAGTTAGGGGAGTAGGCACCAAAACCTGGTGTTGACGTGGCCCTTGAGGCACCATCGCAAGGCAGGCTCAAGGGCATGGCACGGGTCAGGGAGTCCTCTCCGACTGCCAGGGACCCTGCGGTCACCCCAGACATCTCAGAGAGAAAGCTGCTGAGGCAAGGAGAGGGTCCGCCTGAGGTGGGCGTAGGGACTCTTTCTGGTGTGCCAGAGATATCAGGCACACTGCTGGAGTTTTTGGGGCTGCCTGCCCCGTTGCCTTCCCCTGACTCGGAGCTCAGAAGCCCCCCTCGCGCTCCGTCTCCTCCCAGGGAGTCAGACTTTCTCTTTCTCTTGCGGCGGAAATTGCCGTTGTCGAACATTTTCTCACAGTTGGGGTCGAGGGTCCAGTAGTTACCCTTGCCTTAAAAAAAGACATCAAGGAAGACCAATAAAAATTTGTCTTACACAGAAGCACAAAGTGGCAAGATTATAGACTACGCTAACTGAACACGATACATAGAAAATGCTTTTGCTTAAAATCTTTTATAAAATAGTAGAGCTCTTCACTTAAATTATGGTATTCTAATGCATCAAGCTCATGAAGAATATCTGTCTGGATCAGGGAAGGGCAAAAGTACTAAAAATGTCCTTACCAGGGTCATCCTCGTCCCGGGGAACCTTCTTGAAGCAGTCATTGAGGGACAGGTTGTGACGGATGGAGTTCTGCCAGCCGGCCTTGCTCTTGTTGTAGAAGGGGAAATTGTCAGCGACGTACTGGTAGATCTGACTAAGCGTGAGCCGACGTTCTGGGGCACCATGGATGGCCATCGCAATGAGAGCAGAGTAGGAATATGGAGGTCTGACCAGCTTCATCAGGTCCTCCTGGGAGGGCAGGGAGAACCAATTCAGCTCCCCCGCAACTCCTCCCGTCCCGCCACCGCCCAGGTAGGGCCTCTGCATGCCGTAGTGCTGGGAGCCAAATGGAGGGCCCGCAGTAGTGGGGCCACTGCCCAGATATGGTGAGCTGTTGATTCCCGAGTTATTGAACCACAGATACGGATTTGGGGAGGCGCTGGCATAGTCCCCCAGTTCGTAGGATGCCGGGGTGGTCCGTTGAGGGCTGGGCAGCGAGGGTGGAGCGTAGTAGCTGTCGCTGTACAAGCTGAGTTCTGGGGGCTCCTGCCCCAGGCTGGGGAACTGGGGACCGCACCGAGGAGGTGACTGGCCCTGTGACTCAAATGATGTCATGCTTGCCTTCAAAACTTCTTCTCTTTCGCTGGTCCTTACACCTGTCTCCTTTCCAGTGTCTTTGGTTTTTGGAAACAGTCTGCTTCTGTGGCTCTCCTTCTCCCAGCCAAATAGCCTTGCGCTCTGTCCAGACAGGTAGAAATATCAGCTGTCACAATCTGTTACCTGTCTTACCTGGGCCATTTATACACCAAGGTCTCCCCTGATTGGCTGATGTTGGTGTGTGTCACAGCACCTACTTTCCATGTTTCTGTATGCCAGAACATTTCTGTAAGGCTTTGAAACACAAGAAAACAGGAAGAAAGGAAAAATTTGAACAGTATTACTGTAATTGTTCTATAAATAAAAATGGGAAACATGTCTGTTGAAGTGTCAGATGATAATTTGTCTGCTATTATTTGATAAAATCCAGATTTAAGATGGATGATTAAAGGTTAACCCATTAATTTATTTCCAGTCAGTAATAACATCATGAATGTATGAACCTTAGCAATAAATCAAGAATTAATATTGCTCCTTGCTATTTTAACGGTTCCAATACATTCATATGTTCAATTCACATGCTCACATGTGTGATATAAATGTCACATTTTCTCACAACATTGTTATTCGGAGCTGGATTGTATTAATTTATTAATCTTATTCACTTCATCAAATGTCTCAAATTTCTCAACAACTGATCACGTTCAATTTTTAAGTTAATGGCCTTGTTCTTTTTTTTTGACAAATATGCTTACATGTATTATATTGCTTACGTGACATAAAATATTGGAAAATGAATTAGAAGAATTGTTTACATTGAATGATTATTTCGGTACAGTAACACAAATGTTAGACTTCGATTAAATATTTCATCGCTTTGTAATGTATATAGTTGTATTTATAGTAATAATTTATACTTACTCTTTCAATGATCGTATATCTGAAGCGGATGTAACATTTGTGCAGTTTTAATTTCTGAATATGACAAAGGACAGTTTTATTTTACATTTTTTAGTTATTCAGACAGACCATCCCCCGTTTACATCTGTCATACACTTAGCCTAACGAGTTAAATACAAAAGTTAATATTCGTATCTATACTATTTACAGTACTCAGCAGGTAGCTGCCATCAGTCTATATCGCGGTTCTTTTCACAGGTACATCAGTCGGAATATAATTTCTCTTTTTCTACATTTTCTGTTATTGTTTCTGTTTCGCCAGAATCAGTACAAAACACTGACGTTTGTTTCATTTTTAAATGAGTTTACCCGTGTCTAATTCCTCGTCGGTACTCGGGGTCATGAGCCTTAAATGTTTTATTTTCACATTCAAAGGCGCACCGGCTTGCGGCCGGCCGCCTCTGAGCCCACAGCCCGCCTCCCTGGCCCTTTATACTGCTCAGCCGCTTAAAGACGCCGGCTGCTGCAGCGCCGCTGGCCGGATAATAGGTCGCACGGCGGGCGCGCGCTGTCTTATGAGCCAATCACAGACGGCAGGGATTCGGGCACGAGCGAGCATAACCTCCCGCCGGAGCCCGCCTCCCGGCCGTGGCGCGCGCAGATTCGGTTGAAGGACCGCGCGGGAAGGTGTGTGGCGATTTCTGTGAACATCTCTACGAAAGTAATAAGAACGACGGCCTAAATGACCTATAAAAACCATGTTTAACTTTTCCTAAAATCATGATTATTTATACTACATAACTAGTAAATAACTTTATGTATTATCGCATGATTACCTAGCCGCCGTCGTTTTTACAAGGAGGCGACGTCAAGCTAGACATTAAGTAGTTAACTAGGGAAATGATGCAACTGCTATGGGTATCTTACTTTACTATTCGATGTATTTGTGTTTTTGTAGGTGTTTTTAACTCTGACCAGCGTCGTTTGTGGTTGTGGGTTTTAGAGCTACCTGGCAAAGTGCAAGAAATGGAGCGATTGAGCAATGATTTACAGAGTCTGTTAGAAAAAGTGGAAAATATGTCAGGTAGATCAGAAAACTGAGTTGACGAAGTTGTGGTTTTCTGTGTTTTTTGTAGTCGATTGCCATATTGTAAAATAAACCCTCTGATAGCGCGAGGACGGCAATATTTACATATCATCGTAATACGTACACATTCAAATATTTGACATAATTTTAATTTTCATTATTATATGATGTATATTCTAATAAATTATACTGTGGGATTTAAGTGATGATTACAGTGCTTTTGGCAGACAGACGAAGGCCCTGCCCAATAACCAGCTCCCTGCCCTCTCTGCTCGTTCCCCTTAGTCCAGGTCACGTGGATGGCGTATGACATGCTGGTGCTCCGCACCAAGCCCGGAACTGCACAACTACTTAGAAAGCTGGAGGAAGAAGTTTTAAAATGCCAGGCTGTCCTGAATGGTGGCTGTTTGCAGCCTATTGCAGGGTGTACAGAGAACCATTCTCCAGACACTGGGCTGTAGTTGTCAGTTAGACCCTGTCTGGAACTTAAGTGCCATGCTGATACACCAGGAAGTCCAGCACTTCACAACCCACCTTTGTATCAGTTGTATTTGTAACATTGCTAATGGTAATATGATATGTTAGATTTGCGGGTGTGACAGGCGTTCATTATACACAATGTTGATTGAATCTGTGGGAATTGACTTGTAGAACTGTTGTAAACAGACTTTTTTTGTGGTCAATAAATCGTTTATTCTGTCTTTGTGAAGAGTTTGTTCAGATGCCCTGAACTTGTTCTCTTGAAGAAAATTTGAGAATTGCTTGTTCAAATAGACTACCACTGAGATTGCCTGTGGTGAAAATATCTATTTATATCTAATGCTTAGTTCTCACTGACATGAGCACTGGCGCAGTGCTATATCTGTCAGGAGATACACTGGCTCTTTGCTTTTGTCTTACTGTATTCCAGATGGAGACACCCAAGAGTCGCACAGAATGCCCTCAGCCGTTGGTGGACCTCGATCGCATCCTGAAATGGCTCGAGACTGTGTCAGACAGCATGAATGAGCTTGAATGTGCGTGGACATAGTCTTTCTGGGGTTTACTCTCCTTTATTTAACTGGATATCTATTTATTTTAATTTTATGGGTGTTTGGGGTTGTAGTGTTTGGGGTGGTTAAAGCCAGGAATGAACCCTAACCATAACCTTGACTCCCAGATTGACCCTCTTCTTATACTGTAATCATAAGCTCAGCAGCTACACACTCTCAGGAAAAAAGTACCAATTTGCATGTTTGAGTGGTACAGTTCTTGTCACTGTGGCCGTACCCTCTAAGGTCTGCAATTTTACCTTTACAGTAGGCAAATATACATTTTAAGGTACAGAAATGTATTCTGAGGAACATTTTTGTACCATTGGGGTTACATTAATGTTATTTGTACCTTGGGGTACAAAACTGCCAGGGCTGTGCCCTTTTTTCTGACAGTGCATATATTGAACGGTCTTCTTTATTATCAGTCTGCAAGTACTACAAAACTCAGTCAATACTACAGCAAATACACTCACCTAAAGGATTATTAGGAACACCATACTAATACGGTGTTTGACCACCTTTCGCCTTCAGAACTGCCTTAATTCTACGTGGCATTGATTCAACAAGGTGCTGAAAGCATTCTTTAGAAATGT
>JAAGVU020000002.1:14509820-14542740 GCA_011763525.2 Mormyrus iriodes
GCGTTTGACGTGTACTTTAAACCACAGTGCGAAATGTTGTAATTAATCTTTTAGTATTTTATATACGATCCAGGAAACGGATGAAAAGCATTTCACTACACAGTAGTGCGTGTTTGACTGTGTATGCGACAAATAAAACTTGAAAGAAGTATTTAGGGATAAAACCTTGTTCAGCAGTATTATCTTGAAGAAGGCGTTTTCCAGCGTTTGTCGGTGCGCCGGTTTAGCTCAGCGGCTACTTTAGTGGCCTTTCCCGAGAAAATCAGCTGGGCCGAACCGGGCCGACACGTAAGGCTAGATTACGTGACAAGATTTGATTACAGAATTAATGCTGAGGCAAATATGCAGACACGTATACCGTCCTTATTAACTCTTCAACACCGTCTCTCTATTAGTTTTAAGATTACACCAAAAACAGCGAAAGAGCATGCATTATTATTATTATTATTATTATTATTATTATTATCGTTGTTGTTAATCCTCCATAAAAACAACTAGTGACTAAAAAGAGAAGTACTAGCATTCAGAAACGCTTGTAACCGTTGTCAATGCAGCGACACCTACTGGAATGTGGAGTATGTGCAAAGGCTTTTCATCCGCCTCGTGGGACTGGAGCTGCTAAACGACGAAACGGACGTAGTTTCTAAACGTTACATTATGAATATCCCCAGTACATTTACCTTCACCATGCTTATAAGCTAGAATGTTTCCAAAGCGCTGGCCACAAACTGTTTAAGTAAACAAATGTATCAAGGCACTTAATATCAGTATAAAACTATTATATTCATTTTAATTTTTAAGTTTATTTTAAAATGGTTAAAATGAACTTACTCCATTTGGTTTGTCATATTGTGTTGCTGCATTTTACAAGAGACATCTCTTGGGAAACTAATCCAGCTTGTTTTGGCC
This sequence comes from Mormyrus iriodes, assembly GCA_011763525.2. Lineage (NCBI taxonomy): Eukaryota > Metazoa > Chordata > Actinopteri > Osteoglossiformes > Mormyridae > Mormyrus > Mormyrus iriodes. Next base: position 14,510,730 of record JAAGVU020000002.1, read on the forward strand.
TGCGATAGTGGACAAGAGACAGCTTTGGAAGTGCGCCCCTGCTGTTCAATGGGTGGTAATTCCAATTCTTGCGGAAAGTTTGTTCTTGAACTTAACAGCATGCCAAGTACATTAGGGTATGGAAAATTAATAACATATTTTAGTATGGCTACAGATATATTCATTCACCATATGTACAAGGTGCATAGGAATTATTTAGTGTTTATGTATCTCACCTTTAAAACAGAAAATATCTTTGTGTCAGAGTAATGAGGCAGCCATTTTTTGAGAATAACGGCCTTCCTATAGGGCCCAATGACAATTGGTGGATTTGAACTGGCAAACTTCTAATCACAGGTGCAAAGGCCAAGCACCACCTGCAAGCATCTGCAAAAATTTGCAGCTGTACACTAACAGTATTTTCACATTGCATCATGATGTGCACTACAATAGGTTGGCGCCCCATCCTGGGTTGTTCCCTGGGTTGTTCCCCGGGTTGTTCCCCGGGTTGTATTGTGCCCATAGCCTCCGGGATAGACTCCAGACCCCCACGACCCTGCATAAACCAGAAAATGGATGGATGGATCATGACATACACTCAAGTAATATGAGACTAAAGACTGCTGCGGTAATGACAGACCTCCCTTGCTAAGTTACATGATTGCCAGCCCTCTCATCTCATCTTTGTGCCTGAGGCGCTTCGCTGCCTGAGGACAGTAAGAGCATCTCTTCAAGCTGGCATACATTGTTCTTCTGTACCTGTGACTGCAGGTTCCTGCTGAAAGGGGCAGTGTTGAGCTGGATTCTTAGGCATGTTTCTGAGATAATGAAAAAAACACTGGGGTGTAGAGAGCTGGTGAAAACCATGGGTGTTTATCAACATGCTTACTTGGCTACTCTTGTGTTCTCTCATATCCATTTGATGTCATTTTCCCTTGCTGAAGTACAGTTCCTATACTCAAGAACAGAAGTATAGAGGACGATAAAAATCCCTGGGTGTTGTTCTTGCCCCGCCACAAATATTAAGGATACATCGGTTGCATCCTCGCCAACGAGAACAGTCCCATGATTCATTGAGTTCCAAATTCGTTCTTGATCTTTGCGTTCATGGTATTGATAAACACAGCATCACAGGGCCTGTCGGTCGTCAGACTGAATGTAGGGCTGTAGATGGGGGGGTGCAGATCTTCTGTGGATGGCCTCAAAATCCCAATGAGTGAGAAGCTTGGGTGAACAACCATCCACCCTTGAATTAGAAAGAGGAGCACAATTCTTTATAAGGAAGTGACAGAATGCTGATTCAATAAATATAGAAGTTAAACTAAAAGCATACTGAGTGGCCCCTTGGCTTACAGTGTTGTTTTTGTCCCTGTTTCAGTCTTGTTTACCCAGTAGGAGATACCATTGCCAACAACATTGCACTGTAGACAGAAGTATACAGCAGCAGGCAGGAATAAACCCAAAAATGATTTAAAACATGAGTCTGGAGCCATATATAATTGAATTTCAAAGAATATAAGTCTATCACATAGTAGAAAATCAATTCTTCTGGCAATTTAACATTTATTTCTCAAACTATATGTGTTTCATATACATGTGATCTAACTTCCAGTGCTGACTGGCATTTTTACTTTTCAAGGCAATGAAAACAAAAACATTTTCTGAAGACAGCAGGGCTGAAAGACTGACAGCATTTTGAAGCAAACATGAAAACAGGGTTGTGAGGACAGAGGTTGTCATTTCAAGGAGAGAGAGCATCCATATCTTTGTAATGCAAAAACCTCCTCCCCAAAGCAGAAGGAAATGGGCCTTTTGTGGAACTGGGCTCACAAGCTCATCCCAAGAGCTGCAGCCTGAAGGGGGTGAGCAGGCGAGCTTTACAGCTATTTCAGCCTGCTCCCATCCATATGAAAGGCAGGCTGAGGAGGAGGGGCAAGGGGGCAGCTGGGCCCTGGGTGAAAACAGTGTATTACAGTGACAAGTCAGACCTAATAATGGTCAACACAGTGTGCTGTATTCATTAAGGCTCAGCAGGGGACCATGGGAAAACAAGGTGTCCCCAGAGGCAAGCAAACAGGATAGTGTTGTGAATTCTCTGGCATTTATTAGAAGAATAGCTTCATGGCTTCAAAGTGGGGGTCATTAAAATCCTTGTAGGTACATAAATACATGTGCTAAACTTGCTTGTTACTCTCATAGTCTCAGTGGATTATCATATTTCATCTTTTTAGTTTAATTATGGGATTTTAAGAAATGTGTGGTCCACTATTACTCCAAACATATTAGACAGTAGAGAATGCTCATGATTTATTGTTCTAGTCATAAAGAGGGAGATAAAGTCAATGGAAATCAATGAATGAAATACAGCTACACATTTACGATTTTTCTTGATGTTTGCATAGTACAAGTGGCTGTAGAGTTAAGATCATCACTCAAGATCATCATATTGCTTAATCCCACATGCCCCCTAGTGGTGATGGTTTCTCATTGACTCACTAGTTGAGCATTGCTGGATTTTACTGCAGTAGGACACACTTTGCATGTGGCAGCAAGCCGATTCAGGGTGAGAGGGATTCTCATTTCAGGAAAAAGCAGCTCTACCAGTTTTGCCATGCCCTGATTGTCTCTTAGGGCAATGCATTTGGACATGGCCCTGATCGTCTCTTAGGGCAATGCATTTGGACATGGCCCTGAGTGTAAAACAGCATAACACATGATGCTGTCTAATATGTTGTGATTATGCTGGCTTTTATGATTAGTCTTGTCAGCTGTTTTTTGTTCTGCGTAGATTCGGGTGGAACTTTGGCAGTTGGGATATAAATGATTTATATGCATCATTTATAATTACATGATGCATGATGCATAATATGTGTGATATGTTTAACTGGTAGGACCAATCTTCTCATCTATACTACAGCAAAGATGCCTCTGGGGATAATGTGCAAGCCGCAGACAGGCCCACTTAATTGCTTAGGAAAAGGGTTAATTAACAACTACATTCCACTGTGAGATATGCGTGGTGGAAAACAACAGCTGAAAGACAGTTGCACTGTCACATCAATATGTGGAGGAGTGACAATCCAAGTGCAGCTCAGGGTAAAGTAAAGGGACATTACTTCCAAACCAAAAGAAATGAACAAAAGCACAAAGCAAAGGACCGCAAGGGGTTAAAACGGGAGGCAGGGATGGAGACTCAGGTGGGACGAGGGCTGACCTGAACACAGGGAAAGCGTGGGTAAGACTATGACAAATAACAGTAACACAAGTGAAAACCTTCCCAGAGCAATGTCCGACTACGAGACAGCGGCAAGGCATATATGTGTATGCACAAGTAGACAATGGGAGATGACTAGGAATAGGTGTGGGCTGATTACAATACATCAAACCCCAGGAATCACATGTAACAAGGAACAGATGAGGGTAATTAGGAAGAAGCAAGGGAGGAAACTGGAACATGACAAGGCTGACAAAGACAGATCGTGACATGCACTGAACAACCATTATGTAGATAACTGGCAAATTCCTAGCTGATATAAAACCGGAGACTCAGAATTAAGGGAACAAGAGTGCCAACAATGATAATTATGATTATTGCACAAGAGCAACAAAACAGCAACGACAAAAACTAAATGATTATAATAACTGCTGATGGATGGATGGATGTGTAGGGCTATGTGTTCTCACAAATGCCCCATCTGTTCTTTCAAATCATTAGTTTATGCAATGTTTTAACCTCCAAGGATGGATTTCGGACAACTGCAGTTTGGCAGATTGTCTACATTTCCCTTTAACTGTGGGTATATTTGAAATGCAACGTAATAATTGGTCTACTCTTGTGCATTTAGTAGTAATGTTAATAAACATAACCAGCACATATATATTTTAAAAACGTTTTTCTGTGCACGAAGTACATATGCAGCACGTAGACTGATTCATTCTTAGGCATTTAAAGTCCCTTGTTAAAGTGTGACCATCTACAGCAGCGCAGCCGTGCCCCGGATTAACATGTCAAACAGCAAAATCACCGACGGGTTTCCTTTCAGCACCCCCGAAACCTTTTATCCTTCTGGAATAATTAAGCATTCCCGCAACGCCTTGCCCACTTCAAAGCGAGTGTAAATCAACTTCAACTTCTGAATCAACTCAGCGCGAGGTCTGCTCGCTACACCTTATTGGGCCATTTACACCTGATCTTTTTCATTATGGCCGGCAAGTAATTCAGTATTTAATAATTAAATTATAATTTAATTTTAGTTCTTACTTATGTAACGTTCTATGTATCTTCAAAAATTGCCTTCACATTAATCGAAAAAGTAAAAATAATTGTGCTAATTGATATATATATATATATATACACACACACAGACACACACATTTACATTTACAGCACTCGGCAGACGCCCTTAACCACATACGTGCTGTTAAGTCTCCATCAGTGAGTACATTCTGATACTGATTCAGTAGAACCTGGGCTAAGAATGCCATCAGTCTTAAAAGCAATGTCATATATACACGCGCACATTATATAAAACAACCAGAAGGTTTTAATATTAGATTTATTTCAAATAAGTCATGAGGAACATTTATATAGGCCTACATAAATAGAATCTTAAATCTGTACACAGTCAAAAAACCGGATGAAAAGTGCAGAATTGTCATCACAAACAGTACTTAAAATGAGGTCTCGCGAAATGTTTTACTCGTACAAAGTCTATACAGCTGGTGCCCACGTCGTCTGCCTTGCACATTGGCATTTCAGTAAACACGACGAGTCAACACACACTAGAAAAAATCAAGCAGTGTCATATTTTTTAATTGTAAGACCATACTCGAAGTCCATATGGTACAATTTGGTTCATAAATCACTTGTGCCCACGAGTTCTTCGTCTGTGGTGATGCCCATGGCCTCCTTCTCTCCTGGCGCAAACGTGCTTGACGCTGAGCTGGGAGCAATGGTCGCATTTCACCGTGCAGCACCAATGGAACTTGCAATTGCAGCTGCTAAAAGTTTCCATCCGTCTCTCTTCGACCCTCAAGCCGCACTCATGGCAAAGTCTGCGGCAACTCCTCTTTTCCCACTGCGATAAACTGTCCCCGTTGTACAGACACTCCCTGCCCTCCGTGCCATGGAGTCCCAGGCTTAGGTTCTTGACGCAGTAGTCTGGAGAATCTTCCAAGTACACGAGCTCAGTCCGGGAAATGGTGCTGAACGCGTCCGCGATGGCCCCGCGGTTGTCAGCGCTGTTCCCAGCACGCAAGCGCCTCTTATCCATCTCCAATTTCTGCGCCTGGTCGTGCTTCACTTTTAAGTAATTTCCGACTTCTCGGAAGTCGGACAGCTGCAGCCAGCAGGTTTTGATGGTGCAGCTTTCTGACATGCCGTGGCACCTGCAGATCTGCTTCATGGTTGCTTTCACAGCCTAAGGCAAAGAATTTCAATTATTAAGTTACAAAATACAAACTCCCAGAAGCCATCAATGCACCCAAATTATTATTGCGGTCGATTAAGATGGTGCAGATGGGCCAAAAAGCAGTTACTGGTTACGACTTTCCGACCTTCCGGAATCGCCTTAAGGCAAAGCATGACCAGGCGCTTACACTGGATCATCGCGGAAACCCTTACCATCCTCCCAGCCTCGTTGTTGTGCAGGTTCACTGCTGCTCTGGAATCCTGGCCTGTTTCAAGGGAGTCCACGTACTGCTTGGAAATTCTTTCCCCGAAATCCACGTTGTCACTGCAGCCACCCCAAAGCCACCCGCGGCCGCCTGTTTTAAAACCCGTTTGTTAATGATTCAGAGCTGTATCTTCCAGTTACACTTTAAATGTCACGGCTGAATACACGGTTAAAGCCTCTTACCGATTTTTCCATTTCTGGAGTTGTCGCAGCCGCAGTTGTCCAGGTCTCCAAGGCTACAGTTTTTCGTCAAAGCGTACATGACGCCGGCAGCACTTATCGCATGTAAAAAAGATGTCTCTCTGGTTGCTAAAAGCACAAATGTGTAATTAGCGTTAATTTTTACTTTGGTGTGGCTAGAAAAGAGATGCATGTTTTTTTTTCCTGTTGTGAGTGCATTTCAAATAACTCACCGCTTCGGAGTCCATTGTAAGTAGAGAGTTGGAGGGCACTTTCGGGACAGTTCCACCTGTCCCAAGCGAACTGATGTTTGCACTCTTCGATGCCACTCTGCGCGCCTGCCTGGACGCTGCTGGCGTATGTGAGATATGCCTTTAATGGAAATAATCAGAATAGGATGAATTGTCTATTACAACCACGCATAAATTGCGTGAAGTCAGGCTAATTGCTGTCACTAATTGTGTGTGTGAGCACTGCGATATACTGTGCTGCTTGGGAGGGGCTGCAGGCCCCCAATCCTGACCACGAGCAGTTGGTGAAACATCAATGCATGTATGCACTGATGGACATATAAAAACTAAGTATACTTAGTGGCGTGCGTGTCTGCTATATTATTTACCCACTTACACGCACAGACACATATTATATATAGGAACTACAAATTGTTTAAAGACAAATGTGATAATTACCTTTGGTCCGGTCATAAGAAAATTGTTTACAGACCTAAAAACAAACAAAATAAATAAGTGATCAGTACAGGGATATTATCACTGATCGATAAAGGATGGATAGGTATCGTATAATACCAAATACATCTAATAAAAGCGCACAACTTACCAAGCATATCCTGACAAGATTTTCCCGTTAATGTTCATGTATAGCGTAAAAAGATATACAAACAAGCAGGAGCTCATTGCTGGTCGCCGTCGCTCTAAACAGACGCTGGTTTTGAAGAACTGACTCAGAAGCCGAATTTTGCCCCTTAATTTATGGAACAGATATTCGGAGGGAATAAGAATGTTCTTTTGTTTCCAAGATCCCAGGAACATCATTGGACAATAGAAGGCAGGGTGGCTGCAGAAACGCCCACGGTGAACATCAAAGAGTAGCCAATTCACACGTTTTTTTTGCCTACCCAAGAACACCCAAATAAATTGTGTAAATTAATTATTTTAATCCATAGTTAACTGTTGGTTTTAGCAGACAAATAATCATGGAAACAACTTCATGTAGTCTGCTTAACCCAAATATCCCAAATATCTATCTATTAATTAAGCTATCTAAGCGATTGAAAAATACGAACACGTTAGAAGCTAAGAACTCATTTAATATTCAATATGAAACTCAAATTACAAAAATATACAGGAAACAAATATTTACGTTATCATATACCTTTAAAAATAATCGTTTTATACAAATTATTTATAAAATCACAAACTACCCTAAAGTCATGCTATTCTAAGAATCTGCCTATGTATGATATAGCCACAGTCAAAACAGGCCGCGCGTGGAAAAAACTGAACGTGCGGAGCGTGCGCATATAAAAATAACACTCTTACATTGTTATAAATAGAACAAAAACAGATTTGTCAATTTTAGTAAAAGTGCGTGATTTATGTTTGCAGCAAGAAAAAAATACATGGACTGTGGTAATACATAAATGGCTGTTAAAGTATAAGAAACATAAGGCAACACATCTCGATGTTAACCGTATTTGGTTTTACCACCAACATCGTTTTTTAAATCAAAGTGTAAATAAAGTATTTGTAAAAATATAAGTACACAATCAAGTCTTATGATACAGTGGGCTTGGAACATTAATTGTCATGCACGCGATGCCGTCGCCGCGTGCTGTTAAGTGGCCTCCGATGTTTGTCCCTCTTTGCACAGAAATACTTAGTGACGACCTGAGTGCATTTTTCGCACTTGACGGTGCAGCACCAGTGAAATTTGCAGTTGCAGCTGCTAACAGTCTCCGTCCTCCTTTCCTCCACCTTTAACCCGCACTCGTGACATAGTCTCTTACAGCTTCTTCTCTGCCATTGGGAAAGGTTTTTGCCGCCCTGCAGACACTCCCTACCCTCCGTGCCTTGCAACCCCAAACTGGAGTTTTTGATGCAGTAATCCGGGGAGTCCTCTAAGTATATCAGCTCCGTTCGCGCGGTGGTGCTGAAAGCGTCCGCGATGGCCCCTCGGTTGTCAGCGCTGTTCCCGGCACGCATCCGTCTCTTGTCCAGCTCTAATTTCTGCGCCTGGTCATGCTTTACCTTAAGGTAGTTTCCAACGTCCCGAAAGTCGGAGAGTTGCAACCAACAAGTTTGAATACTGCAGCTGCCAGACACACCGTGACATTTGCAGGATCTCTTCATAGTCACCTTAATCGCCTTTAATTTAAAATTGCACAAATGACAAAAGCAGCGTAAATAGATTTCAATTTCACCGATTTTGCAATATAAACTAGAAGCCAAGTTGTAAGTCGGCCTACATTAAACACACTGATAGGGGAGAAAACACAGCATCTGAAAGGTAACACTAACCAGTCTCCCAACCTCGTTGTTGTGCAGATTAACTGCGGCTCGAGAATCATGGCCCGTCTCCAGAGCATCAACAAACAGTTTGGAAATGTTTTCCCCGAAGTCCACGTTGTCGCTGCAGCCGCCCCAAATCCATCCCCTTCCCCCTGCGAAATTTAAAATGCAAAATTTGCTATTAAAAGGTTATAAAATTGTTCAGTAATGAACAGTGAGGAATATCTTATGTTATTTGTGACAGTTAACACAAATACTGCCATGCACTAATAATATATTCTCACCAATCTGTCCAATCCTTGAATCGTCGCAGCCGCAGTTATCGAAATCTCCCAGGCTGCAGTTTTTGGTCAGCGTGTACATCACTCCTGCGGCACTTATAGCGTGTACGAAAGACGTTTCTCTCGTGGCTAGAATTCAGTTTTAAAAAGAAACTTTTACAGCAGGTACACCATATATTAATTTTAATTTTTCTGAAACCTTTGCAGATATTAAAATTGGGGCACGAAAATTGGCCTAGGTATATTACTACACGTCAATCTGCATATCAACTTGCAATTTAAGACTTTGGAATGTTAAATATGAAGTGTTCAGAGCCCAGCGTTTGGAACCCACCGCCGCGGAGGCCGTTGTGCGTAGACAGCTGTAGTGCGCTCTCTGGACAGTTCCACCTGTCCCACGTAAACTGGTATTTGCATTCCTGAATACCATTCTGTGCGCCGGCCTGGACGCTGCTGGCGTATGTAAGGTAAGCCTAGAAACGGACAGAAATGCTTTTAATGGGCAAATGAACCTATCTAATGAATATTTTTTCTTATACCACTTATACAGCTAATATACATAGGCACGTGACGAAAAATTAATATATGTACCTACCAAATTAATTTAAATGTATTAAATTTACATGCTACAACTATTAATCAATTTTTTTAAATTACCTTGGGTCCCGTCATCAGGAAATTATTGACAGACCTGCAAATAATATTCAAATTACACCAAATCACATCAATATCAATCTGAACTAATTATTCAAATGACATTAATACCAGTCTGAATATCGGAGCCTGTAACTACAGCAGCATACCACGCTGTCGCGGAGAGCAGGTGACAGCACGCAGAGAAGACCGCGGCTGCGAGGAGGCGGCACGGGCCCATGGCGCGGAAGTCCGCGGCGGCGCGGTCTCCGGACAGTCCAAGGCAGCGGCACGGACCAGGCAGCTTGAAGAATTAAGGCATGAGGAAACGTGCGAAGAGGGGACAGTTCACCTATTTATAGCGTCGTCTTCTCGGAAAACTCGTTTTTTCTAATTTTTACATTTTACTGTGAAACCTCAACCAGGCCATTGTGCTGTGCCCTATAGACTTAGGAAATGCCGGGCTGAGCTGCACATCAAAGCCTTGACACTGTTTTTTAATAGCCCCTGTTTCATTCGTTTCCCAGATGTTCAAATGTAGTTTTCCCAGGCAATGAAGGACAGATAATGAAGTTCGGAATAGTGTATAATAATACATTTTAAAATAACCGTAGTAACTGTTATATTATGTATAACTAACACGAGCATTTAAATGCACGTAAACTATGCTGATGCGCACACCCATTTCTGGATGCGAAGCAGTTGTGTGAACAAATCCGTTGTACACTTAACAGCTTCTGAAAAGTCAGGCTAATGAATGTGCATTTAAAAGCCGTGTAATAAGGTGTCATGTGGTTATTCAAATAAATACACATTTCTCTTTATCGTGGAACTCGGTGAGTAAGGTTTATATTTAATTCGTTCCGCTTTCATAAATCTTAATTTGTTCACCGGTTAAAAATGCAGTGTTTGACTGTGTTTTGGTTAAACGTTTTAATTTAATTTAAAAAGCTGAATGGATTAAAAATAGCATACATGGTGGACAGTTCTGTTCTTAGGCAAATCATGCCGGCTTCCCTTGGGCCTCGTGGTGAATACAAAGCAATAAAGTCATTCTGAAGCACACGTTAAGAGTCATGCAAATAACATGTCGCACACTGGCGACAGCGGCGCGGTCTTGATGAAGGAATAAAAGGTGATTCCCTGGGAAAAAAATCGGTGTGAAAATAGTCTGGAGAAGTGAGGGCTGAATATCTTTCATAGACGCAAAATGGCGCATGACTTCCATGCAAATAATTTAGATTTAAATGTTAGTCGCAAAAAAAATGAACGAGTTTTTAAAACGTATTTTCCTCCTAATACCCGTTTTACTATTTATAAACAAACGCATATTGCCTTAGTCAGTAACAGCGGAGTAAATGAGCCTGTCTGACAAACTCCTAGAGCCTAAAACTTGTAACGAGACGTATGACGCTCTGTCTGGGTGAGAATTTAATGAAAGCAAATTTCACTTAATTAAAACACTGCTGTCACATTCACGCTGGGCGCCTAAATAATTACAAGGGCTAGACTACAAAGCAAGAAATCGTAGTTTCGACGTAGTTTGCTGATCGCGACATCTCTGAAACTGACCGCTCTGCGAGGCTCGCCTAAATGTATTAATGTTAATTCGTATTGACATTACATTTTGAATTGCACTTGTTATTTGTGAGTAGATATTAATCAACAGTTAAACCGTGGGATTACACTTAATCAAATCGAGGCGGGCCTAGCCCCCAGAACCATTCGGGGAGCTCGCAGCCGATTTTCAGTCCGGTGAGCTCCGTCTGCGGGCCGCTGCTCCCTTCTATTACAATGGGGCCGCGCGCAGGTGAGAATAATCCCCGTTAATTGGATATCGGCAACATCAAGCTTTCTGTAAGCCCGAAACATCAACGCCCAACACCTACTTGAGAAAAAAAAATCAAAGGCAATTAAGGCTTTATCATTGTTACTTAGTTTAAGCATAAGGACCATTTTTATTTTTAACTATGGTTTTACAAGCTGATAATCTGAACACAACAGTCCATCAAACTGGACGCCTTATTGAAAAGGGGTACTAACGTTCTGGAAAACAACCACCGTAAGGATCGCCGGTTTAATACGCGAACCTGAGCAGCAGTGCGGCTGAATGCAACCATCAACACACGCCGTCCTTCAGTGGAACATGCCGTTCGATACAGGCCTAAAGCCAATTTACGGATGGGTTGCTTTAGGTCTGTGTGGAGAGAGTATCGTTATACTCCCGCAGTAAACGAAATCCAATTGTGGGCCTACCTGAAGACAAGAGTCCATTTCAATTAGGGCACATATTAACTTTCGAACTTCCGCATCGACGTACGATTTAGGGAACATTAAATGCATGCAGCTGCGCACGGTAAGGGCTGCGTTCGTGCAGCCACTGTCGCGGCTTCAACAGGACACCGAAGGATGTGAGCTCGGTGCATGCAGATGCGGAGAAGTCGAAAATATCCCTACTTGAAAATACATACGTCTCATGTATTCCTTAGTCGCGGACTGTCTGACACAATAGGCCCACGTACATTTACACTGTCCTGAACGATTTACGGATGTTTACACAATCCAGACCCAGATAAGCAGAATAATAAAAACAGATAAAGGAAGGGAAATTAACATGGTTTTGCGAGCAGGTCCGCCAGACGGGTAGGTCCACGGTGACAGGAGTCCTGACGCCAGCAATCCCAGGCGCCCATTACCGACCAGGGCGGCGGCTGAGGCGGCGCTGCCATTAGCAAGTGTGACAGGCAGAGCCCGGCACAGACATTAAATCCAACCGCCAAATAACTAAAGGGTGGAACAGATTAATTAACCAAAGCGGCCACTGATAGTTTTAAACGCAATGCTACCCAATTTGTGTACAAGATTAATATAGCCTAGAGGTTTTAAAATGTTTCCGCAACAAAGTTACTGGTAAGACGAATATTTCTTAGCTCCTGCAGCAACTGAACGACCGTACTAATCTATTATTAAACAAGCATGCCTGCAACAATCTGCGCAGTGCATCAGCGTTATGTGAGCGATCGCGGTCGTACTGCACTTGGTGATTTCGGCTTTTTCAGGTATTTCCACGTGGTTTTTCAGTTAGCCTCAATGCGACAGGTGAAAGTTGCTTTGTAAGTGATTTATCTGTGCTGCTTAGTTTTACTGATACAACGTTAATCATCTTAAGATCACGGATGGAAAACTTACCATTTTAAATAAATTTCATAATCTGGCTTATAATTTGTAACATTGCTTCTTCTGTACGTAAGCGCAAATGTATTTTTCAGTACCTTAATTTCATCTAAATATACCTTTTTGTAGGAAATAATTTACCATCATAGCCGAAGTATATGGCTAAATGAAAGTAAAAAAGCAACGAATGGGAGAATTTCTAGAAGTTAAACATTAAAAATTCAGTTTGTACAACATCAGTGATTTAACAAAAACAGAGTAATGGGTGATTTTAAAGTTTTTTTCTGTTCTGGTAGCAAAGGGTGAATATTGGATGCGCTCAGATTTCTAGGAAAAAAAAAATCGCCAAGACCCACATGTCTTACTTATTTACCTACGGTTCAAATCTGCATTTTTGTTTTTGTTAGTTGTAAATAGAATACTTCTACTTTTGTGATAGAATGGAATAGAATTAAATTGTGATACTTTATTCATTCCTGTGGGGAAATGGTCTTTTTGCATATCCCATCTTGCTCTTCATGAGACACACAGACTTAATACAGAATTAATAAGATTATCTGAAATGGATTAATAAAATGATCTCAAATGGATTAATCAGTTTATGTCAAATGGATTAATAAGCTCATTCTGTAGAAGAGCAATTGTAAATTGGTTCGGTGTAACCCGGCGGGGGCCCTACCTTAAGCCAAGGTGCATATCGGTTCGCCGTGACCCGGCGGGGGCCCTACCTCAAGCCAAGGTGCATATCGGTTCGCCGTGACCCGGCGGGGGCCCTACCTCAAGCCAAGGTGCATATCGGTTCGCCGTGACCCGGCGGGGGCCCTACCTCAAGCCAGGGTGCATATCGGTTCGCCGTGACCCGGCGGGGGCCCTACCTCAAGCCAAGGTGCATATCGACATGTTAATTTGACTGACATATACAGTAAGGTTCTTTGTGTCTCTTTCAGCGGATTCAGACACACTTCAGAAATGAAATGATGCAATCAGCATCTCTCTCTCTTTACTTTTGTGCCTGGATTGATTGGCGCGTGCCGGGCTGCTTTCAGGCGGGCCCGATCGCTGGCCTCTCCATGCCACACCGTGTTCCCTGTAGAATCTAAAGACCTTCTGGTACATCGTGTGTGGGGAAGAGTGGTGCGGCTGTTGCCAAATCCATAACCCGGTTCTGGGCCCGCTTTCTTGTGATGTCACAGTTTTGGAAATGAGAGAAACCTTTGATAGCCTTTTGGAATGTAAGACGGCTGGTCTGCAGGAAGTAGTTTCATATTTGCGTTTATTGTTCATAAATGATGAACACAGGAATCAAATATCACAAAGGGGTAGAGTACAGAGCAGGGACGTGTGAAGGTGATCATCTGCCAGAGCCTGCCTCCATGCCCCTCCATTGCTGTATTTGCACCCACCCCTGTGTTAAATGAAGGTCATCATCTTCTGCTGTTTCGAATTACAGGTCTACATCACAGAAGCGTCTTTACCCAGACAGGCAGAAAAATAAAACTTGGTAACAGTCCAATAAAAGGGCCATTTCTGAGACAGGTTCCATGGAATCGTAGGCTTTTCGGTCAAGGTGACGCCTCCCCTCTCCTTTCTTGTTCGATGGCTGACAGACGCACAGCAACACAGAGAAGGTTAGCAATGAATGGGACAGCCCTCTATCACACTCCTCATCAGCAATAACAGAAAAGTCTTAATAAGGATAATGTCAAATAAAAGTCAGACGTATCGTTATGGGAGTGGTGTGTTGTGCAGTGTGTTAGGATGCAGTGCCTGTGGTGCAGTGTGTTAGGATGCAGTGCCTGTGGTGCAGTGTGTTAGGATGCAGTGCCTGTGACTGGATGGTCACCAGTTTAAATCCCAGGCTTGGTAGAGTGATGATGCCACTGGGCCCTTGATCAAGGCCCTTAACCCCCAACTTCTCCTGCTTCTGTCTGAGCCTGATTTCTCTTTGGATAAAAGCGTCTATTAAATAAATGTAATAATATAATGTAAAGCACGCAGCATATAGGCTGCTGACCCCTCCTCATCCTGACCAAGGCATGTGCTTAGAAGATGGATGAAATTGCACTGTGTATCATAGTCAATCAGTTTTTCCAAAACAGTCTGCCACATTTTTATCTTTAATTCCAGATGGAATGCAGCATGTGTCAAGTTCAGATCGCGCAAGATTGGATCAGCTGTTCCCAAGTGTTCTAACTGCGAGAAACACACGGAGTATGGTGTGGTCACCCCGGCCCGCGGGTGGGGCACAGGCTGACTGCGGAATGTATGGAACGAAGCTTGCGTTTGCATATTCTAACAGCTGTCCGTAACATATCCATCCGGTCACACATATGCTTTCCATCCTGCTCATCATGACATGGAAATCTAGAAAGAGTGATCCATCTAAAAACAGGTATCTTAGGACTACAGGAGAAAACTGGCATGTGCAGGTGAACATGCAAGTTCCCCACACCGAACCAGGACCATAACTTAAAGGACCAGGAAGTGGTCATGAAAGTGTTCTGCGTTGTTGCTCATAGCATGCAGAGGTACAGGCAAATGCATGCCAAGATCTGCTGAGGCTGTGCTGCTTTTGCCCAGTGCTGCTGGTTTGCTGGCTGCAATAGCTGAGGCTGAGCCCACAGGATGGGGAGGGTCTGCTTGAGCACTGTGCACATTGAGAGTTTTCCTAAAAGCAGACAAGCGGCATTTAGACAAGGGGCACATACCCTCTTTGGTGGGAAGCGGGTTCTTCTCTCTCGTCTCTGTCTTCTTCAGCTTGGTTCTGTCGAAACTCGCGATCTCTGTCAGGTCGGGCTTGTCGGACATGGTTGCTCTGAGGGAAAGAAGGACACAGCTGCTGATGCCTTGGAAGGTCTCTGCTCTCGATAAGGAAGTTTGGCAGTGATGAGGGGAGCTGTGCAGTTCATGGGAGACCCTCTGCTGCTGACCCTCATGCGTTTCCTGTATAGCGGAAATAATCACTGTCTCTTTAAATGTTTCACTGTCTCAGGGCTCTCTGGTTGGGGGGAGGGATCTCAGACACTGAAATTCCCAGTTCTCTCCTGTCAGGAATTAAAGATGGGGTGCTGTCACATGTGCTGCTCCACTACAGCCTCCTCCACGTGTGAAGGGCAAGCCGTCAGCCTCCTTTCACTGGCACAGGCCACTCCCTCTGCTTGCCTGTCTGCCTGGGAGGCCGCCTCTCTTTGTGGTGGAGGGAATCGCTCTTTGTTCTCAATTTTGCCGCATTTGTCACTTTGTCACCCCCCAGCTGTCTTTCTGTCCAGTTCATACCAGTGGTACAGTAACACTTCATTTCACGGGGGGGGGTGAGCGAATGAGAAAGAGGGAATGTCTAGACAGCCCTGCCTGGCCAATTCCTCGGGGTTACACCCCGGCCAGCCTCCAGAGCCGGTCTCTGCCCGGCCGATCCCTGGGGGTTACGCCCCGGCCGGCCTCCAGAGCCGTTCTCTGCCCGGCCAATCCCTGGGGGTTACGCCCCGGCCGGCCTCCAGAGCCGGTCTCTGCCCGGCCGATCCCTGGGGGTTACGCCCCGGCCAGCCTCCAGAGCCAGTCTCTGCCTGGCCAATTCCAATCCTGACTCCGCTATCAGGATATCACTCACATGCCAGCTGCCATGGTCAGACACAGAGATCATACCATCCTTTCTCACCTCCCTTTCCCTCCCTGAAATGGTGACTCTTTTTATTTTATACACCGAACAGCGGTGACATTATTTTTGTGCTTCCCTGACTTAATGGCACTAAAAGGGTAATGCATCAAATGGCAGATAATGAGCGCTCCCGTCCGGCGTCCCTCTGTCCTGCTTACCGTTTTGCTGTGGGTGCTGTGTCTGGGTCGGCCACGTGTGTCTGCGTCGGAAGTTGCCGGGGCTAGGTCTGGCTTTGTCGTCTGAATGGATGACTCTGTCAGTGTGGGGCTTTAAGAGAGAGAGAGTGAGCAGGAGAGAGCGAGAAAGAGAGCAGGAGGAGGGCTTCTATCTTTCTATCCCCAACTAAAATCCATACTCCCAGTGGAACAGGTGGGGCTTTCATGGGAGGTCACAGCGCTGATGCCAGATGAGCAAAGTACATGCTGCACATGTCGAAGGAAGAGGGGATTGAGGCACATTTTTAAAAATAGTATGTGAGACCAGCTCTCAGACGTGGGCAGCTGCAGTGAGTGTGCATTATGCAGTGCCCAGACAAGCTGCTGATGGGGGCGAGGCTGGCGCTGTGGCCACTGTACCCACCCGTCACCGCTAACGGCATTGCCACAGCCAGCGACCGCCGATGTATCCTCCTTCTTCTTATGATCATCATCATTATATAACATACATAATATACGAAATAATGTACCATATATAGTGTATTGGATGCGGATTTTATTTATGTAGTAGTTAAAACGGAATACATATGGCGGGTAATTTGGATATTCTGAGAGTCTGATTTTCCCTTTGTTATGATTGTTTTTAGTTTATTCTGATTTACATATATAATAGCAGTTACATAATAGTTTTTTAGACGGGGCGCATCACAACAAGGATATTCTCATTACATGCAGAGTCACAGACATAAATTCAGAGCCACTGCTCGCGCTGACAGTGAAGTAGAGCGCCCGCGTATGACGTCATAGTGTGTGACGTCACCGCCAACGCGAATACCTGACGAAGTCAGTCTGCGGTGTGTTGTTAGCTGTGGGATCTGATTTGCTGAAGGTTGCGCTGAAAGTATTTTCTGAGTTTTAGCACAAACTATGTTAATATATGACACGAAATTATATTTAGGTTATGTGTCCTTTAGATGGCACAGTGCTTATTTATATCTATTTATATACTCATTTATATCTGCTTGGCCCTTAGAAGGTTTGTAGCTGTGTAACTTACCATAGACTGGTCCCCTCTGTTTAGGGTAGATGACGTATTATATGGCAGCAGTCACACAGCGGCAAGTACAGGCTGCTGTAGAGATATTGCTTTGTGTTGATGTTTTATTCAGATATACAGAGCGGACTTAGAATATTCAAAAAATGAGCTTTCATCTCCCCCTAGTGAGCAGTTTCAGAAATACACGAAAAAAATAAGAATAAAACAGGCGCCTTGATCCAAAGCGACGTGCGATGGAGAAAGCAGGGCCCCCCAGGAGCGAAATGACTCTGCCGACCACAGGATGCGAACTGGTGACCTTCCGATCACTAGCACAGTTGAGTCACACTTCCGCCCCGTCAGTTATTTTAAGCAATGAGAAACGAAATTTAATCTCAGTGGATGTTCCATATATCATATATGTGAAAATACACTTTAAATTCATGAGTTATTTGCTATGCAAAAGTTCTTCTCACGGTGCGTAACTCTGAATATTCGGCTGAGTTTTACAGGGCAGAAAAGCATGTTTCCGCCCGGTTTCGAACCGGGGACCTTTCGCGTGTTAGGCGAACGTGATAACCGCTACACTACGGAAACCCCGCCACGACACCTTTTTGCGGGGGCCTCTACAGGCAGGTTACAAAACTACGTTTCACTACGCTTCAGCATTTATATACAGCTCTGGAAAAAACAAGATGAGTGACTCTATGTTTTTAAACAACCATTTTTAAATCCTGGTTTAATCCCGGTTCTGCAGCTTCCAGGCTCAAAGTTTCTAAGACAGCAGCACACAAGAACAAGGTGAGGCAGGAGACACTGGGAACGACCAGAAACCAGCCAGGTAGAGGGCGGAAGCGAATTTCTAATACCAGAGATGACCGGCAACTTATCCAGCAGTGCCTAATAAATCGGAGGATGACCTCTAGTGACCTTCAAAAGGAATGGGAAACATTAAGTGCAGGTGTGAAGTGCACTGCTAGGATGGTGTGTATCAGGCCCCTAGAAGCAGGACTGAAGACCCATAAAGCAAGGAAGATCAAAAGCTTCATCAGTGAGAAGCAGGGAGGAGCCAGGTTGGAGCTTGCAAAAAAAAACACCTGTATATTTTACACAGGCGCACACCCGTAAAATGAAAAATGAGTTAAATGGAAAATTCTGCTGTGGTCTCTTAATTTTTTACAGAGCTGTAGGCAACAGCAGGGGTGCATAAATCCTGATCCTGGAGTGCCGGTATCCAGCAGGTTATCTTTGTCCATGCAGGTTTCCTATCATTAGAGTGGGCTAATGGATCAAGAAGATAAGCCTCTGGGATGGTGGAGAAGAAAATCTGCTGTGCACCCTGAACCCCAGAACACCCCATAAAGCAGGGTTCCCCAAATATGGTCCTGGATGGCCGGAATCCAACACAGTTTGCGGATTGCCCTGCTCAAACACAGCTTAATCAGCCAATTACCAGTTATAGTAGATGTGTCTGAGCAGGAAAATCTGCAAACTGGTCCTTCAGGGACAGAACTGGGGAAGCCTGCTGTAAAGGCTGGGTGATGCTTAGGTGTGGTGATTGGGGTGGCCATGGAAGGATGTTCATAAAACCACTCTTGAATCTGATTAGCACTATGCACTGGGGCCTAATTATCTTGGATTATGGGAACATCATGAGAGAACAGTGTTTGGGCCATAGGGTGCAGCTGGCTATGACGAATGTCCTCACTTCCTGGGGTTATATGGCCGCAAAGAGCAATCACGGAGCTAACCACTCCCAGGAGACGGCTGGCCGCGCCATTACAGATCCTCCACATCGTGAGCTGAAGGCATAGTCTGGCTTTCTCCGGATATAACCATATCAACATAGTGAAAAGGATGGAAGATGACTCACCAGACCACATTATTTTTATCAATTGCCCAGGGGTTCTGGGTTTGTGAATGTTACACTAGATTATTCATCATTTTGCCTTAGATTTAATGTTTGAAGCTGTATTTTTGTGGTGCTCAGCAGCCGTCCTGCTCCTGTTGTCCTCCTGTGTCTGTGTAGCTGCTACATTAGCCCCCTCATGGTGCGTTAGAGCTCATATGGTGAAGCGCATATTGTCAGACATCTCGTACAGCTGACTCACATGCATTCAGCCTAATATGACTCACCTTTGAATGTGCAGTTGTGACTCAGTTACTTCAGTTTCTGTGTAGTCTTTCCATTAATGTCTAAATTGTGTATATTCATTTGTGATTAAACCATCCTCTAAGCAAGTCAGGAGATAAAATCTTTAGGTGGGACCCAATTTTGAGTATGGAAATGATGTTCGTTATTCTCAAGAGTTGGATCATATCTCAAGAATTGGTCATATATAAAAACACTTTATACTTTTATCAAATTACTTTATGTTTACTGACTGACTTCAATAATATTTGCCTGCAGATGGCTTTGTATTTCAATGGATGAGCTGAAAGGTGCCACATTCTTAGATGAGGGTTTCTCAGCCGGCTGGCCTTAGTGGGTGGCACAGCTGCGGCAGGGAAACGCGGCTGGGGCTGTAATGGGCCGCTGCACGGAACCGAACCCGGTTGGCGCCTGAGAAAATTCCTCGAACAACTCTAGATAGCAAACGTCAGCCAATAACAACACAAAATGAATGCAATTCCAACCAATCATATGGTAGTCTTTTAAGAACAGACCTCCTACGCACAGCATGGTTGGTTGAGTTAGTGGCGCGCGCATGCTGCTGTTTCGGTAACGCCATGATATCACGGTAGAAGGAAGCTTCGGTTGTCAGCGAAGAAGGCGACAGCTCAGCAGTACAATATCTTTTTTTTATTGAGTTGGATAAACACAGTAAAAACTTCGGTGTTGTAGTGACACTTTTCGTAGTTTAAAGTGGGATACACAACAGGCTGGTGCTGTTTAGCCTAATATATAAACTTTGTCGAAAACTTGCAAACTAAAACTGGAAATACTACAAACTTATTTCACCGCTTGAAACATCGCCGTTCAGTAGAACAAACAGAATGCAAGTGCTTACAGTCACAGACAGCAGCAGTTATACTTTCTGCTGTAATTCTGAAGACATACCGGACACATCGTGCCCCCTACTACTTTGAAATGGGGCACCACTTCGTATTTTCACTGCAGGTGAGAACTCCACCAGCAATGTCAGAGCGGTTCCGAGGCAGGCAGAGAAAAAACAGCAACAAAATGTAGCTTGTGGTGTTTTAAAGTGTTTTCCCTGTGACAAAAAAGCTTTTATTTTCGCATGATTTATTTATTAAAATTGAATTTCAGCTTGCAGTCCATTCAGGTTCGCCTTTTTAAATGTTCAGCAACTGTTGAGGGCAGTTCTGAGGGAATCTTAAGCAAGAGTGGAGCCACAAAATAAAACATAATAACTTGAATTGTTAATATGTGCTATGCACATGTAATTAAACAGCCCCCCCGTCCCCGTTGGGGAAATTTACCGAGGGGCCCCCTCCCGGGCCGTCGACATGATAAATGGTGAATTGAAACGGTGTACTAGGTGATGGACAGTAATGCCTCACTGAGCCCATCAGCTCTTGCCTGCTTAAACAGAAGGTCGTGATTATTGTCATTATGGGAGACGATGGGATGTTACTGTGTAAAGCAATAACTCCACCATGTTTAAACCTGCCTTCCACCAGGCAGTTTACAGTGTATCATTTTTTCAACGGCATAGATATCAAATATCAAAAAGACTTAACGCTGGCCAGGCGAGCATGGATCCGGAGATACCTGGAGGATAAAGTAAAGCCAAAAGTAGACAGAGAAATAGCCAGACACTGGAAAGTGGAAAACGCAATTTATATCATCAAGAAACCATTAGGAAGTATAGAATTCTGTAAAACTCAGCACACAGGCTGCGGAACGTCAGAGGCTCATCGAAAAGGTGCCATTTGAGGGGGCATTGCAGGAATCATAAATGACAGCTCACATCGTTACTTAAAGTCATATTTTTGATTTTCAGGAATTATCTGGACTCTTGTTATATTATACCCATAACCTGTTAAAAGATCAGAATATTTCTTTTTGCAGTTGTAGAAATTGAATGACATTTATTTTTGTTGTTTTTCAGTAATATAGGTACACACAAAGCGAAACAAGAAAAATAAATTGGTTGCTCGTCATTAATTAGAACATTTAGTTAGCGAAGCATTTTATGTTAAGGGCACAGATGTACATTGGGTCAGAACAGGGCGATCCTGCCTGCCAAGGCCGCCGGGCTCTACCCTCAGTGACTGGTAGGGTTAAAGGGTTAAAGTGTAATTTGGGACGCTGCTGACCTTCACTGCAGCTCCAATGTCTGTTATTAACCTTTGTTTTGAAAATGCCAAGATGGCAGCATACGGCACGCGTGAAAAGGGCAAGCGGAGCGCCGCTTCTTAGGCTTAAAATAGATTTTTGCGTTGTTTAGGATTTTGGCTGACTTTTTAAATCCCTGTGCTAATTTAAGTCCAGACTGTATTGCATGTTAACTTTAGCGAAGTTGAACAAATTCATACAACCGTGTGTCATGAGTTGCATTAACCACAAGGGGGCAATAGAGTCACGCTGAGGATAAATCCTCTTTCAAAGTTTCAGCTGAGAATGATTTCTTTGGAACCTCCTCAGTCAGGAAACACTTTATTTACAGCACATTGTAATTAACAATATGACGTATAAGGCATAGTCCACATTATACACTTTTGTTGACTTTTTAATTTTTTCAGTACACTTTCATTAGTAATTTACTTTGTGTTTTATCGTATTACAAATGTTAAGTTTTGTTGTTAGGAATCTATTTCATACTGATTTGAAGGTATCTGCCGTTTCTCTTGGTCATTGTCATAAGTTATACATGTTTATATATGATTATTTGGGAAGTTTTAAATGGTAAAAGTAAAAAGTAAATTTGCATGAAGAGAGGAGATGTGAGGGTTCTGAATAAGGAATTCTGTTCTTGCCCAGATTTGCTTACAGTGTATGAATATGTATTAAATGGTATTTTTACTGGAGATAGATTTTTCTGTGAGTCCTCACGATGTTGGTCACGCTGATTCAGTCTGATAAGGATCAGCCCGTGTCACTGTGCAGCCTGGGGCTATTGTGGCTGACATTGCTGTAAATCTTCCAGCAGCTGTCAGTGTGTTTGGCAAGTGTAGTCTGCATTTACGGTTTGGCTGTGCTCTAGGTTGTGTCCTCACAGGGGCACATTTGGACACGCTTATGGACACACATGCTCCATGACCCCCACCCTGACTGAGAGGAGGAAATGGGGCCCTGATTTCAGGGTCCAGTTTTTTAATTTCATTATATCTCATTGGACTTTGACCCTCAGCCTATTTGAGCGCCCTGAATCTGTCACTCCATTGGAGACGAAGAGCCGAACATAGTGGGTTCAAGGCATGCGGGGAAATGCACCAGTAGCTGCTGACTGGTGTTAACAAAATCATGATACACTTGGCTTTGTTGAGTCTCTCGTTGGAAAGACTAGGAAGCTAGGGCACATACCTACTGCAAGATCCGTGCCACCCTGGAGGTCCTCAGAAAAACACTCCAGTCATGGGATGAGCCAAGCATGTTGATGAAGAACTTGCCTGTGAGCAGCATGGCATCGCAAAGAACCACAGTAATATCAATACTTATGGTATTTTACAAAACATAAACTACACGCCTGGCTGGATGATTTACAAGTCTCTTTGCCAGTGTTAAGTATGTTGTTGTTAGAAGGAGCCTATTGGTCACAAATCTCTTTCTGAGCCACGTGACAGGAGTCTGAAGCAAGGATGTCTTCTCCAAGCATCCAGGCACTGCCCGACAACCATTATGGTAGAAAACACATACTTTTTATTCTCAACATGACACAGTGGTCATTATAATGTAGCTGGTCTTTGTTGTTGGTAGAAGGATTTTGCAGCAGTTTTATGGCCAATAAATGGAGCCTGAAAAAGGGTAGTTTTGATTTCTGAGGTTGAGAAGCAACAAAAGGCGCCTGGGACCTTTAAAGATTATAGACACCCCACACATCAGTGAATAAATTTTTTTCTGTCTTTCCTCCTTGCAGCTGGGTTCACTTGACATCTCACCTCTCTGCTCAGCAGTGTGTGCAGCTGAGAGGAAATGCTCAACACATCAGTGAATTCAGAGCCTGCACACCGATGTTCAGCTGTCCCACCCAGCCAGCAAGTGCAGGCAAGCACACCATACATGCACAGTAAGGAGAACTCACGCTGGGGTGAGACACGGAGGGTGACACGTGCACACACTGAATTTACATACAGAAACACCTTTTTAATCATGTTCACAAAGCACAAACAAAATGGCAGAAAAGCACAGAAGCTTCGCCAATGGACACATGCATCTGCCTTTGATGGGGCCCCGATCTAAGCAGGGAGAGACTCACTTTGACACACTGTGACTTTATTTCCATCTTACTGCACAGTGTGCGAAAATCTCCAGGATGCACTTCAATTTTTGCTGTTCCAAATGTAAATCCTCTAGGTTTTTTTGAATCATCTATGTGGCTTGTCACTGGGTTTTATTCAGATTTGTGCTTACAGACAGACTTTCTAAGGCTACACTGACTACCAGTCATTAACCATAAGGGTTACCACTGCCAAAAAGACAATTGTCAGAGGAGGGAGACAGGCAGCCATAAGAGCAGGGAGACAGAGTGCTGTGAGAGCAGTGAGACAAACAGCGGTGAGAGCAGGTAAAGTGATGGCTATGAGAGCAGGGACACAGGCAGCGATGGGACAGGAAGACAGATAGCTGTGAGAGCAGGAAGACAGCTGTGAGAGGAAGGAGACAAACATCTGTGGATCAGGGAGACAGACAGCTGTGAGAGCAGGGAGAAGGCAGCTGTGGAGCAGAGAGACAGACAACTGTGAGAGCAGGGAGACAGACAGCTGTGAGAGCAGGGAGACAGATAGCTGTGAGAGCAGGGAGACAGACAGCTGGGAGAGCAGGGAGACAGATAGCTGCGAGAGCAGGGAGACAGACAGCTGTGAGAGCAGGGAGACAGATAGCTGTGAGAGCAGGGAGACAGACAGCTGGGAGAGCAGGGAGACAGATAGCTGCGAGAGCAGGGAGACAGACAGCTGTGAGAGCAGGGAGACAGCTGTGAAATCAGTATAGGTCAGGGAGACAAGCAGCCATGACTACATAGCAACAGGAAATGTCCCATAAAACAGGCCAGGACCATATTGAAACCTCTGTTTAGGACCAGTCATTTATTCACAGATGGCCTGAATCGATATGTATGAATATTTATAACATCAGGATGTGTAGTCAGTGTCCAGAGTGCATCAGTCATAGGCTCTGCTGCCCTCAGCCACTAATTTTGTTTCTGACTCAGCTTCCTCCTTCACTTCTTTTGGTTATGATGCAATTCATGCCATCAGATTGCATCGCTCTGGCTAAGTTGGGGGTCACTCAAACATGCACCCCCCACCAGTCTGAGATGGTATATTCAGCCAGCAACCCATAACAACGGGCAATGGAAAAGTCCACCTCCAAGAACATACAGCTGTATGATGCACAATGGCTGCTTATTCCACAGGCTGTGTAGGAGTGTGTGAACCAGACTCAGCACCAAGAGGCTGCAGCTCTCAGCACCAAGAAAAGCTGGCTAATCTCTGAGGTATTTTAGTCACCTAAGGAGCTGTAGTTTCTGAGGATGTGTCCCTTATTTGGGCCAGTTATTGAATGAACAATCAGATAAAGAAATCAGCTTCTTTGAAATGGCAAAGTTTTCATTATGAATTCTGGTGGAATTTTGGTTTTCTGTGACGAAAATGATCAAACTTATGTTAAGATTCATGTTCCAAATTAAACTGGAAAATGTAATGTTCTTAATTCTGAATTCAATTAAGGGAATCAGTTGATGCATAATTTCTTAATTATGGCATATTAAATTGCCATCATGTATAGTTAATTATTGGGAGGATGGTGTGGTTCGTGGCGGAGGCACGGTGGTGCAGTGGTTAGCACTGTGGCCTCACACCTCTGGGACCCAGGTTCCATGTGTGTGGAGTTTGCAGGTTCTCCCCGTGTCGTCGTGGGGATTCCTCTGGATGCTCCGGTTTCCCCCCTCAGTCCAAAAACATGCTGAGGCTGATTGGAGTTACCAAACTGCCTGTAGGTATGCATGTGTGTGTGTGCCCTGCAATGGTTTGGCACCCCATCCTGGGCTGTTCCATGCTTTGCACCCACAGCCTAAAGGAAAGGCTCCAGACCCCCCGCGACCCCAAATGGGATAAGTGGTTCCAGAAAATGGATAGATGGTGTGGTTAGTATTAACAGATTGAGCATGGCATGGTTTGGCTAAGTTTTTTATACAGACGCCAAAAGTGTCACACCTGGCCACTTTTATGTTTGCTATAAATTTTGGCATAGGATTAAAAGAACACTGCTGGTGTGAAGAGGTCCCACAGAAAAGTGCAGTCCCCTTAGTGTGTGGTCAAGAACCAAAAGGAATTACCAGCAAGCATTTCAACAGATCAAAGATCAGAAGCCAGTACATGCTGAATTCCATGGTGAGTATTTGAAGCTGAATATTCAGCAGTGATACACTACAGAACTGAATTTAGTGAGTGACTTATAACCCTAAAAAGATTAGGAGTATAGACTCTTTTTCTTGATGGTAATGACACTAAAATGGTTTCTTCCAGGTAAATTTACTTACTGTCTCCTGGGTGGGATCATGAAAGCAACAAAAAGCAGCAAGGAGTTAGACACAGCCGTGTCACCTTACACGGTTACAGAACCTGTGGGTCGGGTCCTCGTAGCACCTTACATGGTTACAGAACCTGTAGGTCGGGTCCTCGTAACACCTTACACAGTTACAGAACCTGTAGGTTGGGTCTTCCTAGCACCTTACATGGTTACAGAACCTGTAGGTCGGGTCCTCGTAACACCTTACACAGTTACAGAACCTGTAAGTCGGGTCCTCGTAGCACCTGACAAGGCTACAGAACCTGTGGGTAGGGTCCTCGTAGCACCTTACACGGTTAAAGAACCTGTAGGTCGGGTCCTTGTAGCACCTGACACGGCTACGGAACCTGTGGGTCGGGTCCTTGTAGCACCTGACACAGCTACAGAACCTGTGGGTCAGGTCTTCCTAGCACCTTACATGGTTACAGAACCTTTAGGTCGGGTCCTCATAACACCTTACATGGTTACAGAACCTGTGGGTTGGGTCCTCGTAACACCTTACACAGTTACAGAACCTGTAGGTCGGGTCCTCGTAGCACCTTACACGGTTAAAGAACCTGTAGGTCGGGTCCTTGTAGCACCTGACACGGCTACGGAACCTGTGGGTCGGGTCTTCCTAGCACCTTACATGGTTACAGAACCTGTAGGTCGGGTCCTCGTAACACCTTACATGGTTACAGAACCTGTAGGTCGGGTCCTCGTAACACCTTACACAGTTACAGAACCTGTAGGTCGGGTCCTCGTAGCACCTGACAAGGCTACAGAACCTGTGGGTAGGGTCCTCGTAGCACCTTATACGGCTACAGAACCTGTAGGTCGGGTCCTCATAGCACCTTACGTGGTTACAGAACCTGTAGGTCTGGTCCTAGTAGCACCTGACAAGGCTACAGAACCTGTGGGTAGGGTCCTCATAGCACCTTACACGGTTACAGAACCTGTGGGTCGGGTCCTCATAGCACCTTACACAGTTACAGAACCTGTGGGTTGGGTCCTCATAGCACCTGACACGGCTGCAGAACCTGTGGGTAGGGTCCTCGTAGCACCTTACATGGTTACAGAAGAGAGCAGTCGTCAGACACTATGAGACACAGCTGTGTCACCTTACATGGTTGCAGGAGCCATAGGTAAGGTCCTTGTAGCCTAGGTAGGGTCCCCTTCAGGGAAGCAGCCACTGATTCAGACTGAACCAAGACTAAAGAATGAGCTGCATGTGTCCCAGGGGCCGGCACATCAGTACAGTGGTGGCGGTGTGTGTGTGGACATGTTTCAGCGACGGCTCTGTCTGCGCCTCAAGGTCATGGGTGTCATACTAATGTGTGCTGGCACATTAAAGACCTGCCTCTCTCCAGCAGGCCTGTAGCCAGAAATAAATTTTGTGGTGGGGCCGGCAACCTAGAATTTGTACTCCTAATGTTTCTGCCTGTCTATGTGCCGGATTGGAAAGGGTTAGGGAGGGGGATTTCAAGCCTCTTTTTTTATGAAGTGGCTATTTCTTGCTTTCCATCATCCTTGACTTGTTTGTACAAAACAAATGAGTCAGACTAACACATACATGTCAGTGTATCCAGAGGCTAGATAACAGCCAGGGAACGTGCAAGACAGCGGCCTTTCCCCATGGGGCTGAAGCCAAGCGCATCCTGTGATGTTATGCTCCAGGTGTTTCCTGCGATTTTATGCACCTGGTGATGTTATGCTCCAGGTGTTTCCCGTGATATTACATTCCAGGTGTTTCTCGTGATATTACATTCCAGGTGTTTCCCGTGATATTACATTCCAGGTGTTTCTCGTGATATTACATTCCAGGTGTTTCTCGTGATATTATGCTCCAGGAGGGCATGGTGGTGCAGTGGTTAGTGCAGTTTCCTCACACCTCTGGGACCAGGGTCTGAGTCTCTGCCACGCCTCCATGTGTTCTCCTTGTGTCATCAAAGGGTTTCCTCCAGGTACTTCGGTTTCCCCCCACAATGCAAAAACATATTGAGGCTAATTGGAGTTACCAAATTGTCTGTAGATGTACTTGTGTGAGTGTACCTTGTGATGGGTTGGCACTCCATCCTAGGTTGTTCCCTGCTATGCGCCTGTAGCCTCTGGGATCGGCTCCAGAACTGCTGTAATCCTGCATAGGATAAGTAGTTACAAGAAATGGATGGATGTATTACGCTCCAGGTATTTCCTGTGATATTACGCTCCAGGTGTAGTCTTCTTCTGACTCACAATGACAAGAAACAGAGGGGCTGTAAATGTGATGGTGAAGTTGTTATGGTGACGGCATGGTGCAGGCAGGAAGGAGGCGGACGATCCTCTTGCGGCTCAGAGACTAAAGGGGTTTATTAAATAAAACCAGAACACAAAGGGAAACCAAAAAATAAAATGGACCACGAGGGGTCAGAACTAAACTTGAGAAAACAAAAGAAAACCAATAAGCTGACATGCTAAGGGGACCAGGCAACACCAAGACCAAAGCTAGGAGAGACTAACAGCATAACAGGCAGGGACATAGCACAGGCAACTGATAGAAATGTATAACTGACTAACGAGAGGGCAGGTACGGAACATGACAATTAACCAATCAAGACACAGAGCAACAAGCAATAGGTGGGGCAAGTTACAATACCGAGCACAGAACTAGGGATTTCTAACAAACAGTGAAACTAGGGAACACTAACCACACCTAGAATTAATATACTAGGATAAGAAACATGGAACCAAAATACAAAGAGGAATGGAAGACAACAAGACAAAAGCTGTGCAAACCTATAACCAGGAAACAAAACAAAGTAACAAACACCAGGGAAACTAAAATCCAATAAAGAGAAATAACTAAAGAGGCTACACTTGAACTCATGACCAGTGGGTTTATAGCCGCATGCTCAGCCCATAGAGCTGTGTGGCAGTCCAGGGAGCTAGAGAAACACACAAGGGTTTGACAAGGAGTGACAAGATGGGATGGCCAGTGACACCTGCTGGCCAAACAGGGAAGAGACACAAAGGACAGGACCAGACCCTGACAGAAGTATGACTTTGAGAAATTTGTTTTCTTCTGGGAGATTCCCAGCAGGTGGTGTGGTTTCCTGTCCCCTGGCCCTCGCAGGTAAACGCAGCTGCCTGGTGGGATTGGGAGTTTCATGAGGATTCAGTGAAAGCCCTTCATCACAGACACCGCAGCCCTGGGATTAGTATGGGTAAGAGGTGCAGTTCTGCAGTGACCAGGCTTTGGCTAATGCCAGTGGACATACCTCCACTGGTGCTCTGTTTTAAGCCGTGTTAGGATCCATCATGTATCCTGCCTGCTGGCCCCCAGACGCTTGTCTCACTCGTAGTGTAGTACCTGTTACTATTGTGGTAGCAACACAAAAAACCACAATATTGTGCTTGTGAGCATACTGGCACGGTGACACACACACAGCACACAGAGTGCGTCCTGAGTCCACTGTGTCTGAGATTTCACTGCAGTAATGGCACCACTGCTTTCATCATCGCTGGTATTTCCAGAACAGAGCCTATGTCTTCTTTTCTCCAGGCCACTAATGGGATGTGTGTGTGGGCGGGGGGGGGGGCTGCTAAGTAGGACGTCCTCTCCTGGTGTCACTGGCACTCCATCACAGGCTCTCGAGCCAGCGGGGGGGCTGGGCTGTGCAGAGGATCAGCATGGCCACAGCCAGCTTGTCATTACTGTGCCAATGAAAGGGGTGGGGGGTGCACAATTAACGGAGGAGATCAGCGTGTGGCGCAATTCGCTCAAGCTAATTGGAAGACGCTGGGGGGAATAGGGGGTGGCGGCCTTCACTAATCCACAGCCCCTTGTCTACAATTCATCATCTCTGCAGAGGCCAGGAGAGACTCCAGCCGTCCGGCTGGAGCATTAATTTTCCTGTTGGCCCCCATCCGAGTGTGCAAGATTCCCGTAATTGGAGGAAATTGAGCATTAATAACATTAAGCAGGGACATTATCTGGAAAAAGAGAAGAGTCAGTATAGGTCAGGAGATGAGGGAGGATGAGCTCTGACTCCGTCACACTCTATTAGCAACACTCACGCTGTTCGGGAAGGCCTCGCGTCACATGTCGTTGCAGAGCAGCTGAGCGTCAAGCCACTTCAAAATGGCTGCCGCTTTCCCATGAGATTCTGAGTTGATCCTAAGTAGTTGTGTTTTCATCCGTGCCTCACATGCCTTGTGATTTGGGACTGTTTTTGGCAGGTACAATAGCATTAGTGCTAAAATCTCTGGAGTCCCTTCAAAGTTTCTTGCTAACTGGAGGAGGACACTTATCACCTTAAAGCAAACGAGTGCTGTGGACAATAGGAGAAAGGAGTGCTCTAGTGTCTTATCCGTTCTGTCGCTGGCTGTCGGCATTGCTGTGAGACAGCGAAGTATTACCAGACCAGGTCATTGCCACACAGCTGACGTGGGTCCTCCTCTGCTGGACCGTCCTCAGCCCGACCGGATGGAAGCCCTTCTGAAGGCGGTTGAAAAAGGCAGGGATATTTCTGTAATGTGGGTTGCTAGGGTTTAGTGACGACATGTCCCTGTCTTCCTGTTCCTAGTGCTAACCCTCCTAAAACGGATTTATCATCCCGATGCACTGATACAGATTCGGGAGAATGCAGATTACAACAGTGCCCTCGCTTCCGAAATCACGGCACCCAGGTCACTCTTTCATGACATTGCATCACTGGCTGGCATTGATGTACTTTCTGATTACGGTTTTCCAAATAATCAAAAGCGCACGTCCCTTTTGGGTGATGCCCTCGAGTGGCCAGTCACAGCCACATGAACGTCGCGTCTTCCAGCCTTGTGAGATTAGCTGTGGGGCCATTCGAGCCCATATCTCATCTGACAGAGCCAGAGTGCTGCTCTACGAGAAGTACTTCCCTTAACATTTTCCCCCAATCTTTTTGGACAGATTTAATGTACATGTTGACTCCTCTCCCATACGGCTGCTAACAGCTATCTGAGAGGGTTCTTTTGCTGATAGCAAAATGGCTAGGGCTGCATCGTCTTTGCCAGCGGCACCATCAATAGAGCCAAACAGACGCTCCGTCCGGTGTTAGCAGACACTCTTAAATCTTCGTATAATGACTGCCATCCTGTTTAGAAGCAAAGCCACTGAGAAGCACGTCAGCAGAACACTGCTCTTTGGGATCTGCGTGCTGACTTTCTGCGGTAGTTTTGGATTTGGGCCTGGGCACACATATTTGGGGGAGGGGCATATTTGGCTTGAATCCAGGCGATGTGGATCACTCTAAATGCCATTTTAACTAATTTCTAGTTA
This sequence comes from Mormyrus iriodes, assembly GCA_011763525.2. NCBI lineage: Eukaryota > Metazoa > Chordata > Actinopteri > Osteoglossiformes > Mormyridae > Mormyrus > Mormyrus iriodes. The sequence continues at coordinate 14,541,993 of JAAGVU020000002.1, forward strand.
AATTAGTATTATTTAGTAGTCTAATCTCCAGTCCCCATATCCTACTTGTCAGCTTGTTCAAGATTGTCAGGATATTTGTTTGTTCCCTGTCTCAGCTGGAGAAGGGATTGGGAGGGGGGTAACCACATGAGAAATGCCGCCCTGATGCAGCCGCGGTGTCTGCATGGGGGGTCTGAGAGGCCTGAGCTCTCCGTGATGACGAGTAAAGGCACTCACACCAGATGGTGTCCAAATATGGCTGTTTCCATAAAACCTTCAAGTTGGGGGGATTAAGAATTCCAAGAGTCTTGCTGTGTAATTTTACTGCCTCAGCAGAGCATTTCCCAGGGAACAGGACAGGTGTTTTTTGAGTTATGCGTGCTGCTATATGTGCATCAGTGTATCCATGCTCACACTGACAGCTTGGTCAGCCAATGGGGATCTTTTCATTATGACCCCTGTCAATGTTATGCTGGCCTGTGTGTTGTGTGGGGCAATGCAGAAAGAGAGAGCTGGAGCAGTGAATGAAACTGATTCACCTCCCTTGTGTCCTGTGATGGACTGGCATCCCATGCAGGGTGTCCCCTGCCTTGCACCCTGTGATGGACTGGCATCCCATGTAGGGTGTCCCTGCCGTGCGCCCTGTGATAGACTGGCATCCCATGCAGGGTGTCCCTGCCTTGCGCCCTGTGATGGACTGGCATCCCATGCAGGGTGTCCCTGACTTGCGCCCTTTGAGTGGATGGGATCCCATGCCAGGTGTTCCCTG
>JAAGVU020000002.1:14558241-14568729 GCA_011763525.2 Mormyrus iriodes
GGCCACAGCCTCACTGGCGCTTCACTGCGATCGCAGCCCCTCCTGTATCACAAGCTGCAGTGAATGCTTAAAATGCCCCACAGTGTTTCTCCCCCCTGGCCACAGCCTCACTGGCGCTTCACTGCGATCGCAGCCCCTCCTGTATCACAAGCTGCAGTGAATGCTTAAAATGCCCCACAGTGTTTCTCCCCCTGGCTTTAATGCCACAAAAACACATCTAAAATGGGAAAGAGCTGTCCTGTGATTTATTGTGCAAATCAGTTTAACAAGAAATAGGAGCTATCTTTTTATAGACTACCGAAAACTAAACAAGTTAGCATCAGTCGTGGATCGTTCACATATGGCCAATACCTGATCATTGTAATAGGTATGGACCGGCACCGATACCGATCCTAATATCAGATATGTGCACCTCCAGTAAGAACCATGAGAAAGAGTCAGATGTAGTTTATTTTTCACATTCTGTTTGCTTGGTCCAATATTTTCTAGAACCATGTTTTTCTGTAACTGCGAGTGTGTGTATGTTGGGGGGGGGTGGGTGGGGGCAGAACCTGCAATAACAAATGCAGCCAAATCATGACTAACAAGCCCCCTACAAACAAGGCTGGCATACACTTGTCCATACCTGTGGCTGGCCATCAATCTGCCTGCCTGTCAGGCGTGATGTGGACAGGAAGACATTGATGGTTTACGTGTCCTCATCACACCCACAGCTCATTACAACACGATGAGGCTGGCAGGTTGTTGGGAAATTGGAAAACACTGTAATTAAATGGAAGGCCGCTGGCTGCCTGGGCCACGCAAAGACATTTAATCAAGCAAAGAAAAATAAATATTTATACCAGGTTCAACATGGGGCATATCACCAGGACTGAAAGAGCATAAAAAAGTTTAAAGAATCAGTTTCATGTTTTTCTGTGAAATATAAAATAATTTAGTGATGAGTTGGCACCCCATCCTGGGTAGTTCCCTGCCTTGCTGAACACAGAGCTGTGCTTACATACTAAGGGCTCCGATTGACTGTGTATTCATTGGGGGACTGTGCTGTAACCGTGATTCTGAGAACATGACGCATTGAGTACTAGACAGCATACAACATCATCTATCTATCATCTGACTGCTTCTCCTGGGTCAGGAAGCCAATCACAGGAGGCTCAGGGCACAAGGCTTGGGACATGCTGGTCCGTCAGAGCCTCACAAATGGCAGGTGATTAAGAGATGCCAGTTCACTGAAATAAATGGTTTTGGGCTATGGAAGGAAATTTTAGTACTCAGCGGAAATCTACTCAACAGTGTGCGAACTCTGCACACACAGACTCTGCACTTTACACTCTACACTTTACACCCTGGGGGCGTAAAGCTGCAGTGTCTCTCACTCGAATTCAACGGCACATTTTCGCATTAAACATGGTCTGAAAAAGGTCAACATGACAAGGAAAGGGGGCCAGCTGGAACCAGGGCCATCTCAGTATCTGCCTGAATGTATGCAAGTTCTGCACCATGCATCTCGGTATTCGCCTGACTGTATGCAGTTTCTGCACCCTGCGTCTTCGTATCCGCCTGTCTGTATGCAGTTTCTGCACCATGCATCTCGGCATCCGCCTGACTGTATGCAGTTTATGCACCCTGCGTCTTGGTATCTGCCTGTCTGTATGCAGTTTCTGCACCATGCATCTCGGTATTCGCCTGACTGTATGCAGTTTCTGCACCATGCGTCTTGGTATCCGCCTGACTGTATGCAGTTTCTGCACCCTGCGTCTTGATATCCGCCTGTCTGTACGCAGTTTCTGCACCCTGCGTTTCGGTATCCGCCTGAGTGTATGTAGTTTCTGCACCCTGCATTTCGGTATCCGCCTGTCTGTATGCAGTTTCTGCACCCTGCATCTCGCTATGCAACCGTGTCCCTTTTGAAGCATCCACCATATGGAATTCAGGATTCCTCACAGCTTGTGGTCGACTCTGCGTACCTGAAAGTGGTGACATTTGAACATCCTGTGAAACAGAATAAACCCCGCATTGTGTTTGTGACATAATCTCATTAGGAGGTGAACCTTTCCATTTTTTCCACTTCGTGACACAGGAAAGGCCAAGAAATAGGTTTAGCAAGTAGGAATTAGTTTCAGAAAATGTGTTCGTTATATAATTTCATAAAATTTTGAAATATGGGAAGATGGAAGTGACATTAAGCTTCTGCTGTCCATATCGGATTGAAACCCTTTCAGCTGCTCTCAATTCTAATCTCTCTGAACACACACTTGTGGATGTCGATATTCTGCTGAAGATCCCAGATGGGAAGACTGCCCATAATCAGCGGTGTGGAGGGATGCTTCTGTCAGGCAGGCCCACTGGATGCATTTAAGCCACCAGGATCACCTTGGATATGTTCTTTCTTATCCCCAGGAGTTGTGGGGACAGAATCACCAGAAATGAGATTTCTTGTAGTAGCAGGAGGCCGTGAGCGGAGCTGGGGCTGCTGCTCTCTCAGCTTGTTAGCACGTCCCTTGTCCTCTGCGATTTCATCTCTCATTATGCTACAGACAGCAATGCTTTCCAGATAAATCCAGTGGAGTAATAAAAGGTAATGAGTCCCTCGCATTTCAGTCTGCTGGCAGACGATAAACACTGACTCATAAGGCCTCCCGAATTAACCCCTGTAGTGACCAATTCTGGAAGTGCATAAGGATAAATGAAAGACTGTCTGACTGAAATGCACGTCTTTCATCCAATATTTTGTTTTCTATCCTACAAATGTATTAACTTTAACAGATTAAGGTCCCCACTGTTCAGTACAACATACGCTTTCTGTACTTTAATGCTATAGCAATCTGCATCTTAGTAAAGTGTGAACAAACAATTATACGAATGGAATTAAATATGCAATATATATTTAATATGATCTAAGTTAAGATTTTGTGATAAGTGTACTAGACATATTCACAAAAAGCAACACTGGCTCGTGACCAGTAAATTGCTGGTCAAATCCCATGAGATGCCCCACTGTAGTACCCCACGACCAGAATTCTTAAGCTTGCTACAGGAAAGTGTCAAGCCGTGAAAAGCTGTAATTTTGTTAGCTGGATAAAACAATTTTTGAATTTTAAGAGTCAGAAGCTTCAGAGTGAGTGAAAACGGGTAGGTGATGATATACAGACATATCAAGAGCGTGACGAGATCAGAGAAATGTTAAATCTCCCGCAAAAAGTGTAAATAAAATGTAAAATGAAAGACTGTGGGGTAGAAATAGGCCAAAGAAATAGCTACCTGCCTCCCTGATAGCCGTCCAGAGAGAGCGAGAGGCAGGCCTGCCTTTCATTTCCACTCATTGATAAGTTCAGCCCACACTACGTCTTGCCTGTGGCTATTTTCATTGCAGGGCCAGGTCTGGAAACAGAGTGGATGGAGGTCCTGCCTTTGCAGCTGAGACACAGTGGGAACAAAGATAAGAGTACCATATTCCACATGTCTGCACTGGTGCCACTGCCAGGGAGAGTCTGCCCTTGACGAATTCAGGCTATATGCCAATGTTTGCAGATACATTTACCTACTTTTACTTAGATACAGCCCCACCTACAGTATCCACCGACTTACGCCCACGTTTTGTCCCTGAAGTGGGGATGTGAGTCAATCTGGGCGTATCTCCATTGTTATATATATATATCAATATATAGTATATGTATAACATAAGTTACAATATTGCACACATTTAAGGGACCCACTGCACTGGTGCTGCACTAACTTTTGGTTCTTGTCGCATGCTGCACTCGCGGTAAAATACATCCGCCAACGTCCACTGTCTGCTTCGGACATCTCTGATAAATTTCACTGTGGCTCCTATCGGACCTGAGTACGACTGGACCTCACTGGGTAGTATGTAACTGCATATATGTAAATATATATATATATATATATATCTGCATCAAGCACCAGTTCAAAGGTGTAACCGTCAGAACCCTGCCAATGCTTAGATTGGTCTCCAGCCACTCTCCTGCCTTCCTCATGTTGTGTTGTAATGTCTCCTGGCCTGAAGCTCATACTGTCCGTAGTTTAGAAGTTCTAAACGTTTAATTTCTTTGCTTTCTCTGTCGATGCTCAACAGTGCCAAATCAGTGGCTTTTAAACCCATCATTGCTCTAGTTTTCTCTTCAAAAGGAGACTGGAGCAGCTCTGGCGTCTGCTGCGATTGAGGACTGGCTGTTGGATGATTTGCGGGGAGTGGAGAGCCTCACCCATCACATTCGAGGCAAACGGCTGCCCCATTCTGCTTTGAATGGTTCCAGCTCGCAGTGCTGAAGCAAGGAAGAGAATGCAGATGGACTTTACCATCCAGGGACTGTGGAGGGGGAGCCTTGAGAGATCCTGCAAACTTTCCTCAGAACATACAGAGTTTAAAGAACAATCTGCAGTTAAATATTACCTTCAGCTTTTATACAAAAGAGAACCTATACCAGGGTGGAGCATCAGAGTCCAAGTATGTGGCATTCGCTGTATTTAGTGCAATATCCATTTCTTAATCTTTAGCTGTAAATGGTGAAGTTAATGCCTGTTTACAGTATGAACACCGGAGGATTTTTATTTATGCAACTTAAAAATACATAACAACCTGAGACACTGTTAATGAAACTCATCTGAACATGTATCTCATGGCAGTGATGTATGGTACGTGGACATTTTTATATATTATTTGTGTATCTCCAACTTATTTTTTTGCACTGTTTTGTAGCTTTTAGATAGTAAAATTGGGTTAGATAAATTAGACAGATATTAGATAGTAAAAATAAAACCTTACAGATGGTTTTGTAAATGATATATGTCAGTCGACATTTGTTTCATTTGTGGCTAGTGGGTGTTCAGCTGAGGCCACTCACTGGCTCTCAGTGTAAATATTTACCACTGACTTGATGGCAGAATTTTCTGGTAGCTCCTCTAGGAATAACTTGAATGCCATGTCTCTGAAACTGGTTCTCCTGGTTCCTGGTTCGACTGCAGGTCCTCATCAAAATCATTCGATGTCCAATTGCATCAAATGTAGGGACAGAAATAGAAATGTGTTCATTCCCCCTGTTTGGGCCTCGCTCACATTCCTGTCGAGTTTGTAAATAATTTATTTTGGTATTGTGTTTTAGGCATAACATAATTCATGGCTGCCCGCTGCGTACTGCTGGGGCCATCGCGTTCCGCGTGGCCAGCACTAGGCAGCCTGCCCTGTAATGATGTTCTAGTGATATTTATTAATTTATTTGCTTATCAGTCTGTGCTAAAATTCAGATTTCCCCAGTACCTTAGGAGAGTCAATTGGAAATTCTCACCTAGCCCGACATCCCAAAGATACCAAGTTGACTGCTGTTGATGGCCTGGTGTGAGGTATCTCCTTCAGCTAGCATACTACTTAAACTTTGATCGCTGCACCCTTGCCCACCTCGTAGCCCATGCTCACCCACAGGCACAGGTGTGAGACATCATGGGAAATGTACTGGAAAGGACAAGGGCTGATTTGCTGAGGGCTCCCAGCCCTCCCTCTTCCATTACGATTGCAGGAACTACCAAGCAGAGACCACATGCTTATTGCGAGACTCCGGCGTTGTGTTACTCCCCGTGCTCATCTTGGATTACTGTGAAACTGAAAGTTCTTGCATAGGTACGTGCCTCACAGCTAGGTGCAGTATGTACCTCAGTCCATCAGGGATCTATGTCAGTATCTAGAAGGTCATGGGTTCATGTCCTGTGGCTGGCAAAATAATCACATAACTGCTAGGGCCTTAAGCAAAGCACTAAATCCCAACTGCTGCAGGGCTGCTGGATGCTGGCTGAGTCTGGTTCCTGACCCCAAAACTTGCTCTCATTTGTGTATACGTGTATGTCTGTGTCACCCATGGGAAGTGAAAGAACGGGTATGTAAAAACTACCTCACTTCCCTGCAGGGTGAACAAAATATACTTCTACTTCCAGTTCATAACTGACCTTTGCAGAGAAAACGAGAGGCATATCGCTGCAGCCAGGTGCCGAATGTTGAGTGGGACAATATGGAAGGGGTTTATAACGAGGGAGGACGCACGTGTGCTGCACTCCAATTCCGTGTCCGCGTGGCGGTGCACGTGCAGCTCTGAATACACTGCGCATGACTGACTTGCTAGCGTCCACTTTAACATGGGCGTTGGGGCAGTTTGCAAACCTTGCAGCCTATTTACAAGGTAATACTACTGCTACATACATGTAAATGTGTGTGCATGTGTGCAGACTTGTCTTGAATTGAAAATTGAAAATCTTCTACTTATTATTATTACTAATTATTATTAATGATATAAATACATCACGTTATGCACATTTACAAAGTACGCGTCCTGACCGGAGAACTACGACCGTTTCCGTGTACGCATACGCCGTATGGACACGAGAGAAGCATGAACCAGCCTTGACCCTCGTTATAAACCCCTCTTCCCCCTCCTGATAGACCCCTCCCACTCGACACACGGCTCCCCCCACTGCAGCGATATGTACTTGGAGGAAACCCTAGATAAGAAATGATTTTTTTTCATTAGTTCTAATCCTTTGCAGAGGAATGACTAAGTTGGAACGGCGGTTTAAATTGGGCGTGTCCCAGATTACAGTCTTTCCCTGTGTAGCATAATATTTTTGGCATCGACCGTTTTTGTAGTGTGTCCCATTTTAGGGAAGAATAAGAAGGAAGTTGTCGGACGAGTCTGAGCATTCCGGAAGGGTGCAATCCCACAATGCATTGCAAGTAGGTCAACGGAAAATCACCTACAAGGACTAAAAAGAATATAAAACTGATGACCGTTTTTATCAGGGAGCTGAATGCACTGACTAATTTCATGGGTTGAGACTGGTGTATTTGCTGGTGTTTACTTAACTGAAATTGTACGATTATTCTTCATCTGTTAGCAGCATGGAAAACAAAACTGGAAAACATCTGGATGGCTAAGAGGAAATTGCATTCGAGAAAACATGTATGTGCAGATTTTACTTGAAGCACTTCAACACACACAGAGGGGCGGAGTTATATATGTTAGAGAGCGCAATATAAACAGCGCCTTGGCCGGTCCGCAGATAGCGCACGCTGTGCCCCGTCATTCACCATCGAATGTGCTAAACCTCCCTCTGATCGCATAATCAGCGCATGTCACCGTGCTCACCTGGCCGGTCCGCAGATAGCGCACACTGTGCCCCGTCATTTAACGTCAGATGTTTTTCTTCACCTTCTCCACTTAAACTAGCGTTCCAAGCATTTACAATAAGCATCACACGTCATATTTTATTGGTATGCTACAGTTGTCTTATATGTATTACTTATATTTAAGGTGATGGTGGGAATCAGGGCGGCAGGCTGGTGCAGTGGTTGGCACTGTTGCCTCCTACCGCTAGGACCAGGGTTTGATTCTCCACCATGGTTCCATGTCTGTGGACTTTGCATGTTCTCCCTGAGTCATTGTGGGGATTCCTCTGGGTACTCCGGTTTCCCCCCCACAGTCCAAAAACATGCTGAGGCTGATTGGAGTCACTAAACTGCCCGTAGGTGTCCATTTGTGAGTGACTGTTGTGGGCGTGTGCCCTGTGATGGGTTGGCTCCCCATCCTGGGCTGTTCCCTGCCTTATGCCCGTAGCCTACGGGTTAGGCTCTGGAACCCTGTGACTCTGAATAGGATAAGCAGTTACAGAAAATGGATGGATGTTGGGAAGCCCCAACAGCTGTGGCTAACGACTCCGGTTAGCAGCTCAGCAGAACTACAACCGCCGGCACATTCTGATTAGTGATACACTGACAGAATAAAACAAAACTATGATCGTTCAGTGTGTTTCTTCACATCCCAATAACAGAAAATTATTAGCTTGTTCATTTAAACATCACTTTCTTGTTTATGTTTGTGGTTGAACCTCTTTTTGCAGGTCGAACTGAATAAATTATTTACATTGAGGTGACTTAAAATATTTCATGTTATTGATTACTTCGAACATTTTAGGTTGAACATATTTATCATTTTATTTTTTCAGTGTGTCATGGGCAGAGCCGGGATACTTTGCCACAACATTTGTGATCTGAAGTTTGCCATCACACTAACTTCCACATGAATGGAATATGTATGTTTTCGCTTTGTGGTTATTTTCCCTATGTACATAAACACGGTACCTGCATCACACCTGCTTTTCAGAGGCGTAGAAATTTCACTGCAAATCAGATGTGCCCTCTCCCCCGCAGTTTGCATGCATTGTAAGGGGAAATGCAGTCATCTCTCTTTGCGCGTCTCTCCCGTGTTTTTGCACGAATGCCCTGCTTTTCCCTCGATCCTCACATGAATGCATATGCATGAGCAGGAAATGCGCAGGTCTCTTCGTACAAACATCGCCGCACAAAATTACGGCCGAAACGGGCGTAAACACGTTAGTGCATCTGCCTCAGAAAGTTTTAAGGGCACCAAGATCACACAAGTGCTGTATAAACAATCGCAAAATAAAGTGTGCAAGAGCTCCAATGAACGATTCTAGCTCTTGAAAGTGATGTGAGTCACTCTACAGCGCCGATAAGAATAGCTACCATGAAAAAAGGAAAGTAATAAAAGTTATGTTCGCAGAGATATGTTTAGAATTTTCTGGATTCACAGAAACACAGAAGTTAATATACTAGAAGCCAATAATATGATTCTTAACTTATATTATACTGCCGTCATCCTCCTGTGAGACAGAGTATCTGATGTTATGAGTCTGTGCTTGGATTAAACATCCTCTGACAAATGATACCTTTCAGAAGGGACCCCTTCAGGCCTCCTGCGATCTGTCAGGATAGAAATGATTTGATGTTCGGGCATAAGCAGGGTGCTGATAGGATCTCCTTGAAACTTTAACCCTCTGGAGTTTAATATCATCTGAGGCAAAATTAATCAAAATGCCAACGTCCTGCCTACACCCAGCCAATGCTGAATCCCTACTGACACATGTGAGTAACGAGATAACCATGAAAATTAAGGCAGATCTTTAATCATGACGTATGGAGCCACCGTGGGTAATAACCTACCTTTTCAGTCATTTTCTATAATAGCATATGAAGTGCAGGTAATATACCTGGTTAATGAATCCTGCCGCCCACTCAGTAGATGGTAATGAGTTTACCGACGACGTATGTCTCCCTTGCAACATAATTAATAAGAAATGCATTTAAATCACTTTGAGAAATACGGATTGTAAACAGTAACAGTGAGTGGGTAAGTTTTATGGGGTTTGAGAGTCATGGCATGTGTCTGAATGTGACCTAAAATTGCAACACTGATGTTGTATTTTATGGACATACTGAATTTGAAGGGCAGCCATCAATTTTTTGATCTTCTAGAAGCTATGACTCGGCTCAGATACTAAGACCATGACGGGGAATTTCTTGAAGGGCACTTTGCATAGGAAAATCCCAAATGTACCAGTATGCATGAGCTGGGAAAAAGGAACCTGTAATTATTGTGTATCTGCTGTCCCACAAACAAGCATGTGTGAGGTGCAAGTAACAGCGGTAACCGTGATCCCGGCCTCGACTGTACCCCAGCAGTGTCCTTTTGCCTGTATTATGTAAGAGGAAATAGTCCTGTGTGAGGTGCATGTAACAGCAGCAACCGTGATCCCGGCCTCGACTGTCCCCCAGCAGTGTCCGTTTGCCTGTATTATGTAAGAGGAAATAGTCCTGTGTGAGGTGCATGTAACAGCAGTAACCGTGATCCCGGCCTCGACTGTACCCCAGCAGTGTCCGTTTGCCTGTATGAAGTAAGAGGAAATAGTCCTGTGTGAGGTGCATGTAACAGCAGTAACCGTGATCCCGGCTTTGACTATAACCCAACAGTGCCCATCTACCTGTATGAAGTAAGAGGAAATACTCCTGTGTGAGGTGCATGTAACAGCGGTAACCGTGATCCCGGCTTTGACTATAACCCAACAGTGCCCATTTGCCTCTATGAAGTAAGAGGAAATAGTCCTTTGTGAAGTGCATGCAACAGCGGTAACCGTGATCCCGGCCTTGACCATAACCCAGCAGTACCCATCTGCATGTATGATGTAAGAGGAAATAGTCCTATGTGAGGTTCTTGTATCAGTGGCAACCGTGATCCCAGCCTTTACCGTAACCCAGCACTGCCTATCTGCCTGTATGATGTAACAAGAAATAGTCCTGTGTGAAGTGCATGTAACAGAGGTACCCGTGATCCTGGCCTTGACTATATCCTAACAGTGCACATCTGCCTGTATGAAGTACGAGGAAATTGTCCTGTGTGAGGTGCATGTAACAGCGGTAGCCGTGATCCCGGCCTTTACCGTAACCCAGCAGTACCCATCTGTCTGTATGAAGAAAGAGGAAATAGTCCTTTGTGAAGTGCATGTAACAGCAGTAACCGTGATCCCGGACTTTATCATAATCTGGCAGTACCTGTAGCAGCCCCTCGGCATCGACAAGAAAGAAGAGAGTCTCTAACGGGTGCAGCCTTTAATTGCGTCTTCATAGAA
>JAAGVU020000002.1:14568829-14581319 GCA_011763525.2 Mormyrus iriodes
GTGTGAGGTTCATGTATCAATGGTAACCGTGATCCCAGCCTTTACCGTAACCCAGTAGTACACATCTGCCTGTATGAAGTAAGAGGAAATAGTCGTGTGTGAGGTGCATGTAACAGCGGTAGCCGTGATCCTGGCCTTTACCGTAACCCAGCAGTACCCATCTACTTGTATGATGTAAGAGGAAATAGTCTTGTGTGAGGTGCATGTAACAGTGGCAACCATGATCCCGGCCTTTACCGTAACCCAACAGTACCCATCTGCCTGTATGAAGTTAGAGGAAATAGTCCTGTGTGAGATGCATGTAACATCGATAACCGTGATTCCGGCCTTTTCCGCAACCCAACAGTGCCTGTCTGCCTGTATGAAGTAAGAGGAAATAGTCCTGTGTGAGGTGCATGTAACAGGTGTAACCGTGATCCTGGCCTTTACCGTAACCCAGCAGTACCCATCTGCTTGTATGAAGTAAGAGGAAATAGTCCCTTGTGAAGTGCATGTAACAACGCCGTGATCCTGGCCTTGACTGTACCCCAGCAGTGTCCGTTTGCCTGTATGATGTGTGAGGAAATAGTGTCCTGTGATATCGTGTAAAAGATGCCCAAACTGCTTTTTATTTTACACTGTTGGGGTTTCAAATAAGCTTATTTAGCTTGATTTGTGGGTGTTATCTAGGCAAATTTGCGGCAAATTAGAAATAGATTGCAGGCATAAATAATAGTTTGTGTTGGGAAAGAGCTAAACATCTGTCTGATATATGGAATGTATTTCATTGGACCCAGCCAGCCGCCCTTGTGAGCCCCCCAGTCAGGCCAGGCAGACGGGCAGCTCTGACACCACGCCGTTAGTCTTGCCGGCAAGAACACCGGCATTTGAACCAGGACTAATAACTTGGTTCTGGTATTAACTTATTGTTTAGGAGTATTTTGCTATTTCTCAGTATTGCCTCACATAAGCTCTGAGTAGGAGCTAAAAATGTCCATGTGAGCAGAGGCACGTCTTTTCTTCCCGAGAGTAGAGTTGCCGAATGCTCAGGATGAAATATCTTCAGAAGCATTCAGAGAGTAGCAAATCATTGGTGAAATGACAGGGCTGGGGCCTGCCTCTCCTAGGTAGAGAAATAGATCCTTTTCCCCCATCTGAGGCATGTTCCTGAGACCCAGTCAGAGGCAAGATACTGAGGTCCAATCAGAGGCATGTCCTGAGGGCCAATCAGAGGCATGTTCCTGAGGCCCGATCAGGGGAATGCTGTAGAGGCCCAATCAGAGGTGTGTTCCAGAAGGATCAGATGACTGAGTGGCATGTAGGCAGTAAAACTAAAATTTGACATAAATAGCCCATTCATAGTGTCTGCATCCCAGTTTTAACAGAACATAATGTACTGGCTAAAATAAAAAAAGCTTTTTAATTTAGACCAAGCATGGAAGTTATAATCTGTCACTTTAAAGCTGCGGATTGATGTCATCCAAACGAATGCCTCACTAATGTGTTACTGTCCTCCTGCCAGAGAGGGATTAATCAGCCCTGACCTCAGACTTACATTCTCAGGAAAACTATCGGAGACCTACGGAGAAGTACTCAGCTTTTTCCACCTCTGGTTCACTACGTGATTTATAAACTGGACACAATTGCGAGGACTTATTTGGCAACACCAAAAAAAGGGCAAAATATTCTTTTCGCGTCACTGAAAAAGAAGCTATTTTATGTTGTACAGGTATTATCAACATTTCTCAGCAGAGTTTTTTTTTTATCAGAAATCCGTGTAGCTCCAATAGGGGACAGCTGTCCACCAGACAATTTCCTCCAAGTCTTAGTAGTGCGACTGACAGTCACTGTGTAACCCCTGTGAGCAAACAGCTCCAGCAGCCGTCCCTCAAATACCAGCATTGCAGCAGGACATGCTGCACACCTTAGGAAGAGGTGCCGCGGTTTTCAAATCATTGTTACAGTCAAATAAAAACTGGAACGAGGCATGGTGGCGACAGGGTCAGTTTTTCAGATATTGACAGGGTGACTCAAAGGAAACAATGTTAGATTGAAAGCTATATGATCAGTGCCATTTTCAGCAAATTGACCTCTATAGAGTCCTTTTAGTTTGTGTGTCAGAGTCAGCACCCCCTGGTGGATGTGCTACACCCTGCTCCCTGTCCTCCCTGGGACAGCCTGCAGGCTCGCTCTGACCTGGCAGGATAAACAGCTATCATGATGGATAAGTGTGGCTTAACTATGATAGCTGTAACGCTGGCCCTGAGCTGCATTTATTACCTAGTTAGTGTTAGTGAGACTAATTAATTTATGTTTTTAACTCTCGCTAATTGTTTGCAGAAGGCTTTCTGCCATGCATGTAATTCTATGCATTTTGTTCGCTTATTAAATTTTATGTCATAATCTCATTAATGTGCTGTGACGTGTACGAGTGACAGAATAGGATCCACATTCTACATCCCAGCGGCCTCTTGATGTTACAGCTGACAGTGCGAAAATACTAATGTTTGTTATATATGTCTTCCAATATTTTTTTTGCAATATTGATTATAGTTCATTTAGCCATCTATCCATCTTATACAGTGCAGGACGGTGTTGAACCTATAGTCTTTCCCATTATGAAATACGAAATAGAATAGTTTTATCATTCACCAAACCAGTAGTGTAGTACAAGTGTGCAGACCTGCTCTTTGGGACTATATGAATTTAAGCATTTCAGATTCTGGACTTTGCTATTTGGATTTTTCTGCTAATTTTCCCCAAAAGATTCAGTTACTTCATGGCACTAGAGCTCATTTCCTCAGATGTGGCCTTAAACAGGGCCTGTATGTGCAGGAAGAGTCTGTCCAGCACTGAGGGAGAGTCGTGAAGCAGCCGAAAGACAGATGGCAGGACAGACTATGCACTGTCAGCAGAGGCTCTTTCGCACAGGTCTTTTCCACTATGTTTTTAAGCAATTCTCCATGACACATCGCTGATGCCAAAATGCATTACATTCAACCTACATTCTGAGGCTTCTCCTTTTTCTTACTTTCTGCTTTTTAGACAATTTCCTAAGATTTCATACCATATCGATTCGTTGATTAATATATTGCAGATAAATAGTGGTGTTACTTGACTCTGGAGATTTCCCACTGTCTGGGGACCAGTGGTTGGAGCAGAGAAATGAGGCAATGACAATTAACGCTGAATAATTAATACTGCCGATAGTGGCGAGGAGATTTCTCTTATCGCTTATTTTCCACCTGAGTCTACCCCAGAAACACATTATGGAATTAAGAACGGCTGATATTCCAACATCAATGCATCACCTCCTTATTAGTGCCTTTCTGGAGCAAAGAGGACAGACACCATCCAAGACTGAGTGTTGTTACTTCTTAAGGAAAGAGTTTCAGGGTGAGCATGTCCCACCAGTGGGCCAGGAGGCGCAGGAGAGGCAGCGAGGCTCCCTGCCGGCCCAGCCTCTTCCAGTGGTGGCACAGCTGTAGCTTCCCATGGAGGCTCACTTGAGTCCTCCTCGTTCACGCTCGCTCCAGCTGCGCACACATGGCAAAATGAAGTTTGCACAGTCCCCTTTTATTCCTGTGAAAGAATGATGTGCAGAGAGCAGAGGGATTCGGTCATAAAAATCACTGTGTGTGCCAAGCTTTAATGGCGCTCTCCTGGGGCTACAAAATGAGGTGCCTTATTGCACATTCGCAGTGCAGGAAATAATGCAGAATGTATTTATATACCTCTGTATTCTCATATTTATGTTAATGTGCCCGGGGTGAATTAGCAACTTCTGTGGCTCAGCTGAGAAGCTCTGTATGCCATGACATCAATAATTGGTATGATAATGTGCAATTTAAACATTCTGTAGACAGTTTGCATCCCATGCAAGGCTTGCTGAATCTCTCACAATTTTTCTCTTTGAGAGTGTGCTGGAAAAAAAATATGATGCTCTGTTTCAAAACATTCTGTTCTTGTCAGTGACTCTGAAACGGAACGTATGTCGGCCTGTTCCGTCTCTTTTCTCTGAGCCCATGGATACGCTCATGGAATGTCAACATGTTTCATCACATACAATGCAACCTAATGATTCAAATACACAATGAACTGAAACCTTTAAGGCAAACACTCATTCAAACGAAGAGCCTAGAGCCAAAGCCTCGCCCCGTCTTTTTCGGTTCTCAGGTGCCACGCCGAGTGTTGCTGCTGTTGGTTTAGCTCCGCCAGAAATAGCTTTGCTGGTTCCTTAGATATTTCTCAAATGGCTTACGATGTACTGCTCAGGCTCGCCATTTGTGACCGACTTCTTCTGAATGTGGATTTCAGTATTGCTCTTTGCCCCTTGTGCTGTTGTTTTTCAGGAATCTCTTGGAAGTGTTATGCCTGACTTTTCACAGATGTCTGTGGCATGGTAACGTTGGGCCGCTTAATGCTCTTTCTTAGGTAGCTGTTGACATATAAAAGCTAAGCTAAGGTTGATGAATATATAATTCTACTGAGATATAAATATATTTGCAGCCAATGCAGTCAATGCGGCCAATGCAGCCAATGCAGCCAATGCAGTCAATGCGGCCAATGAGGCCAATGCAGCCAGTACAGCCAATGCAGTCAAGGTGGCCAATGAGGCCAATGCAGTCAATGCAGTCAATGCGGCCAATGTGGCCAATGCAGTCAATGCGGCCAATGTAGTCAATGCAGCCAATGAGGCCAATGCAGCCAATGCAGTCAATGCAACCAATGCGGCCAATGCAGCCAATGAGGCCAATGCAGCCAATGCAGCTGAACTATAGTTTTCTGCTGCCCTTTGACGATGTTGTCCTGCCCTTTGCTCTCAGGATTGCCCTGGGTTAATGCCTTCCGTCTTGCAGGGGGCCTCACCTGCCATGGTCTCCTTGTCTTGAGCCTCTGTCCCCTCAGGAAGTGACTTGGCATCATCACTGTCATCGAAGCTCTGTGATGCTTGGCTCTGCTGTTGTTGCTGAAGTGCCCTGTAGATGGCGGCACTGAGAAACGGGTCTCTGGTGACAGCAGAATTTGACAGTAAGCGTTCACCTCGGCAGTCACGCACAGGATCGCTCCCTCGGTCACCGCGGCGCCGCTGCGTAGCCCTGAGCCACAGCCCTCGCTTTTGTCCTCTTCACACGGCTGCCGCGGTTGGCTTGATCCTCTGTCAAACAGATGGCATCTCTGAAAATGGGATAAAGTGTCCCCACCTTAACAGGGAGCTTGGCAAGCAGCACAGAGAGACAAACATCTGCCCAGTTGGAGAACCTGGAGATTAGTCTGCACAGGCCTTGGCAGTTCCACCCCAATGCGTTTAGGACTCATTGAGGAAGATTAGCGATGGCAACATGCTCTACAAACTGGTACATTGTGATATTTGAACATCAGTCTGAGAATAAATATTGAAATTTTAATATTGAATTTTAAAAATGTACAGTTTCTATTCTGGAGTCTGGGAAATAGTTTCAGATCTTTAAAGTCAGATATGATGTTTGATTAATGATTTTGGCAAACGTCTTCAGTCAACATACTTTGATTGGTAAATTATAAAGTTGAACCAGTTTAATCCTTTGAAATGGGCTAATTAAACCTATTAAAGCGCTTTGTGATGGGCGCCGAGCAGCACCTTTTTCAGCAAACGCTGAGGGGTGACACATCAAACGGTGGCTGCCAGCCGGGTTTACGTTTGGTGGTGTTCGGACTGTTTCGGTTTCCATATCACAGCCCTGTTTGTATTCCAAATATGTAGATCAGACATTGCTAAAGGAGATACGGTCCCTCAAAGGCGACATCATGGTACTGCGCTCACCCACACATGCGGATATTTTTCATAGAATCTTTTTAATAATCTATGAGGAAAGTGTGCAAACTGAGCTTATGCACACGTCTCTGTAACAAGTATGTATCGCTTTTGTTATCTGAAATTTATCTTTTAATGACATGCTGCATAACGTCTGTCATTATGTTCCATAATGAAATCGCTTGCTTGTTGCTGTGAATAACTGATTCAAATGCACATGCAGAAGACAGCAGCTGGGTTTGTCTCAGTTACCTGAAACACATCACCCATTCATAACGGCAGAAATCACAGCACGATCCACACAGGGCTGTAGTTAAGCTCAAAGGGATATCGAATTTGTTATTTCCAGAATATTTTCATCGCTTAGTGTGGTGTTTTAAGAAGGTGCTGTTTTTCAATTAAGCAGGACGGCAAAGTCTGTAATTTTAACAGGATCCAAAGACACCGCAGTGAAAAAGAGCGGCTGTTTGCAGGCTGTCGATATGATGTAAATCAGATTCAGTAATGAGTCACTGAGTTGCTACCTGCAATACAAATGTGTTTGTGTTTGTTCATAGTGTAAATGTAGATAAAGACTCTCTACACAGGAGCCTACAATGGGACCAATATTTATCCCAGTTTATCCCATTAACAATGTCAATGGAAAAGTCTGGGGCTTCTACCAGTTCATAAAAGTGGGTATATGGAGTTTATGAGACGGATATGGAAAATACATTTATGATTTTTTGGGACTCCTCATTGAAATGCCTTGCAGTTTTGGCTGTATGCACACATCAAAGAATCCGCATGGGAAAATTTGTATGGGAGGTCACTCACACCATTTCACTTTTAATCTCATCTATAGAATGTCTGGAAACCTGTTCCATCTCGAAGGCTTTTGTAAGGCTTAAGATGCATAAATGTCTGAGCTGGAGACCCGTGATATTAAACTGAAAACTCCGTGGTTTTATCGTATTTCCTTGCCACGGTCTAAGCAGGAAAGTCCAAGATCACAGAGATGGTCTCAGGTAACACAGGGGCTGCGCTTCTGAAGCTGGGCTGGACCATGAAGAAGGTCTGATCGTGTACAAAGTTCGAGTTAATGCTTTCAGGCTATGCTGCTACGTGAAGAAGTGCCAAGAAGCTGCTCAGAGGATCACAAGGGGCATGTTAGGGGACTTTTTAATTTCTCTCATAGTGCACTGATAATCACTCTTTGCACACAATGCCGTTAGACCTGCAAAGATAGTGACTCCAGGGTCACTCGAGCTCCACACGAGTCTGTTGTTTAAAGCAAATGTTGTCACAATTCAGACAAATTATTTCGCAAACTTTCCAAAACGCTGGTGGAAAAAATAAAATCTTTTTTTTTTTGAATAAGCTTGAGTTTTGCTGTAAAACTATCTTTTCTCTCTAGCGGAGGAGTGTTGTCTCCTGACCTGATTTTGGAAGTTATTCCAGTCTCCTGCTGTGGATATTTCCAACAATGTAAAGCGTTTGTTTTCTGCTCTCTCTCTAAGCAGTGGGGAAATACTTGAACACTAAACTCTAAAAATTTCCTATCAAAAGGTTTATAACTGTCATAATTCAGCCGGATCTCCACAGGGTGCCGGGGCCCTCGTAATCTGACTAAAGCACAGGGCGGCTGTTTTGCCCGCCATGACGTTATCTGGGAAAGCAGTTCATCACTTTCCAGAAACTGTGCTGTTAGAATAAAATCATAACAGCATGATGTTTGAGAGTGTACGCCAGGCTCGTAATGTCTGCGGTCTCCCTGCCCAACTAAGATGCTGGGTGCCTTCAAGGATGCTACGGGTGAAGGTGGGTTGTTAGCAGGGTTAAGGCGGAGTAATGAACAGGCTTGCCTAGTCCAGCCTTCTTTGGCGGACTCTGCTGAAGCTGAAGACCTACTTGTTGAGATGCATTTTATTTTTATTCAGTCTTGGATAAAAAGTGTTAATCTTTCTTATTTCCTTCCTGTTTTATTATGTATCGTTATTCTGTTATTCTTCCATTATTTGTATCTCATTGCTTTGTTTTCTTTTTGAGGGCCCAGTTTCCTTAGTTCTCTTTGCTATTGTAAAGCACTTTCTGACCAGCCCAGAGTGATCGGAGGCCCTGATTGGCCGGTTAGTGTTTTTTAATGTGATCCTTTATTGGTCATTTATTTGCCTGCATGCTGGTGATTGGTTAAAACTGAATGGGGAGACCAATTGTAAATGTGTCTCTTTTTTGACGTTCTTTCTACACCGTTCTGGATTTGCTGGTATGCTCATGCACAGACTGTTTTCGGGGAGGGGGGGCAGAAGGGCGGCCTACGCAAGGTGTAGCCCGGGCCCCTGGACCCGTTAATCCGCTACTGGTTGTTCCAATGTGTCTCCCTCGCCTTCCTCCTTCAGCGCGGGCCTTTGTGCAAAACCACCTCTATCCGCTTGGGGCTACAGGCCTTGCTCAGTACCCAGGACCAAACTTCAGATCGATGACTAAGTATCTTGCCTTTGCCTCATACAGTGAAAATGACTGACTCTGGAATTTTTGTTGTTTCTACAAAATTCTGTTGTATCTGCAAGTTTCAGCATTTAGCGTCTGGCCCCCACTGTCCCAACGGCATTCCCTCCATTCCAGCAGTGGGAGTGGCTGCAAGCTGACTCCCATACTCTTTACGACACAGGCTTTCATGATGCCTGGGCCTGGCAGCCCCTGGTGACAGCACTGTTTACTGGTGTGAACTGGGAATAGTGCCCTAGGTCCTGCTCCTCCCAACTACAGGAAAGGGAGACTGAGGATGACAGAGAGAGAAAAATGTAGTTTCTGAAGAGAAGAGCCCCTTTCGCAGCCAGTCACACACCAGATTCAGCCTGACCTTATTTATTATCCTCTTTCTGGCCCATAACTCTCCCGCTCGTTACTGAGACAACGGAAATGATCCAATACAAAGGCGTCTTTTCCTAAACACTTATGCTTGCTTGTGTAATTATGTCCGTAGAGTGACACACATAATTCACTTATTCAGTGAACGCCCCCCCCGATCGCTGAGTGGCACATTTCCAGTGAAAGGCTCACAAAAACAGAAATGTCATATGAGGACATGTAACGGAGGACAAAGCATGTAATGCAGAGCGGCCTGATGTTCACTATGGCTGTAAATAGAGTTAGGAGTGTGAGGAGGGGGGGCGCCGCGCTGAAGGCCGTTACCGCTGCAGGCTGGCCCGTCTGAAGGCAGCACGGAAGGTTAGGATAATCTATCATAAACAATCGCTTGGAGAATGAGTGATATTTACAGCCTGCAAATATCAGTGAATTTCAGTGAAATGATCTGCCTTTGTCTCCTTCCACCTTCCGATATGCTCTCGTTTTTCTCGTATGTTCCCTCATTCCTCTTTTACTACAAAGCTGTGTGGTTTGCAGCCCAGATCCGGTCACAGCCGGCTGTGAGCGACCCCCTGGACACACTCTGCCTTTCGCCAGACCCACCCGCCCCCACTCATCCCCCTAAGAGTGCACTCTGCCTTTCATGGGGGCTTCAGAAGCAGGCTGGCTTCAAAGCCCGAGCGGAGTGCATTCCTGGCGGCTCGGCGGTGCTGTCTAATGGCGGCCTCGGTGTTCTCTGCCGCCTCTTTTGTCCCTCTCGCGCTGCGGAGAGCTTTTCCCGCGTGCTCGCCTGCCCCGTTCTCTCTCTCTGCCAGTCGGGCAAAGCTACACGCAGGACGTGGAGAACAGCAGGGGGTGCTCCGGCTGAGGGCCTCCTATGCTCTCTCTCCGTTCTTTACACGTTTCTTCTCCCTAATCCTCGGATTCATCTCACTGGGGCGTGAGGGTCTCCCTTAGCTTCCGGAAGCCTGTGTTTGTGCACTTTCAATGTAAACCAGGCAAAATTAAGGGTTAAACACAGACCAAACCATCAAGCCCAGAAGAAGCTGCACATAAAGGCGATATAATCTCTCTCACCCCACCAAGCCGCAGAAGATAGCTTCTCCCCTCAGCATTTGCCTGGAAATCACAAAAGCTCAGACTGAGCTGGTCTCTTCCCCTTTCTGAGGACACTGGAGTGTGGCTGTTGGGTGGTGAAGTGGGACAAAGACTCCATCTGATTTGGTAATAATTCACTGGGGTGGGGGTGGGTTTAAGGTGATCGGGATTTCCTGAAGTTGGATTTGTAGCTCTCCAGAGTCAGTCCGCTTTTTTCCTGTGGCCTTCCGTCTGTTGTCTGGGAAACGATGCTGGCTTTGCATCTCAGTTTCACTCTGCTAGCAGTTGAATTATGCAAAGTATTGGTGGTTTGTCGCTTTCCCTGCTGAAATTTTAGCAGTCGAGAAACACTTATCTCCTCACAGTAAGAAGCGGCTGGACAGAAGCTGACAGACATAATTTACATAGAGCCTGATGCAAAGCCGGGAGTCTCAGCAGTTATCTGCATAACCCATATTCAGGCTGAGGGGGGCGCCGTGCCGCTCAGACCACCAGGGCTCCTGTCCCAGAAGTGTGATGGGCAAAAGAAGATGCACTGGAAGGCTGGGAAGGACAAATGAAAAAATGGGCTGTGGGACACTTGTGCGAGGAGTCCATTTCATACTATGGAGCAGAGGGGGGGAACCGGGAGCTGGAACGCCGCGGATGGCCGACATCAGCAGCACGCCGTTCGGGTTTTGGAGTCCTGTGGTCCAGAAGTGAGATGACTCATCCACGGTGTGACTGTGGCAGGTCCCTGCTACCTATGGACGCTGATAAGGACAGTCTGATGGCTTGACCTTGGGCAGTCGGACGATATGAGGAGAACCGCCCGATAAGTGCATCCACATCAACACGGTACGGTTTGACCTAAGGGGTTTCCTGAATACCGGAGGCCAGACTACTGCTCAGAGACATTACTCAGATTAAACATTCGGAGCCCTGCCCCCCCCTCCCCCGACAATGGCAAGCTTAGAGCAAAGTGTATCACACTGAAAAAGTTTGCCAGCCAGGAGTGCAGCTGGTTCTGCAAATCAGGGACTGGTACCAGGGCTGGGGCCGGATAAGATAAGAGCAGGCAGCCGGCCGGGTGTGTGTCCTGCCATCCGGCAGCACTCCAGGTGCCGGTACCGGGCCGGATGTCCGATAACACCGCTACGCTGAGCGGGTCCGTGGAGCATAGTCCTGTTTGCTGGCGTAATGAATGACTGCACATCTGAGAAAAACACCCGCAGCCCGTCTCATGCTGCGGTGAGGGATGGTGAGCGACACCCACACCGATGTTGAGTCATTGAAATATATTTTACCGAGGGTCACTGGGGCGCTGACGATAAGGAACCTCACTGGGGGTGGTGATGGCGCACAGGCATTAAGCCTGTGTGGGGTGTCCTACACTGAATTGTCCCATTTAACATTAAAAGAAGGCCAGCAGGCGTGAGGAACTGTGAAATAGAGCAATGCACCAGCTGATAGCTCCTCATATGCTTCTGCTGTGATGGACGGCAAAGACATTGCCGTGAGGGCGGCAGGCGCTGTGCCCACGCGGAGCCCGGGGGGATGCTAACCCAAAACATATATTAAAAGCCCAGCAGTTATTCTGAAAAGATATAGAGCGATACTTTCAGAGCAGTCTAAATGCTAAAGGGTACAGCACTTGACTGGAGAAGCTGGGACAGCGCCCCTCCCCCCTCCCTGGGAAAGCCCCTCTTCCCCTCAATGGGACAGGCCCCCCCCATCGATGGGACAGCACTCGTCCCCTTGCCCCCTGTGAAACACAGCATCACCATGCTGAAGCTCAGAATCTGCCCCTTGCCCCCAGTGAGGGCCTCCGTCACTGACGCCTTCTCGCGCGCGGCCCTCCATGTGCCGGCATCAATTCTTTGCTACCTGAGATGGGTGGCAGCCTTGAAATGTTTTTAAAGCGGCACTCGATGCAGCAGCCGGAAAGCCAAGAGAGGAGAGCATAGTGTCCATTTGGGGAGGAATTGGTAACAGGTCATTTTTATTACATATGTGGTGAAACACTGTTTATTTACTGTGTAATACTGGCTGGAGTTTTAAGTGAAGTGTTTTGGGTTAATAACTTTCCTCTGTAAACAGTTGCTGTAAACTCCTGGGACCCAGACCAGTAACCTTTGGTTTGCAAGTGCTGTTCATTAATAACTAAATGTTATAGCTGCAGGCACGCCTGGGACCTTGGGAGTGCTCCTACCTTGCAGAATTTGTTTTTGCTGTAGTTTCTCCTCAGAGCTGCCCCCTGACGGAAAGCAGTGCACAAGCTGGAAAGCGGCCTGGTCTCTCTGCAGCTCAGGACAGGCCCTGGGGGGCCCTGGGGGCCCTGGCAGCTCTCTAAACCCAAACTTTAACATCTCAGCCCTGAGATGCTGCATGCTTCTCCAAGCAAGATTAGTTCAGCATGATGTAATGTGAGTAATTCTTTCTCATTTTCTACTGTTAGCTTTAAAAAAATTAGATAAAGTGGGTAAAACGGCTATTTAAATTCACATTGCTGACTGAGAAAATGCAGCCTCAGACCTTTGGGACTGGGAGTTTGGTTTGTGCCTCTGCTCTGTGCATGTCTGCATGTTCTCTGTGTATCTGCATGTTCTGTGCGTGTCTGCATGTTATCTGTGAGTCTGCATGTTCTGTGTGTCTATATGTTATCTGTGTGTCTGTATGTTCTCTGTGTGTCTGCATGTTCTGTGTGCGTCTGCATGTTCTCTGTGTGTGTCTGCATATTCTGTGTGCGTCTGCATGTTCTCTTTGTGTGTCTGTATGTTCTCTGTGTGA
>JAAGVU020000002.1:14682815-14696770 GCA_011763525.2 Mormyrus iriodes
GAGTAGGGGCTGATACACCGAGGGGGAGAGTATTGGCTGATATACCGAGGAGGAGAGTAGGGGCTGATATACCGAGGGGGAGAGTAGTGGCTGATATACCGAGGGGGAGAGTATTGGCTGATATACCGAGGAGGAGAGTATTGGCTGATATACCGAGGAGGAGAGTAGGGGCTGATACACCGAGGGGGAGAGTAGTGGCTGATATACCGAGGAGGAGAGTAGGGGCTGATATACCGAGGGGGAGAGTAGGGGCTGATATACCGAGGAGGAGAGTAGGGGCTGATATACCGAGGAGGAGAGTAGGGGCTGATATACCGAGGAGAAGAGTAGTGGTTGATATACCGAGGAGGAGAGTAGGGGCTGATACACCGAGGAGGAGAGTAGGGGCTGATACAGGGTGTGGTCTGTAAAGGTTCTATTATAAAACAGAAATGAAACTCTATGGGCAGGTATGAGTTCGTGATCACAGTGGAGACTGCGGGCTGTATTCTGAGATACAACGTGTGTGGAGGATGACATTTTCGATGTTAAATTTTAGAGCCTGTCGATTTAAGCTCTTCAGTCCACAAGAAAACAATAAAGTTCCAGTAAAACTTCCAGGTGTCATGGTTCTGTCTTCCTGTTCTGCCCTGATCCAGTCACATATTAATAGTCACATTTATCGGTCCAGTACGTGAACATCGCCGGAGGTTAAAATAGCACAGAACTGGGTATTTCTCCTCATTATGACACAGTGGCGGGGCTGTTACCTGATGCCGGCCCGGGACTCCGCCGTCATTTAGTAAAGGTGGGAGCTGCCTTTCCCTGTTCCTGTGTCCATGTGAGTAATTCGTGTTGTTACATAGGCTATAAGCGACCATGCATCGCATTAGGCTGTGAATATCTCATCATCGCCTTCAGAACGCCGCTCCTGTTCCTCACTAAACTGCAGCACATATAAAATCCTGCGCCGTCGGTAAGCGTCACTCCCTAGCGCTGCGCAAGTGGCACGCCGTGCATTTTTCCAAGGGGCAAGAAAACGCCATTCCGCCTCCCGTGCTGCTGCTGCGAGGGCGTTAGATCAGCCTTAATGGTGATAAGGATAGGAGGTGCGCTGGCACCAGCGTGCCAATGAGGGGGAAGCCGCTGTGATGCGGGCACCCTGAGCGCCGCTGAGTCCGGGGGGAGGTGGCGCTGCCAGCCCCAGCCAAGGGCATTAGTATTACAGCGCCAGGGAGAGCACGGGGGCCGGTCGGCGCTGCTCATCCAGCCTGCCAGCGCACGCTGCACGGGGAGGGACAGTAAGTTTGCAGACAGGAATCACGGACAGATCTATGGTGCGAATCCGGCTATTTTTTCCTTCGCCAATGCAAAAGGAAATATGCAGCGAAGCTTCACCCTGCTCTGCACCAGCGTCCTGGGGGTGTGCTTGACTACAAGTTTTCCAAGTAATATCAACATAGGTGAGTAAAACACGAAATGGCAGTTTTATAAGTACGGTACCGCTGCGGCTTTTCCGCGCCGCGCTTTGCGCACTTTACGGGGGAGAGTCCAGCCTCCGAATGGACGGTCTGTAGCCGATTTTATTACCAAGCCTGTGTTTAACAAATTTAGTTTATTGCAGATCACGGACTGCCGAATACTATATATGAATCTTGGGGTACGTGTTTTGTACATGGCGGTAATCCTGTATATTTTGACGATAGCGGAGGGACGCGCACCCAGCGTCGGGACAGTATGTCTTTGTATGTAATCCTAAAATCGTATACATTTTGAATGATATCAATGGTAATGATATTTATCTTCCTTTATTTTCAGGGGGCTTGTTCCCCACCGGTTCACACGAATATGAGGTGTTTCGCTTCGCGCTCTCGCATCACCAGGAGATTCCCAAACTGGTTCCCCAAGTGGATATGGTCAATATCAGCGATAGCTTTGCAATGACATATGCCTGTAAGTATTTAACCTGATTTTCTCTCTCTTTATTTCTCTTCGACTGAAAGCAGTCTACTTTCAGGTCTGTCCTACTGCATGAAACTCACTCACGCCCAGACACATGCAAATAAATACAGTGCCGCTAACTGCAGCTTTCCCCCTTCAATCTGTTGCTTTTCCCGACTCGCCGTAATTCTGTTACAGCAACATTACAGTGTCTGATCGGCAGTGTCGTATTCTCCGGCTACTTGGCTGTACATGGCTGTAACGCTATGTTATCCTACCTGCAGAGCGCAGAAGCAATAAGCAAATGCTGATTTTACATGCACAAGCCACCATGACTGAGATGTCGTGCCCTGGCAGAGTATTTCATTTTGCTTTTGCGTTTTCTGCAGTGAGCAGCTCGCACTGGGCGATGCAGCCTGTTTCTGACAGCCCTACGGGAAATACGCAGTGTGAGCCCTTTCCCCGCACTTCGCCCGTTTGGTGTACAGCTAGTACTTTCCCATGCATTTCCACAGTGTTTATACTTCCAATTTCCCCCCGATTTAAAGGCACGTAAACTGATATCGATGACAGCCCTTTGTTAATATAATCGCGATGATCGTTCTCGTTTGTTCAGCGAAGGGAAATCATTACCCATCGGAGCCGGGAAAGCTGCGCCGAGCTCCACTCCGGCGCTCTTTAAAAGCTCTCCACCGTTAAAAAGTCAGTGCTTTAGTGGATTTAAATCAGCCTAAGATGGAATGAAACAGTGGCGGAGACGCGCTGCTGCTGCTTATAATTACCGTGATAGTTAGTGCGCGTGCCGTTCCTGGGAGCGGGGTAAACGCGCGTGGCAGGCTGTCCTGCCCTTGCGGACTTACTACGTTTTACTAGTTATTGTAAAAAACGACAGGCCGATGGAAAAATGCCCTTCATTCGGACATCCTTCGCTCTTTTTTAACATCTGGGACAAATTAACCGTGTGTCATTTTCTAGTGCTGCTTTCAGATCTGAGCTTTTTCCTTCTGTATCGCACATTTTCCAATTTAAGCTCTAATGTATATTAGGATCGATACTTAGACATTTGTACCCCGGGAAATTAATCAATTATTATCATTAGATCGCTCAGTATCGCACAGTTCACCATGCCGAAAAGCGAGCATTCTGTAAACAGATGGGATTAGTACAATTTGATGCAGATTTGGTGTGTGTTTATTTGTTTTCAGGTAAATGAAATTTGTGTTTGTCCTTTTAAGATGCAGACAAGCAATAGATGGTTAACTTTAACGAGGTTTGCCAAGTGTAGAGATGTCACGTCCCCCTAATCGTGCGCAGATCTCAGCTGTAACACCTGTAATTCAGTGCCGTTGTTGGTGCCAAAGGATCGTCCAAACCTCAAAAGAAGAATATTTCAACACAAGCGGTAAAATACTACTTAAAAAGTACTAACTGCATATTCTGAAAATATTCAAGCTAGGGATTTTCAGCACCTGGCAGGTTGGTCTCGTTGAGAGTCCTCGCATTTGTTCAGACGGCTTATACAGCCTGCCAGGAAGCCAGCGAAGATCCCTGCAAAACCATGAATGAGTCGGCATGCAAATACCTTTAAATTTCCCTGTTACAAATGCAGTGCACATGCAATGCTGTGAATGACGCACGCAAGCATAACATACATGCCGCAAAGCGGCTGAGGCGCGTTTACTGTTTGTCATGCCGTCACATATCTGTGCTGTAGCTTAACGAAATAATGCATAATGATCATAATGAGACATAATGCATTATAACCAGTACATTTTAAGCCAAACACTTTTCTGCTAAGCGAACAGGAGGTGCTGTAATTAAATAGGATTTTATTTTTTCCTGGCTTTTAATATGCTGATTTTATCCTCCTGGTTCATGTGCTGTGGGAGCCACAGTGTCGGGTGAGCTTTAAAACCCAATAAGCCCCACAAGGGAGACAGCGGGTCACAGCCCCGCCTACGGGTCACAGCGGTGCCTATGTGGGAGGCTGGGTGTCTGAGGTGTGGGATGTCTTGCCTCCTGTGTCCGCCAGGAGCTTTCGGTGATCGCTGCACATGAAACAGTCCATTAAAGTCAGAAGTCAGATACCAGGAGCTGATCTCAAACAGTAATATGGACTAACTGACCCGACCCGACCCGGGAGGCTCCATCAGCTCGCTCCCTTGCAGGGTTAGCTGGCTTCCAAAAAACTATTTAGAACAGGTGTCCCTTCAGAGGGCCATTGCATGTGTGTTACTGCAAAGATGGAATGCAGACGTGGCGTAAAACAACCTTTCCTAATATGTCGAGTTGAAAAGCACATGGGCCGTGAAGTAGTCAGTGTGTAGTGCTGTGAGACTGACATCGGTGGTGCAAATGCTGGCAGCCTGGATATGACAGAGGGATATTTTGGTTTGATGCAGTGGAGTGCCTTTGTAGGACAGTGTGATTACCCCGGTTAATGCCTGCCTGCAGTGCCAGAGCAATGTTGCAGGGACGTGTAGCAGGCGCTTTAGGCCAGAAGTGGGCCCCGCTCGCTCTTTATTGGTGTGATGGCCAGCCTGGAGAGTCTCGGGCCCTGAGTGCCACTCATTTGTCCTTCTGCATGGCTCTCCGGGGGACCAACAGAGCAGAATTCCTGCCAAGCTCCGGGTAGAGACAGTGGTCCATTGCGGGGGGGGCAGCGATGGGCATCAAATAACATCTGAGATGTGTACGAGAGGAGATTGGGGCCACTCACAGCACCTGGCGGGGGGTGTGGAGGTAGGACAGTGCGCATCCCGTTTTCCTGACTGAAAACACATAACCGACACACAGTCGGGGTATGAGATAGAGGGAAGGGGGCTCTGTGAGTGACATCAGCCGTGCTTAGAGGAGGGAGCGAGAGGTGGACGGGGGGCTGTGCGGGTCACGCTGCAGCTGCACGGAGAGATCACTGCGGTTTCTGCTCACCACCTGCAGGGGCAGAGGACTCGCCGTGTGTCACCGGAGGGGTGCCTTCTTTGTTTACTTGCATGTAATTTGTGACAACATAAATTCAATTAAGAGGCAATTAGTGTTCTAATTAGGGTCAGAAAAGGTGTTTGTATAAATAGAAAAAGATTTCAACACGTGACACTTCCACATGAAATGCATGTCACACGCTAACATACGTACATGCAGGCGTGGGCGCGTGGCTGTCGCTGGGTCCGGTCACTCGGGGCTGTAGCCCCCTGTATTTTAGCCACACTGCAATCGTCCTTTAAAAAAGAAAAAAGTCAAGCTCCACATAAACTTGACTTAGTCCCTGATCTTTTCAATAGCTAAAAACTCCACTGCATGGGCGGAAATTTCGGGCGGGGCAATACAACCGCCTGGACCCCCTTAAATGGGTGGTGACCTCAACCCCCCCCAACACTCAACCCAAAGTTATGCCCTTGCCTGCATACCTAAGCAGGTTGTAAAATGCTCTAGCGTGTAATATAAAGGCATATGGGGCTGTGTTAGGCGGCATCGGTCGCTGGGACGCGGTGTGTGAAGGGGGAATGGTGCGCGTGACCAGCCGCCCCTCTTCCTGCGTGTGGCGGGGCCGTGAATGGCCGCTTGTGCCGAGGTGAAAAGGCGCTCCGGAAGCCGGCGATGTCCCTGCCGCCTGCCCGGCGGGGCTCTTCCTCTGATCGCCTCCGCCGCCCCCCCTCCCTGGCACCTGCTGGGCTCGGTCGGGCCCGGGGGGAGGGGAGCTGGAAAAAAATAATTGAAGAAGGCGAGTGGGGGCGATCAGTGGCGGCAGGGTGGGGGCGTTCCCTTGGGAATGGGGGTCGGAGCAGTGCAAGCGGGGGGAGCGATCGGGACGGCAGCAGCAGCCTCAGAGATTCCCTTTCATCCCCTTGTTATAAACACTCGGCTATTTTCTTTTATTACGCGTGGGCATGGCGCTGCTTTATCGGCGCCCCCGGCTGCGGAGTTTGCTGTTTCAGCGAACCCCGAGAGCGCCCCCCCTGCACGCGACGCTCTGGCTTAAACAGGGGTGTCATTAGGGATTTATGCAAATGAAAATATTAGTCACAATGTGCCTCAGTAAAGAAATTACATTACCATAATCTGCCATTGAGTATAATTAGAACAGGGCATAATAAATAGCGGCGGTTGGACGGTCTCCAGCGCGCCGCGCCCGTGCGCGCGTCCGCGTCTGTGCCGTGCAGGCTTGGATCCGCCTTCCAGCCTTAATTGGAATTTGACGGCATTTCCCGTTCAGCCACCGCAGTGCACATAATGTGTAAAATGACTGATTGACAGATCCACGAGATAAGGTAATTAACCATAATTTCTGATAGCCGTGTAAAGAAAAAAAAACGAAAACTATATGCATGCATAATAAGCAGACCATTAACAGGCACACAGGGCTCGTAAAGGGAATATTAGCCAAAATCAGTCCTGCCCTCAGGAGGTGGCTGGGGCCTAACAGCCTGACAGGAGAACCACAGACTCCATCACAACACTTGGCCCATTCGGGCCCCGATAATGAGTTGTGATTAAAATAATTAGTTCTGTTACAGGGGCAATCTCTCTCCCACACACCAGAGATTCTTACAGAGACTTTGGTGGAGGGGGGGGTCTACCTGGCACTGGTCATTAATTCATGCGTTTGATACCATTTCTGGGGGGGTGACAGGCAAAAGGATTAACATACAGGGAGCCCTACATGCATAGGGACCTAGATGCACATATATCATGGTTGCCCCTGTACAGATTCTTAAATTACATTCTGACAGTTTTGTGTGATACTGCAGCAGTTGGGGGGGGCGGGGTGTAACCAAACAGCAGCATCCCAATCCCAAAAATGTACCCGTTTCATCGTTCAGCTGCTGTTAGGCCTGTAGGGTCCACACAGTGAGGGCCCCTTGCTGCAGACCTGTGTAACCCGTGTCTGTTTGCAGAGTCCCTCCATCATCAGGCACTATTATTTAATGTAATATTTATCGCGTGGTATCCAAGGTGATTGCTCTCTGCAGCTGGGCGCTATGCATATGTATTATTAACGCGGGAACGGCGGAGGGGAGCTCGGCATTTGCGGCACTTCTAAGTGCGTTAGGATCACGTGTTTCGCAGGGGCAGGATGGCTTTTTATCAGTTTGTTCTAATCCTGCAGTTGGCTCTGTGTGCCGGGGGTGGGGGCGACCGTGGCTGTTTGTGTTGGATGTTGAGTTGCGGTGGGGGGCGGGGTGAACACGGCCAGTGGCACTCTCTGCCTTTTTACCTGTGGTCCCATCTGAGTGTAGGTGGCAGACTGGCATTGTGGCCTGGCAGCTGTGGGCTCAGTGCAGCCTGCTGGCCGTGTGACTGATACATGTAAAGGTTCTCAGCCCTCTGCTGGTCACCTGACTGAAGGCAGCCTCATTTTGCCCAGCAGTGATGAAGTCCACAGGCAAACTGTGGTACAGGGAAGCTTCTGTGGCCAGGATGAAGTTGAGTGTGTGTGTCCTCTGGTTACTACGTCATTGGTACCACATGAATGAGGTGGTGAGGCCCTGCGGTGTTTCCGTGGTTACAGAATAATGCTATTTGGAGGAGTGTCCTGGATTTCTTTAGTTGCAGAATAACGTGTTGCGTTTCCATAGTTACAGAAAAAGCATTGTTTGGGTGTGCCCTGTGTTTCCTTAGTTACAGAATAAGATGTGGTGTGGGTGTGTCCTTCATTTCCTTAGTTACAGAATAAGGTGTGGCATGCGTGACTCCTGCGTTTCATGGTCACAGAATAAAGTGGGTTGTGGGTATCTCCTTTATTTCATTAGTTACAGAAGAAAGTGTGGTGTGAATATGTCCCACGTTTCCATAGTCACAAAATAAGACATTGTGATGGAATCTCCTGTGTTGCCATAGCTATAGAATATGGCGTGGTGCCTGTGAGTCCTGTGTTTCCATAGTTACAGAATAAGACATGGTGTGGGGATGTCCCATGTTTCATGGTCACAGGATAAAGTGTGATGTGAGGGTGTCCTATAATTTCTTAGATACCGAATAAGGTGTGGTGTGGGTGTGTCCCATGTTTCCTTGGTTACAGAGTCAGGTGTGGTTTGGGTGTGTCCCATGTTTCCTTGGTTACAGAGTCAGGTGTGGTGTGGGTGTGTCCCGTGTTTCCTTGGTTACAGAGTCAGGTGTGGTGTGGGTGTTTCCCATGTTCCCTTAGTTACAGATTCAGGTGTGGTGTGGGTGTGTCCCATGTTTCCTTGGTTACAGAGTCAGGTGTGGTGTGGGTGTGTCCCGTGTTTCCTTGGTTACAGAGTCAGGTGTGGTGTGGGTGTTTCCCATGTTTCCTTAGTTACAGATTCAGGTGTGGTGTGGGTGTGTCCCATGTTTCCTTAGTTACAGAGTCAGGTGTGGTGTGGGTGTGTCCCGTGGTTCCTTAGTTACAGATTCAGGTGTGGTGTGGATGTGTGCTTCGTTTCCTTAGTTACAGATTCAGGTGTGGTGTGGGTGTGTCCTGTGCTTCCTTAGTTACAGAGTCAGGCGTGGTGTGGATGTGTGCTTCGTTTCTTCTGTTATAGAATAAGGTGTGATGTGGGCATATCCTGTGTTTCTGTAGTTACAGGATATGGGGTTATGCTGAAGCAGTACACATGTATGAGGATAACACTGACACTGTGTGTATATACGTTAATGTTTATGTGTGAGTGTGTCTGTGTCTGTGCGTGTGTGTGAGAGTGTGTATGTGTGAATGTGTGTGTGTGTCTGTGAGTGTGTGTTTGTGAGTCTGTGAGTGTGTGTTTGTGAGTCCGTGTGTGTGTGTGTCTGTGTGTCTGTGAGTGTGTGTGTGAGTTTGTGAGTGTGTGTCTGTGTGTGAGTGTGTGAGTGTGTGTCTGTGTGTGAGTGTGTGAGTGAGTGTGTGTCTGTGAGTGTGTGAGTGAGTGTCTGTCCAAGACCAGCTTATGCTTCTGTGGGTACCTGTGTTGTGTTGTGCATTAATTTGCAAAAAAATTCTTACAAGGCGAAAGATGAACATTTTTTATGCGTTTGCTGAAATTTACTTTTTGCTTCCAATGGGATTAGCAGTAGTGCACCCTACCCCATGTCCTGAAAAGTCTTCCAGGTTAGGATGACCTGAACATACAGGGGTAGCCTCCTGAACCCATGGACTTCAGCAGGAAGGCTGAGGAAGGCAGATCCTACAGACAGATAAAACTTTACAGCTGCATGGCCGGGGGTGTAATTGGCTGTAATAAAAATTAGTAACTTTGTCCCTTTTCTTATGTATTACAGCATTTGCATTTGCCGTTAATAAATGAATCAGTGAGTACCGATTTATAGAACAAACTCCCTGTATGGAAATGAGGATTTGGGGGGGTTGGGTTTGGGTTTTTAGTCGGGCTGATTTTAACGAGGCCACCTGTCATCGATAAGTGGCATGCCTGTGTTCCGCCCCCTTCAGGGGCGGTGGGTGCGGCATCACGCCCTGCATTTGGACTGCATGTTCCACCGCAGAGGGAGTGCGGGGGTGGCACGGGGAAGCAGAGCGGGGGCTGTCATGCTCCTAATTACGGGATTAATTAGCCGTTACGC
The DNA here is from genome assembly GCA_011763525.2 of Mormyrus iriodes. NCBI lineage: Eukaryota > Metazoa > Chordata > Actinopteri > Osteoglossiformes > Mormyridae > Mormyrus > Mormyrus iriodes. Next base: position 14,692,251 of record JAAGVU020000002.1, read on the forward strand.
AGCATCGTCTTCTGCTGTGGAGGGCGCTAGCAGAGGCTTGCATCACTACAGACTGATGCCAGCATCTGCTCTCTCAGTTCCAGGCGGCCGGCAAATCCGCCCCTTTTCTGCGCTAATCTGCGTAAATGAGGTGGTTTGTGGGAGGAAGGGCTGTGTTTATCCGTCATTTGCTGAGGGCACCGCAGCTGTGTGGGGAGGCTGTCATTATTCCAGCCCGTGTGACGTCATTGCAGGCTCACGTGCACACACAGCCATCCCTGGCTATCAGCCACAGCCAGTGGACGCCCTGTCACACACACCCTGTCCCCATGGGCTGTACTTCCCGCTGTCACCTGCGGGTGTCAGGGCGACGATGTTCTGTCCCAGCCGCCGTGGCCTTAGTAACGACGGCTGGCTGAGGAGGTTCCTATTAGGCTGATGCTGTAATACATTGCAGGCCTGTGTCACTGGCTCTGAATCAAGGCTAACTGGGGCCCAGGGCGTCAGACAGACATCACTGGAGATGGCTAATTATGCGACATGATTAGCTAGGACATGATGAGGGCAGGGCACCCTGGATGGCGACGGCCATTAGACTGCGCCAGCAGCAGGAAATGTTCCGGGAGGTGAGCGGCTCGAGGGTGGCGAGCCTTGCATGCCCCAGGGCTCGCCGTTGGTGATGCCCGGGGCTCACTGTTACTGACACCCGGGGCTCGCCGTTACTGACGCCCGGGCCTCGCCCTTGGTGACACCCGGGCCTCGCCGTTACTGACGCTTGGGGCTCGCCTTTGGTGGTGCCTGGGCCTCGCCGTTGCTGACGCTCTGGGCTCGCCGTTGCTGATGCTCCGGGCCCGCCGTTGCTGACGCCCGGGGCTTGCCGTTACTGACGCCCGGGCCTCACCGTTACTGATGCCCGGGCCTCGCCCCTGGTGGCGCCTGGGCCTCGCCGTTGCTGACGCTCGGGGCTCGCCGTTACTGATGCCCGGGCCTCGCCCTTGGTGGCGCCTGGGCCTCACCATTGCTGATGCTCGGGGCTCGCCGTTACTGACGCCCGGGCCTCACCGTTACTGACGCCTGGGCCTCGCCCTTGGTGGCGCCTGGACCTCGCCATTGCTGACGCTCGGGGCTCGCCGTTACTGACGCCCGGGCCTCGCCCTTGGTGGCGCCTGGGCCTCGCCATTGCTGACGCTCGGGGCTCGCCGTTACTGACGCCCGGGCCTCGCCCTTGGTGGCGCCTGGGCCTCGCTGTTGCTGACGCTCGGGGCTCGCCATTGCTGACGCTCGGGGCTCACCGTTACTGATGCTCGGGGCTCACCGTTACTGACGCCCGGGCCTCACCGTTACTGACGCCTGGGCCTCGCCCTTGGTGGCGCCTGGACCTCGCCATTGCTGACGCTCGGGGCTCGCCGTTACTGACGCCCGGGCCTCGCCCTTGGTGGCGCCTGGGCCTCGCCATTGCTGACGCTCGGGGCTCGCCGTTACTGACGCCCGGGCCTCGCCCTTGGTGGCGCCTGGGCCTCGCTGTTGCTGACGCTCGGGGCTCGCCGTTACTGACGCCCGGGCCTCGCCCTTGGTGGCGCCTGGGCCTCACCATTGCTGACGCTCGGGGCTCGCTGTTGCTGATGCTCGGGGCTCGCCATTGCTGACGCTCGGGGCTCGCTGTTGCTGACGCCTGGGCCTCACCGTTGCTGACGCCTGGGGCTCACCGTTGCTGACGCCCGGGCCTCGCCCTTGGTGGCGCCTGGGCCTCACCATTGCTGACGCCTGGGCCTCACCGTTGCTGACGCCTGGGGCTCGCCGTTGCTGACGCCCGGGGCCCGCCGTTGGTGGCGCCTGGGGCCTTCCTATGAAAATCTGCAAGTGAAATAAAAAAAATTCGGGAGAAGCAGATGTGTCGTGAGGGGTATTATGGGATGGGACCCTAAACAAACTCTGTCTGTAAATTAAGCTGACCTAGGCCAGCCTTCAGTCATGGTTTGTGTAATAAATATGAAGGACTGAGAAATTAGAGATTACATGTACTGTATATAAGACAAACAAGACAAAACTATTAATATTTTAAAAATAATTTACTACTGGTATCAGATACAGACACTGTGTTTGGAGATTTCCTATAAAGCACTGGATTGGGAGTGTCTTGCCAGCTTAATTTCAGTGAGATTGAAGCATGACAAATATATAACAGAGATTTGTCCTTCTGAGGGCTTGAGAGAGTGTAGCTGGAACGTATCAAGAGTGTACCTTCAGGATGTGTGGAGGATGAATGTGTTCTCCAAACAGGAACCTCCTCCCTGTGTCAGACTGAGCATGACCCCCCAGGTCCAGAAATTGCTCTTCACACACGGGGGTTAATATATGATTATTGGTATTTATGCTGGGATTTTCATTACCGCTTGTCGCGTACACTCCGGGTGGAGCCACGGTCGTTGGGGGCTGAAGCATGCGCTCAGTCACCGTCACACACCAAGGACAGTTAGAATCCCAGATTGACTTGAAATGCTGACGTATCCTAACATGGAGAATTGCCATCGCCGTGGTTACAGTCATCGTCATTGTCATTGTTTGCGAGGCCCACCTTGGGTGGCTTTTTGAAGACATGGAGAGTGTTTTTGGAGGAGATGGGATGGCAGCCTCCAGCCTCTTTACCTTTAAGGCACCCATCCATCAAGGGGAACAGCACAGAAAATGCAATCTAGCTCCAGATTGATGATCTGAGGGCGTATTGACAGTGCTGAAGCAAACGGGTTATTACCGCCCTAACTTATATGTGCGATATTGACAGATTCACTGAAAAAAACATATGAAACATTGGGTTTGTAATGCAATTATGGGATGTCAGGCTCAGCTGGGCACCCCACAGTTCTAAAATAAACTAGCGCGCGGACTATCGGGCACCTCGGTGGTCTTGCTGTCATCGCACAGGCGAAGTCTTGACTGTTTCATGGGCACGGCCGCCTTTGTCAGCGCAGGTGTGGCCCGTCAGTCTCCTGACAGCCTTGTGACGGATCACCTCCACAGCACAAAGCAGGAGTAACTGATGCAGTGAGGAACGCTGGGCTTTTGTCAGAGACTGGCCGGTGATAGCGAGGTCAGCTGTAGTTTTCTGTGCAGGCTTTTCATGGGACCAAAGCCGCAGAGAGCCCTTCATCCATGGTTATATAACTAATAGTGGTATTTATGTAACCAATATGGTATTTTCTCTGCATTTTCAAAAGCAGCACTGTTTCGGAATTTTGAAGCCTAAAATTCACTGGGTTCGAATTTCACTTGATGTCCCTCAAGACACTTTCTGCCGAATGGCTAATTTTGTCGCCAAGACTTTAAAATACTGCGGTGTTTTAAGTGTACTATATTGTATATATATTGTATATATGTACCCTATATTCATAATACCACCAAATCCTACTAACAGTGCAGTGTTTGGCTGCCGTCAAGCTGATGCAATAGTTAGATGCGCTGGCATCCATTGAAAAGCAAAAAGCCACAGCTTATCAATCCTGCATTAAATTAATTTTCTATTAAAAACAAGCAAAAACATGGGGCTGAAAGTGCTTGTTGTTCTAATGAAATACTGAGGACGTCTGAGTGATGCTGCTTTCCTAAATAGTGTTTTTCACTGTACTGTTTATATTTTATCCTGAAGGAAGTGATGTCTTACAAATGACAGATTCTTTGCGGCTGACCTGGATCTGTCCTGGCGGCCGAGGTGGAGCTGGCTGCGTGTTTCTGCAGAGCGCGCAGAATGACATGTCTGGCCATGTGAAGACGGGCCGAGCATGTCTGGGGGACCAGAACTGGGCTTCTCCTGGGAGATGTTGCAGTGACAGGAGGTGGCGCTGGGGGGGCTGTAGCCAGCTGAGACATACTGGGGGGGTAAACATGGTAGCCTGGGTGATCAGCATCCTCTGCAGATCATTACCATTCAGGCACCACTTTGGCCCCTATCTGAGAGCCCTACTCAGGGCAGGGACCACGGGGGGGGGGGGCGCATTTCGCCGGAGCATTAACTAGACTGTTGCCCCCATTGGCATATGCCAGCTGCCATGATGGCTCCTCCGATGACGGCTCCTTCCCAGTGCGCGGGTGGCTCTGACAGAGAGATGAGTAAATGTGCCAGCCGCCCGGCGGGGATAGCAGAGCCCCGGGTGGGTGGGTCACGGCCCGCTCACACCTGCGTGCCTCCCTTAAAGGCCCCCACGGGGACTGTGCGGGTGGCTGGTGTGGAAGCCAACAGGCTGCCCCACACATTAGCAGCGGCCCTTTAAGGGGATGACTTTTGATTGACAGCCCACCTATGCCTGTGGAGTGTGTGTGGGAGACGGAGACGGCCACACGGGGCAGTCTTCCGAGAAAAGCAGCTGTGTCTGTGGGCAGACACTAACAGAGTCTCTGCTTCATCCCGGGGCGTGTTAAGCAGGTCAGTTCCTGTTATGGTGTTGTGTGTTTACAGCGGGGGGGGGGGGGGGGGGGGGGGTTGGTTTTGGCTTTTTCCACCTTTCTTTTCATGTTACCCAGAAGGGGTTTTGTAAAAATAATTTTTT
>JAAGVU020000002.1:14704844-14717283 GCA_011763525.2 Mormyrus iriodes
AGAGGACAGCTCTGTGCTGCATCTGCTGCCTCTAACTGAGGATGGCACAGTGCTGCATGTGCTGCCTCTAATAAAGGACAGCGCTGTGCTGCATATGGTATCTCTAACAGAGGACGGCACTGTGCTGCATGTGCTGCCTCTGACAGAGGACAGCGTTGTGCTGCATATGGTATCTCTAACAGAGGACGGCACTGTGCTGCATGTGCTGGCTCTAACTGAGGATGGCACAGTGCTGCATGTGCTGCCTGTGACAGAGGACAACGCTGTGCTGCATATGGTGTCTCTAGCAGAGGACGTCACAGTGCTGCATGTGCTGCCTCTAACAGAGAATGGACAGCGCTGTGCTGCATATGGTATCTCTAACAAAGGACGGCACTTTGCTGCATGTGCTGGCTCGAAAAGAGGACAGCGCTGTGCTGCATGTGCTGCCTCTAACTGAGGATGGCACAGTGCTGCGCATATATATATATATATATATATATATATAGCATTATAATTTAAAAGCTAGCAGATGTACTGTCTTAATCTGGTAATGTCATACAGTTGACCCTAATGTTAGTGTAACTGGGTCTTTTACTGCAGCATTCACAGCGGACAGCACTGGCTGATGAGCACTGTCTAACCCCTGCAGCCTCCCTCTCTGTGCTCCTCTTTCCCACTCAACACAAAGCTGGCTCCTCTTTAATCTCACTGTGGATGGGATGGAAATTATCAGTCATGGGCTCCTTTAATAGCGTCTGATAGCTGATTAGATCAGATAAGACCTTTATTGATCTTACAGTTGGGAAACTTGCATTGTTACAGCAGCAGATGGACATAGAAATGAGAAAAAGAAATGAGGGACAGCACCATATAACAAGAAAGAAAAACTATACAGTATGCAAAAAAAAAAAAAAATATATATATATATATATGGGACAATGTAAATATACACAGTGGACATCTTCAGATGCTACATGGCAGCACAAAGTGGGCATGTTCAGAGGTTGTACCTGCTTTAATGACGCTCACATCCACTTTGAGAGCCCTTAAATAGCAGTAGCATTTCCTGCCTCGGTTTTTAGTTGATGTATAATTCATGCTTGTAAGCACAAGGTCAGTCTTGGTGAGGCAGATGACTTGTACTGATTCCTTCCTTCCAGGCCCGAAATGAGCCGCAGACCTGAAGCGGGCGGCTCTCCTCGTCCCTCTTACCTTTGTTGTTTTAATGGCACTGCCGTGTCCAGATTATATCACTTCTGTTACGATGGCCAGTGCCCCCAGAGGAGACGATATAATCCGCATATTGCTGTCTTTTACTTCTATACACAGTGCTGGTCATTTTTTCCAGTTTGTAGAAGGGACCTTGTTATTTATCGACAAAAGGGAAGGCTTAAAACTGTCCTGTCACCGAAAAAAAGTCATTAGCGATTTGGGAGCCAAACATCAGTGACATCCCAAACAGGGTAAACGTGAGCCTTCTGCGTGGTGCTGCGTGGGAGTGGCTCCAGAGGTCCCCCGCCCCAGGCCGTGTGGGTCGGAGATCTGTGCATAGATGCTGAACAGAAAGAAACATTTGAAATATGCGTTTTGGCGATGAATGAAAATTTGGATTACATGAAAAAACAAACCTTAGGCGACCACTAACAGTCACCCCTTTGTGCAGTGTGATGACAACAACAACAACAATAATAATAATAATGATAATGATAATGATAATGATAATAATAATAATAACAACAATAATACTTACAATAATAGCAATAATAATAACAACAACAATAATAATAATAATAATAACAATAATAATAATACTTACAAAAATAACAACAACAACAACAACAATGATAATAACAATAACTATAGTATCAGATTACACTTGAGTCGGTATTAGCAGAATAGAATCATTAGGATGATCGGTTTCGTTTGTTTCTTCGCTCGCTCGTTTTCCGCTGGACTGCCTGATCTGCTGAAACCGGAGATTCAAACAGAAGCATTTTATGGCTCTTTCTCGGGGGGTTGTGCGGCCAGCAGGCGGTGTGTGTGGCCAGCTGGGCCACAGCGGATGTCACAGAGCAGCGAATCGCTGTCAGGCATGGAGATATAAAGATGCCAGAGTTTAAGCAATGGCTATAGGAAGAAGAGTCCCAACCCCGATACCAAGCCTAAGCCATACGCGCAGTTCAGAGACACACGGCCTTCGCCTCAACCTGCGTGTGCATCCTGCGTGAGCCGCACCGCCACCCAAAGCACAATTTCGGGTGAAGGCCTTGCCACAGCACCACAGAAAGCACTCGTCTTCCATGAAAGAGGAGAAGATTCACATGGATGTCAGCCCCAGTTCCATTTGAATAACACCAGAATGCCTTTATTTGAGGATTGTAAGGATGCAGAGCAGCATTACAAACTCTGCATTTGCTTTTCAGGTCTGCCCAGCGCATTGTAATGTGCAATACCCTGGTCCACCACTTCCGCCCCCATATGATGAGTGAGCTACCTCATTGAGCTGCATGTCACACTCCCTCACAGTGTGGTACGTCCTGACATACTAACCTCACATTAACTTAACATTATAATACAACTATATACACCCACAATTCATCTTACAAAAATAACACATTAACAACTGGAACAAACTGCAACAGCAGAGATAATTATAGACACGCATAACTAAAGTAAAGAGCCCCCGAGGCTCATGGGAGCCCAGTCACAAACCGATCCTCCCTGTCGTTCCAGAGCTGGAAGTGGTGCCCATGCACACTAGCCTGTTGCAGCTCCGACACGTGTTTTTCCTGCTTTGAGGTTGGGCTGTTTTTTGTATTTATTTTGTGATTAGTGAATAATGTGAGTAATCATTTCTGTTTATAGCAGACAAACAATAGTCCATTCATGAAATGCCTCTCCCCCAGGCCCCAAAAGGCACGTTTGCCACTCTGCTGTTCCCAGATCAGGGCTCTCATTTTAAATCTGATGAAATAATCAAAGGCCGCTCTTCATACTCGGATCTTGCTCGTTGCCTCCCTCACTCACTTAAAGATGTCAGTGTAGTGCAGATGGGTCTTTAAATAGCATATTAATTGGAATAAAAATTTCTTATTGTAGTTTGTGTATTAGGAGAAATTCTTTGCTAGTCAATGTGAATGCAGGGTGGGTTCAGCGTTTGCTTTGAAGTACTTAAGCTTACAATCACATCTGACAAACACACAAAGGCCATGAAACGGATGTAAAGACACATTTTTCCGCCTTTGGTTGGCTACAGAAAGCTATGTCAGTAAGATGCATGCCAAAAACATTTAAGTCAATGGCTGAACAAAAAAAATGTCACATATGCACATATGCACAAATATGCACAGAGAGGGAGGCTGCAGGGGTTAGACAGTGCTCATCAGCCAGTGCTGTCCGCTGTGAATGCTGCAGTAAAAGACCCAGTTACACTAACAAAAAATATGCACTAGTGAAGACTTGTTGGCAGTGACAGCGGAACAGAGCGACGTCTTACAGAGGCATGAGTCCCTATAACCGGCCCATGTCTCAGTTTGAGGTTAAACAGACAAGGGGGGGCGGGGGGGGTGAAGGACCCTGGTTTCATTGTTGAAGGTGCAGTGACAAAACTTCTCAAGCAGTTCGCTGGAAGGAATCAGCTCCAAAAGGGGAGCCGTCTCTTCAGGAAACTCCCGGGCACCATGATGGAGCTCAGCACACATTCAATTACAGCTGTAGGTCCAGAATCACCCCGGAATCAGCCTGGGATTGGCCCGGGATTAGTCCAGAATCGATCGGAGATCCGCCGGGAATCGGCCCAGAATCAGCCCAGAATCAGCCATGGATTGGCTTGGTATCGGCCCGGAATTGGCCCGGAATTGCGAGAAACGGTGATGTGACATAAACAATTACCCCTTACCATCTTAGCTGACGGACGCCTTGCTCAAGTGAATAGAGTTAATGGATGTGTGGCAGAGGAGGTCTTCATAAACGCTTTCGCAGCACGGCTGCCAGCTTACAGCGCGGTGATGTGCTGAGAATTAAAGGCACATTACACTGCGCGGCGAGATCATATGTCACACATGGCCCCCTGCTCTGTCCCTTCTGAGTCACGGACTCAGAGTCTGATAGTGTTCCTGCTAGGAACAAGATTTTAATGGTTTCTGTTTTTGAAAGAGCTGTTGTTTGATGACAGAATTCAGATTAATCTCCGTTCTGATCTGTTAAACAGTGTAATTGCATTAGAAGCTGTGTGGAGCGACCCCTTTCCAGCACCACCTGGTAAACTGACAGCTTTGTGTACATGTACCCCCCCCCCCCCCCCAATTTCATCCTCTGCTAGCGGCGTCTCTCTCTCGCTCTCTCTCTGCCTCTCTCCCTCCCTGTCTCTCTTGCTCTCTCTCTCTCTCTCTCTCTCATCCTTGGCTTTGTCCCTCGCTTCTTATCAGTTCCTTACCAGCTCGCTCTCCTTCATTAGGACTCACAGTCATGCAGAAAGTTCTGGACACGGCGGCGGAGAGGAACTGGCTGGTGACCTCGGTGAACCTGGAGACCATGACGGAGGCCGCGTTCATGAAGGTCTTCCAAGACTTGGACAAGAAGAAAGAGGGCCAGATCGTCATTGACTGTGAGGTGGAGAGGCTGCTGGCCATACTGAAGCTGGTGAGCTCTCCATCTTGAGCTCTTTCACACTTTGCTCTTCTGCCTAGCATAGCCGAGTCCCCACAAGTCGTCATTACCTGGGGGGGTCGGCGGTTAGGAAGTAAATTAATAACTGCAGATCCCACAATGGTGTTGCCGGTAGTAGGCACATGGTGCCATTCCCTTCCTGGTGCTTAGTGGCACATTTTCCCTGCCTCTTTGATTAATATACATCTGACAAAGTTCTAAAATATGAGCCGTCTTCTGTCTCTTTGGGATGTTTATTGGTGTTCTGATGTTCCCAGCTAAAGAAATTGCTTCAGTCCACCCATCCACCAATTCAGAGCATCTAAGTCCTCTGGGGAGAAGAGAGCCCCCCCCGTGCCAGAACTAGCCGATCAGGCCGCTTCTTGAGACAGAGCACACGATGAAAGAGTGACAGTGTCCCCCCCGGGGCAGTTTTTCACGTCCCACCGCTTCTGTGACTTGAATTAATGCCAGGTGATGGTGCAGCGAGGATGGAGGCAGATTCCCATGGATGGCGAGTTAAATCTCGTCTCAGGAAGCACGGTGCAGCACTTTTCCCCCTGGTGTTGGCCCGCGGCTCCTCGGCCTGCGGCTTCTCGGTGGGACGTTTGTCGCGGTACGGGCCTGGCCTCGAGTCACGCTTAATAGCTACCACCGGCCTCCCGTGACCCCAGCATGCCCCTGGCTCCCAGATTGCCTTGAGAATCTTCTGGATCTGACCTGAATCACGAGAGTAATTTTCTTTTCTGTGCGGTTCGCCTAAATCTGAGCAAGGCCTAGTGACAGAGGCTTTACGGCATCCAGCTGTCTGCTGTAAGTCAGGTGACCTTATTATTGGTACTGATTTGTTCTACCTGGTTGTGTTTGTATGGACTATGATGTTTCCTCAGTAGCTGGATGCCAGATTGATATCAGACTCCAAACCTCGAAGCTCCACCCATCTGATCATTTTTTCTATTCATTCCAGATGAATCAGTACCGCATAAATTTTTTTTCTGTGACCTCCATCTGTAAGCTCTCAACTAACCATGAAAAGGGATAATATCATGTCACATGGTTCTCTTTCTCACGACCCCCCCACGTGGCTCTACTATTTTGTTTATGGCCTTTTGACGGTAAGCCTGGCCGAGATCCACAGCAGGTGTCATTGTGCAGTGATGCAGAGTGACGTGGTTAAAAGGCCCACGCTCCGCACCCGGATATCAGCACTGCATTTCCAGGAGGACCTTCTATCCCCCTCTGCCTGCCGCATCACCCACCACCTCGCTCCTGCCTTACGCACGATCCCAGTCCGTCAGCAGATCCGAAGCTGAGTGCGGCCTCCAAGAGAGTCGCCATGAAGCACCTCGCCATCACCAGATGTTCTCCTTTGGGCCTCTGCTCCACAAACATGAAGTATCGCTGGGAGAAAAATGAGCTAATTATCTGTGTAATTCATTTCTGCAGTCTAGGCACACAGGTGTCCATGACAGAGATCAGAGCCGACAGAAAATAATGTTTCCCTCACAGCAGCGCCTGCAGCAAACTGCTTCTGTTTGGACCGCGGAGACGGGGAGATGTAACCTGTGTTGGGAGGTGGGCTGTCGTGCCCAGGATGTTTTTGGTTAGGGGAGAGGATCCATCTGGTTGCCTGGTTACAAGACAAAACGTCCGACTTGATGGGAAGGAGGTAAAGAAGGTGCTCAGTTGTGTCTCTCCACTGTCTTACAGATTGCGTCCCAGGGGAAGAACGTGAAAAGCTACCATTACATCCTGGCCAATCTGGTAAGCAGGAGAACATCACTGCCTCTTCATATGGTCATTTCCAAGTGAGGTCTACACCTTAAAATACATTTCAATGTAAATATGGAGCTGTTACTGAGTGCTTTGGTGAAAAATATATTTTTGTTGGTGGATGAAGTGGGGCTGTAAGGGCGGAATGTGAACGTAAATCCATTGTGACACGATGAAATTCCTCCACTGAACTTGGTCACTGGGCGTAGAAGTGACTGGAATTTCACATAGAAGCAGGATGTTCAAAGCAAGAGCCTGACACTGTAATGGATATTAATGGGATGACGGTGATAACTGCATCACTGTGTGGCCCCACGCTCGTGGGCGGCGGCCCACTGGGGGTACAGATTATAAGATCTTAGCGTATTGATGAAACTCCTACAGCAGATACAGTCTCCGAGGGAACTGCAGCTAGTGGCAGGCACTAACGACAAGCTCAGTTAAAGCGCCGATGAGCACATGGCCTTTTGCAGCCCCAGAAGCTGATCTTGTAACTAAATCAAGTGTTCAGAGTTTGGCTAAACCATCTTGGCACTGCCACCAGAGAGGGAGGGTTATGGGGGGGGGGTCATGAGACCTGTCTCAGGCGCTAGTCACAAGAATGTGGCCAGTGCAAACATGACGCCCTCAGGAGCACACAGTACTGAGGGGCCTCCAGGAAGCAAAGTTATGGAACCGCCTTAAGAGCAATGAGAAAGGGCTACAGTGCTATTGGGGGCAGCCAAGAAGTGATGGAGAAATCGTGTGTCAGCCGTCAGCCGAATCGTTACTGAGATTATGCGTGTGTGGCAGCTAAGACAGCTTATTTCATTCAGCCTGAAGTTCCTAATTTTTGTGTTTGATATGAGATTTAGACCAGTTTAGTCCTGCTGAACTGCAGATGGTCTCGTCCTGCTTCTGTAAGGCTCACCAGAGCTACAGCATTCCTTAGATACGCTCAAAGGCGTCACGCAGATAAAGACAAACGTTGGATCATATGAACGTCTGTGTTTAATCTCGTGCTCTTCACACATGCGTGTTCCCTGAGCAGCCCTGGCTCGCTAGCAGGCTGGATTTTAGGGCTAACTGGACAGGCCGACCCACAGCAATGGGCAGAAGCGAGGTTCTGGTTCCGAGGCGAGCAGCACCATCATTCGATGGTGGCTTGTGATGGAGGGAGCCTTGCTTCCTTAATGGCGTAATCAGCCCTGAGACGCCCTGCTTTATCTGTAACTAAATTCAGTGCTAATGCTTGGAGTGAGCCTTCAGCTTGAAGTGGATTTATTCAGACTTTTTCCGTGACCTTTGTGCATGTAGATCCATAGTGGGTGCTGGGGTTGAATTTTAATGACTGATGAAGTATTGACCGCTCTATTCGAGTGACTGACTTCTCTGGCAGGGGGTGACGGTGACATGGGACCCCCAGCTCCCGTACCCATGTTCCCCGCTGAGGAGCTTGGAGACATGGGAACAGGACATCTCCTCTTAGCAGGGAGCACTCATGAAATCAGTGTGCACGCCTTCCCAAGATCTCTGACAGAAGCCTCACATCAGTTTAGTTTTTGGCTGTGAAAAAAAGTAATTTAGCATCGGAGTAGCTTGATCTACGGAAACAGCAGTGACAGTGAGAGCGCTGGTGCCCCTGGGGTCCTGCTGACCCCACGGATTTTCCCGATCTGGTGCTTCAGAAAGTCCTGCTGCAATTAGACAGACATGGCAGCCCCACCCCAGGCGCGGATCCCCAGGCGGCAGGGGTTCCTTAGCCTCTGTTCTGCCCCTTAGAAGGCACAAATAAGATTGTAGTGCTGTACCACTCAGGAGATGCCTTCACTTTCACGTAGAGATATCACGTGATGTGTTTTTCTTTATGTATCATGGTTCACCTTCTGTGGAAGGTGTTTGCAGACTCCTCAGAGCTTTTCCTGCTGGTATCGGCGGGCTTGGGGTGTGGACCGTGCTGCCAGTACAGCGGTCTTCTCAGTGTCAGCAAGGCGTGAGGGCAAATCATCCAGCTTATGAGAGCCACAGGGTGGGAAGCTACGGTAACTGTGGGGACAGGAGACCTTTCATTGGGGTGGGTTTCCTGACAGCATCGGCTGCTGGGGGTGTGAAGATTTCCCCATGCAGCCACTGAGATGTTTGCCAAAGGAATCTCAGCCGAGATTCATTATTAAAACCAGTATTTGTCTTGTGGATCTGAATTAATGGAAACAGCCGTGGGCCACATCTGGCAGGGCTCCTGCAGAAGGCTCCCCGCGGCATGCTCTCGCCTTTCTATCCCGAAACGCCCCCCCGCCGCTGGCAGGAGAAGCTGTTTGTGTGGCGGAGGGAGGGGGCTCGCTTCCAGACGTCTAACCGATTCTCGCTAGTGTCCTCTTTCATGGTCCCGTGGAAAGAGCTTCAAGAAGGGAGACTTATTTTACCCTTTTTACTATATTTTATTTTGTTACATGCGTATATGACTCTGAGTTTCTCCTCTCCTTGTATATCTCGTCTCCCAGGTCTTAACTTTGAGCTTTTTTTTATTGTCGGTTAATGCATGCCTTCTTAGATGAGACACCACCTTTTTGAATGAGTTTAACCTTTTAAATAAACACTTTCATTTTCCGTTTATTTAAGAAAGAACGGTAAAATGACGGTAAAATGTTCGATTAAGTGACAGGATGCTATATTTACAGTGTAGATTTCCTTTACTCCTTAATGCGAATGTTATTTGGGATCCTCTTCAGCGATGGACCCAAGCATTAATGAACACGATTCTCAGCACTTGTGATGGAGATTTTTGATTTGTTTGATAGCTGGATGGATTTGTTTATTGATTTCCAAGTGCTGTAGGGATTTCTCTGCCCAGAGCCACAGCAGTCTGATCTGCAGCCTGTACTTGCTCATTGGCCTGTACTTGCTCATTGGCCTGTACTTACTCATTGGCCTGTACTTGCTCATTGGCTTGTACTTACTCATTGGCCTGTACTTACTCATTGGCCTGTACTTGTTCATTAGCCTGTACTTGCTCATTGGCTTGTACTTACTCATTGGCTTGTACTTACTCATTGGCCTGTACTTACTCATTGGCCTGTACTTGCTCCCTTTTCTGGCTTTTTGGCATCTCTGATCAGACAAATGTCCCTTTGTGTGTTAGTCTCAGCAATACTGATTTCATACTTTGGATTTTGAGATTTCTCGCATTGTGGGCCGATTACAATGCAGCTACGACTCCTGACTCTCTCAGAGGATTTTGCGGTTGACCTGTAATCTGGAAGACTACCTCATGCCTCACAGGGATTCCTGGATATTGACCTGACCGAGTTCAGGAACGGCGGTGCCAACGTGACCGGCTTCCAGCTGGTGAACTACACGGACCAGACAGTCAGCAGGGTTGCCCAGCAGTGGCTGGAGTTCGACAACAAGGACGCCAAAATCGTCAAGAGGAGACTCAAGGTGCGGTGAGAGCTTTACCTTCGCTGCGACTCTCTCAAGCGTATGGCAGCTGTTAAACCAGCTTTCCCTGCCCACCACTCCCCCTGCTGGTCATCTCCTGGCATTGCAGCAGGTGTTGTTTAACCCTCTTCCCTTTCACAGTATACCGGGGCCCTTACTTACGATGGGGTCAGTGTGATGTCCACCGCCTTCCAGAACCTCCGCAGGCAACGCATCGACATTTCACGGAGAGGGAATGCTGGAGACTGTTTGGCCAACCCCCCCACACCCTGGGGTCAAGGAATCGACATCCAGCGGGCTCTGCAGCAGGTGCTGAAGGCTGGGACCCGACTGGCGTGGGGGGAGGGGGGGTGCTCAGACAAGATGGTCAACAGTGAACCTTGAGGGAAGCTTGTGTTAGCTTTTAAAGTGAAAAGTGTACCAGGAAATGGACAGTGATGATGGGGGTCCTGTCTGTGGGCATTTAAATGACATACTACAGACTGTAGTATAGTAAATATTGGTGATGTTTTACAAAAATGAAAACTCTGTGGGACTAAAAATAGGTATCTTTAGAGTTTAAAATATTTTACATTTTAATTTTTTATCTTTTTGTCTGTGGTGATAAATGGCTTCACTGCTCCTAAGTTTCATGTAGGCACTTTATGCAAGACTTATGTTCTGTACTCTGTGAAAATGCATTAAATGAATGATTTTGAATTTAATATTAAAGTCGTTATGGTATTGTTAATATTAATAAAAATCATATGGTGTTATGCTGTTGGAGACTTGCTGTCAAGAACAATGACAAATCAAAGAAGAGAAAGGAAATTCTACAATTTCCTACCTATGAGCACAATGTTCTGACGTTATGGTTTTAGCTGTTTTCTCAGATGAGATGGATGAATATATGGATGGATGCATGCATGAAAGGATGGCTGGATGGATGGATGATGGATGGATGTATCAAAAGGATGGATGTATGGATGGATGCATGCATGAAAGGATGGATGGATGTATGCATGAAAGGATGGTTGGATGGATGGATGATGGATGGATGGATGTATGGATGGATGGAATCTGATTCAGATGTGAACAATATGTGTTCTGTTACAGGTCCGGATAGATGGTCTGACGGGACACATTCAGTTCAACGAGAAAGGACGCCGGACAAACTACACAGTTAGCGTGATGGAACTCAAGCCAACGGGACCCAAAAAAGTAAGTCCAACCCTGGGAGACCTTCTCAGAGAATGTCTGAATTTGACTGGCCATCAATGTCATGTGTCCTTTGCTTTGGACTTTGCAGGTGGGCTACTGGAATGAAGACGAGAAGTTCGTGAGCACAGCGACGTACATGCTAGCCGGGAACGAGACCTACGGCCTGCAGAACAGGACCTACGTCGTCACCACCATCCTCGTATGTTTCCTGCTGCTTTTGTGGCTGTAAATTTCCAAACTGAATAATGATACGTCGTTCATCTCCCTGGGAATTTTGGGCAGCTCTGCATATCCTCCCGTGCTCTCAATGAGACACTAGTGATGCACCTACACTATACTGCTAAAAGTATTGAGACACCCCTCCAAGTCATTGAATTCAGGTGTTCCAATCGCTTCCATGGCCACAGGTGTACAAAATCAAGCACCAAGGCATGCAGACTGCTTCTACAAACATTTGGGAAAGAATGGGTCGCTCTCAGGAGCTCGATGAATTCATGCGGGGTACTGTGATAGGATGCCACCTGTGCAGTAAGTCCATTCGTGAAATTTCCTCACTATTAAATATCCCACGGTCAACTGTTAGTGGTATTATAACAAAGTGGAAGCAATAGGGAACAACAGCAACTCAGCCACGAAGTGGTAGGTGACGTAAAATCACAGAGCGGGGACAGCGTATGCTGAGACGCACAGTGTGCAGAAGTCGCCAACTTTCTGCAGAGACAATAGCTACAGACCTCCAAACTATGTCTGGCCTTCAGATTAGATCAAGAACAGTGCATAGAGAGCTTCAGGGAATGGGTTTCCATGGCCAAGCAGCTGCATCCAAGCCTTACGTCACCAAGTGCAATGCAAAGCGTCAGATGCAGTGGTGTAAAGCACACGGCCACTGGACTCTAGAGCAGTGGAGACGTGTTCCCTGGAGTGACGAATCAAGCTTCTCTGTCTGGCAATCCGAGTCTGGGTTTGGTGGTTGCCAGGAGAACGGTACACGCCTGACTGCATTGTGCTAAGTGTAAAGTTTGGTTGAGGGGGGATTATGGGGTGGGGTTGTTTTTCAGGGGTTGGGTTTGGCCCCTTAGTTCCAGTGAAAGGAACTCTTAATGCCTCAGCATAAGAAGCCATTTTGGACAATTTCATGCTCCCACCTTTGTGGGAACAGTTTGGGGATAGCCCCTTCCTGTTCCAACATGACTACGCACCAGTGCACAATGCAAGGTCTATAAAGACATGGACAAGCGAGTTTGGTGTGGAGGAACTTGACTGGCCTGCACAGAGCCCTGACCTGAACCCGATAGAACACCTTTGGGATCAATGAGAGCGGAGACTGCGAGCCGCCTTCTCGGCCAACATCAGTGCCTGACCTCACAAATGCTCTCCTGGAAGAATGGTCAAAAATTCCCATAAACACACTCCTAAACCT
>JAAGVU020000002.1:14717383-14731206 GCA_011763525.2 Mormyrus iriodes
TTGTGGAAAGCCTTCCCAGAAGAGCTGAAGCTGTTATAGCTGCAAAGGGTGGGCCAACTCCATATTAAAGCCTATGTGTTAAGAATGGAATGTCATTAAAATTCATGTGTGTGTATAGGCAGGCCCAATACTTTGGGCAATATAGTGTATGTGGAAATTTTGGCCCATGCCAATATATATTTAGTCTAATATTACCAATATCAGTAACTGGCTAACGTCGGAGGTATTTGTGCCGGCGGTGAGCCTTACCGAGCTTGCCAGTGCTAATTAGTGAATTATCGTTGTATCATTTTTTATTCTCTGTGGAAAATGAAAGATCAGCCTGCAGGCCAGATTTAATAATGAATTAAAATCATTTTGTGGGCCGTATGAAACCATCTCGCGAGCTGGATCTTCCTCTTGGGCTGGTACTTTGAGCCAGCAATGTCCTTTGTCCCACACTACAGAAAAAGGACGGCCGATCATCCAACGCACCCATCTCCCTCATTTACTCTTATGCCTTTAGCTCAGGTGGATGTTGATTAAGCGAGCAGTATCAACCAAGACTGTCGCACTGATGTTGATATCCTGATTTTTAATGCACATCAGCTGATACCGATATGTTAATCAATATATTGTGTATATCTTGACTCAGATGTATATATACAGGTGAGAACCACTTTTGGCATTTAGTGAACAGGGTCAGTCGTCCCTTGAGCAGTGGGGGTTAAGGGCCTTATTCAAGGACCCAGCAATAATAAGGTTACTCTATAGGCTACAGGATTTGAACCTAAGCTGCTGAGCAGCACACCGCCTATAATAGTGTTTCTACATGGTTCATATTCTGAGGGACAGATGCATGTAATACCTCGTCATGCCAGCCTGCACTGAAGGGCTTGATGTCGAGGCAGCCGTACCAGGGAGTGAGCAATCTTTTTATTTACAGCGGTTGTTCTCAGTTCTGTTCCTGGAGGAACCCCTGCCAGAATGTTTTCATTCCAGCCACCATCTCCAGAGGAAAAAGCCCCAGCCGACGACTTCTTGTGCTGAGGCACCTTTGCTGTCCTCTGTATAAAAAGCAGAGTGCTTCACAAACACGCACATGAAGGAAGTGTAGTGGGGGAAGCCCGGACCTGTCATTGAGAGCGTGCATCTGTGTGTGCCTGCCCCGCCTCAATGCCGACAACCAGGGGAAGTTACCTCTGTGAGAAAGCTTCCACCAGGTTCTTGTGTCTTGAATTTCATTCTCCATACATCGTCCCCTCTTTCCTCACCGGTGTCTGTTCAACCAGTAATCCAGCCATTCGATGGAAGGTCCCACCATTTTTGACACGCATCGCACCGGGCTTTATTCATCACGGATATCAGGTCTGACCACTGTTTCTGGAAATGCCTTAAAGGCCAGTGCCAGGGGATCAGCTTTGGCGGATGATGTGTGGGCTGCATCCTTGATGGGGCCCCGGTGGAATTCATTTGGGATGAGAGGGTGTGATGTTGAAAGATCCATCTCACCCAGGGGTAACTGTCTCAGGGTGATGACCCTGAAAACGAAAGCAATCCTCATGAAAATGGAGCTCTGTGGAACTTAGTCCTACGTCCCAAGGGACTTCCAGGCAGAGGTGCAGAGGCCAACATCTGCTACTTCCTTTAATGTCAGATGATCTGATGGAGCAATCAACTGTGTCCTTCAGAATCAAATTTGCTCTCCAACATGGCTGGAATTTTGTTTTGGTATTTCTCATTTAGAAATCTGTTGTCCAGAAGGTGCTACCTGGTATTACATGTCTGTCTTTGTGCAGGTAAGTGCAGCAGACAGGAATGTGTCTCTCGTTAGGAAACCTGCCCACTGGTGATCCAACTACAGCAATGTCTTTGAGATGCTCAGTCTCAGTTTGATCAAGGAATTGGCCTTGAAATGAACCCCAGCAGAAAATCTGATGTATTGTTTCCTGTTTGGGTGACCTGTATTGGCATTAAGAATGATTAGCGAGTTAATTTGGTCATGGAGTATGTTGCTCCAATAATTGTTGGATGAAGAATAAAATCCGTGATTATGATTCATACCTTCTTTGATATTTAGGAGTCTCCATATGTGATGTTGAAGAAGAACCACGAGCAGCTGGCTGGAAATGACAAGTACGAGGGCTACTGTGTGGAGCTGGCTGCCGAGATCGCCAAGCACGTCGGCTACAGCTACAAACTAGAGATTGTGGCTGACGGAAAATACGGCGCCAGAGATCCAGACTCCAAGATGTGGAACGGCATGGTGGGAGAGCTAGTCTATGGTGTAAGTGCTTCCTGATGAGACCCTGATGGACTTGTAGATCACTGGCATGATTATCGCGGCCGGGAATGAGTACATCTGCTGATGATACGGCCATGGGTATCTCAGGATGGACACCTTCTGTATGATTTCCATTGATATATGCAGTTCAGGGCAGGGGAATGAAGCTTCATTCTCTTGTGAAAACTGAGGGTGGGGCGGACACTCGATGCGTGGATGGAATATTTTAGCTTTGTTTTTTAAATGACCAAGAGATTATTGTACAGAAAACACTCCCAGCCTCGACAAAATAAAAAAGATCAACAGGAGATTGCAGTGTATGGTTTGCGAGGTGTTTGTGGTGCAGAGAGACCCACACCGTCCTCTGCTGGGGAATCAGCTGTGCTCAGCAGACAGCACCAGGCACGTGGGGCTTCGGCATTCTGTGCTCAGCAGGCAGATGCTGCCAGGCACGAGGGGCTTCGGCACTCTGTGCTCAGCAGGCAGTTGTTGCCAGGCACGAGGGGCTTCAGCACACTGTGCTCAGCGGGTAGACAGTGCCAGGTGCGAGGGGCTTTGGCGCTCTGCGCTCAGCGCGCAGACAGTGGCAGGTACGAGGGGCTTCGGTGCTCTGTGCTCAGCGGGCAGACGGCACCACAAGCAAGGGGCTTTGGCACTCTGTGCTCAGCAGGCAGATGCTGCCAGGCACGAGGGGCTTCAGCGCTCTGTGCTCAGCAGGCAGTTGTTGCCAGGCCCGAGGGGCTTCAGCACACTGTGCTCAGCGGGCAGACAGTGCCAGGTGCGAGGGGCTTTGGCGCTCTGCGCTCAGCGCGCAGACAGCGGCAGGCGCGAGGGGCTTCGGCGCTCTGTGCTCAGCAGGCAGATAGCGCCAGGCACGAAGAGCTTCGGCGCTCTGTGCACAGCAGGCAGACAGCGCCAGGCGCGAGGGACTTCGGCGCCCTGTGCTCAGCAGGCACACAGCGCCAGGCATGAGGGGCTTCGGCGCTCTGTGCTCAGCAGGCAGACAGCGCCAGGCACGAGGGGCTTTGGCGCTCTGTGCTCAGCAGGCAGTCACCAGCAGGCACGAGGGGCTTCGGCGCTCTGTGCTCAGCAGGCAGACAGCGTCAGGCGCGGGGGGCTTCGGCGCTCTGTGCTCAGCAGGCAGACAGCGCCAGGCACGAGGGGCTTCGGCGCTCTGCGCTCAGCGTGCAGACAGTGCCAGGTGTGAGGGGCTTCGGTGCTCTGTTCTCAGCGCGCAGACAGCGCCAGGTGCGAGGGGCTTCGGTGCTCTGTTCTCAGCAGGCAGATAGCGCCAGGTGCGAGTGGCTTTGGCGCTCTGTTCTCAGCAGGCAGTCGCCACCAGGC
The DNA here is from genome assembly GCA_011763525.2 of Mormyrus iriodes. Taxonomy (NCBI): domain Eukaryota; kingdom Metazoa; phylum Chordata; class Actinopteri; order Osteoglossiformes; family Mormyridae; genus Mormyrus; species Mormyrus iriodes. The sequence goes on from JAAGVU020000002.1 coordinate 14,720,991, forward strand.
ACGAGGGGCTTTGGTGCTCTGTGCTCAGCAGGCAGTCGCCACCAGGCGCGAGGGGCTTCGGTGCTCTGTGCTCAGCAGGCAGATAGCGCCAGGCACGAGGGGCTTCGGCGCTCTGTGCTCAGCAGGCAGACGTCGGCAGGTGCGAGGGGCTTCGGTGCTCTGTGCTCAGCAGGCAGACAGTGCCAGGCGTGAGGGGCTTCGGCGCTCTGTGCTCAGCAGGCAGACAGTGCCAGGCGCGAGGGGCTTGGGTGCTCTGTGCTCAGCAGGCAGTCGCCACCAGGCGCGAGGGGCTTCGGTGCTCTGTGCTCAGCAGGCGTGTTGTAAAGCACCACATTTCTCCATCAGCTAGACATTCTCACTCGATGCCATTTTAGTGCTTGTGTTCAATAGCACAGGCAAAGCAATGACAGCTGATTACCTCCTCTGCTGGGCACGACGCAAAGACAAACAATATTTATTACGCCCCCTTGGCAGTGTTAAGGTGCTGAGAATTCCTGAGCATTTGAAAACCTATCCCACCGAAGCATATTTTTTTATTACAGAGGTATTTGCTAGTGTAGTGCCTTTAACAGTAGGAAATGACTCATCTTGGTTTGTTTAATAAATATTATTAAGCATTTCCTAATGAGAGACTTTTGTTCAGAATATTGTTGTGGCAGAATCATAAAAAATTACCTCTTTAAAGCAACAATGTAACAAAGAGCTGCACAGTAACACTGTCCTTATATTCCTATAAAGGAATGCCACTCTGTATCCAAATTAAGATCTTAATAGATCTTTACTAATGGAATTGAGGCATACATCAAAAGCCTTTGTCTGCGCTTTTAAGGTCTTTCCTGGAATGTGTTTACACAGGATGTATCTCTTTTTGGCCGTAACTGAAATTCATATATTCACAGAGAGAGCTTATGAGCACGCTCCTCTGTCAGAAAGCCACCCCGCCGCCTGGCATAGTTTAGTCAGGGTTCCGATGGCTTTTTAATCATTTTCTTGGATGACATTATAAAATTAATCAAATGAATAATTATCGCATGTAGCGCTGGTGAGATTATAAAGGTTTTATTTATTTTTTTCTGTGGTTATCTTCTATGCACTGGTCACAAATAGGGCATAACTTGGTTGCACGTTAATTCAAATCTATCGAATGGACGACTTAACATGTATGTAAATTTTCCTGTCAGCCATCTTGCTTCAGTTGGTAACATGATTTATTAAATTCATTTCAACCGTCCGTAAGTTTAAAAAGTCCACAAGCATGTTCTCCGAATGCTAATGGAGTTTAGCATCGTTTAAATCCTCCACCGTGGCTGTCGGCACGTATCCTTTGACGCACTGCGATTTCGTGTCATTGTCGATGCAGAACCACAGACCGAGAGCCGAAGAGAATCTAATTAGGGTATGAAAACATATTGTTGACAAATAACTCATTGTTATAAATCTCCGGAGGTTTGGGTAATGGTTTCACTCGTTTCTAGGTAACAGAAGCTAGGATGTTGGAAGGTACCAGAGCAGAAAATGGGAGCTGTTAGCTAAAAGTCTATATATATATATAGATATAAGCAACCATAAGTGTCATCCCTCTGGAATGTTGCGGAACCCTGATACAGTGTACCTATATCGCATAACCCAGGTAGATGCAAAAAGCTAAAAATATAAGAATGTGTTTCACGTGGCACTATTGGTGCGGCATAGTCTCTGTCCATCGTCATCTGTGATTGACATATTTTGCGCTGCATCTGTTTGATACAGAAAGCTGATGTGGCGGTAGCCCCACTGACCATCACCCTGGTCAGGGAGGAGGTCATCGACTTCTCCAAGCCCTTCATGAGCCTGGGGATCTCCATCATGATCAAGAAGCCGACAAAGTCCAAGCCGGGCGTCTTCTCCTTCCTGGACCCGCTGGCCTACGAGATCTGGATGTGCATTGTGTTTGCCTACATCGGCGTCAGCGTGGTGCTCTTCCTGGTGAGCCGCTTCAGCCCCTATGAGTGGCACGCCGAGGACTTCGAGGAAGGACAGGACCAGCAACAGAACCAGCAGAACCAGGCTTCTTCTTCCGGGCAGCAGGGCCAGAACCAGTCTGCACAGAACCAGCAGCAGCAACAGGAACAGACTAACGAATTTGGGATTTTCAACAGCCTGTGGTTCTCCCTCGGTGCCTTCATGCAGCAGGGGTGTGACATCTCCCCTAGGTGGGTTACTTATACAACTGGCATGAATGTAACTGCAGAATGCGGCCTGTGTGCCATCTGATCTTTACGGTTCCCATGGATACCATGGTGGGATTTTTCCGGTTTGAGCAGAGAGTATAAGTATAGAGTATATGTGCTTTGCAAAAAGTCTCTGTTGAAAAGCAAGAACTGAGCCGATTTCTTTAAAAAGTGTTTGACGTTCAGCTATAGAGTCTGCAGTGCCCCTCAAAAGCAGCAGGCGTGGGGGGCGGGTGCTCGACGCACCATAATGACGCGTGTTTGATTCGGTTGGTGACAGAGGCCGATCCTCGCTGTCACAGGACCTCCCAGGAATCAGTGGCCATGCTGGGGAGTGTGTGGCGATGGAGAGCGTGACGTTAAAGGGCTGCTGGCAGTTTCCTGTCGTCGGGCAGGCGGAGCTGGGCCTCAGCCCAGGGCTCGCGCATGCTCACACCCGCCTCGGCAGAGTGTGCCAGTGTGCCGACACGCAGTGACCCATTTAACAAGCTCTGAGTCACTCTGCCTGTGTTCTGCCGCTCGCAGCAGCTAAGCAGGCCTTTTACCGGCTTTGGCAGGCTGTCTGTTATGCTCATCTGGGGTACGTGGACAGCCTCGCATTTAGATAAATATTTACACGGTCTCAGGATTGATATCATCTTCCAGGTGCTGACTGGTCATCGCAAAGTTGAGGAATGTCCCCAGTAGCCCAGTCTTTTTTCCCCAGACCCGCATTCTCTAGCCGCACCTTCAGGTCCATTGCAGGAGATGGTTAATGGATAATGCCTTATTTCACTGGTGGCCAACCGCTTGATCACAATCAGGAACCCCCCCCCCCCAAGTGGGTGGCAGAATCCCCCCAGGGGAAGGTCAGCGGCTACCTCCCGGGCTGTTTCCTGTTGCCAGCCTGCCCCAATGGTCTACTTGCTGTGGTACAGGATGGCAGCAAGCAAAGGCTGTTTTTTGGCCAGAACCCCCGATGAGATGTTTGTGCTGCTTACACATGACTGTACAGTTCCACCACCAGGTCATGCGGGTCCCCTGTTCCAGCAGAGACGTGAAAGATACATCGCTAATCCCCCCATTGACTCAGATCTTAATTAGAGACCTTCATTTGTGAGACTGCCGCACGGTCTGACCTCATTTCTCTCAGGAACTATACCATCTTACAAAGGCAAAACACCATAACCACATCATTTATCCAAACTGAGTTATCACCGAAATTGGCTCTCTTAGGCTCTGTTTTATCTTCTGACAAAATGTCTTAGTTTGCCTATGCTTGGCTTTGAAGAAAGCACCATCGTTTACCCGCTACACATACGAGAGGACAGTCAAAACACTATGAAGCCATTTTTCTCAGTTTCAGTGTCAGTGTAGTATTTTGCCTTTAGGGGGCAGTAGTGGGGCAGGGCAAGAAGGGGGTTCAGCTCGCTGTAAGTGCATCTGCCATGCGGACAAGACTTTGGCACTTTGATGTAAGACAAAGGAGAGCGAGCCACCGCCCTCTAGGAGCTCCGGCCATCTGCACACCCTCACTTCGGAACGATGCCTGTCGGTTTTTGTCAGAATTCGTTACTGGCTAATTGAATCAGGCCGACCTCACGATGGTCCCCAGCGGCATCTTCACTAACAACAAATGCCTCGATTTTCAGCCGATGTCATTAGCGGCTGGCATTTACAGCGGCTGGCATTTTGGTGGGATGTGAGCTCTTTCTTTCACTGAGGGGAGTCGCAAAACTCCATGAAGAATTGATTTTGGTTGATTCTGAAGTAATAAATGTAGAGTTCTGCATGGTAGCAAAGTGCCAGCTGTCTAACTCTCCGTGCACAAGCTTTGGGGACATATTTTGCTGTGTAATGTACTTTCTGGGGGAAATATATGAAAGTGAGTCTGGGCCAGTTGTACAGTGGCTATAATTCCTCACTGAGATTTGGCCATTAAGTTTGAACCATTCACACGACAGACGTGCTGTAATTTATGTGTCTGTAATACGCAGACAGGCGCATCACTCTATTAAGACATTGTCTTTATAACAAATCTGACAGATAGCAAAGTGTTTGCAGTCTTTGCTGACAGAGTTCAGAAATATATGAAACAAAACCACAAAACAGTATTGTGTAAACATACAGGAAGGTATTGTGGGCCCACAGAGTGACTAAGCTGTAAATATAAGCAGTGATTTCTTGCATTATCTGAGGAGTCAGGAGGAGGACTGCCTAGTCAGGTGTTAATGTTTGCGTGACAGCATCTCCTGGAAAGTGTTACTGAGGGATATCAGAATGATAGCTGTGAACAAACGTGGTGACAATAACTTGATTTTCATGGTTGTTTTTGCCTCATGACCCTGGATAGGCATTAGGAAGACAGATGGATGGATGGATGGATGGATGGATGATTGTCTTTGATCAGTCTCCGAGGTTGACTTTGTTGTATTATTGGACGTCACGGCTTCTGCCCACAGACCATGCTAGCACAAACAGAAGCTTCCGTCCGCGACATGTTCTTTCGCCTTTCTGATTATCTGAAGGCAGTACTCCCTCCACAGATACCCGTACGGTCGCTGGGCGGGGAGTGGTGGGCGCTGGGCGGGGAGCGGTGGGTGCTGGGTGGGGAACGGCGGGCGCTGGGCGGGGAGCGGCGGGCACTGGGCGGGGAACGGCGGACGCAGGGCGGGGAGCGGCGGGCACTGGGCGGGGAGTGGCGGCCGCAGGGCGGGGAACGGCAGCCGCAGGGCGGGGAGTGGCGGGCACTGGGCAGGGAACGGCGGCCGCAGGCTGCATGATCGCTGATTCCACTAATATCTGTCTCTTCCATATCCCAGCTTCTTTGTCTCTTCTCGAATGCTGCGATGGCCATGCAGGACCTGCCCTTCAGCCTGCACCCCACACCGACCTCTTCACAGATCAGTACTCTATATAGACCTTTGAGTCCCGTACACAGGCCCCCCCGCAGTCACCGGCCATCGCAGGTTTGTGTCACACACACAGCACATTTCCATGGCTGGATGGGCTTAACTAGCCAGGTTAGACTGGGGCTGGGGAGCATGAGCCATATCCGTGTCAGATTTTTCCAGAGCAAATGACGCTTGGAGCGGCGTGGATCCCTGCCGTCGTGCTGTCAACTTCACCAGCCTGGGATGCGACGTCCCGCATCCCTGCTCCGTAGCAATCGGGCAGATCATTTTCCCTCTCCATCCTGCCGTATGTCAATTCTGTTGTTTTTGCCCATCTCCTGTCAGTCCTCCCTCCTGTCTCGAGAGCCTCGTGGGGAAAAATGTGGGCTCTCGACCAGAAAGTATCTGGTTTCATTCCCAGGAGGGGCATTTTTAGCAGTACACCTGCTCCGGGAGAGAAGTCCTCGGCTATGTAAACGGGGAAGGTATGCAAGCCTAAAATCGGCTCGTGTCCAGCAAGGAGGACAGACACAGCATGAGAATATATTACTTTTCCCTGCTCTGTGACTCTTTCGTCACAAAATTTTTGAAGCTTGAGAGTCAAATCAATAAATATGAAATAATTCCATGAAATCAATAAGTAGCTTAATAAAGTTTTACAATATTAATCTTTGAAGAACTTTTTCCCTCTGTTTGTAATCTGAGTCGAGTTGTTCGTCATGTGACTGTCAGCTATGCTAATCACACTGGCAGAGCACTGGCAGCCCACAGAGGGCGCTGTGATTGGTGCAGATTTCCTTGGGGTACTGCTTTGGCAGTCATACCCAGTTTCTGGTCTTCGGGCCCAAAGAGTATAAGAGAGCCAAGAGCTGAGTTCAATGCTGAAGAGACCAAAGATACTATCTGCAGGGGAAACAAACGTCTGTCATACCTCAGTCGCTCCAGGGTGAGAACTGGACAGAGCTTTGTGTGTGTGTGTGTGTGAGCCTGTGTGTGTGTCTGTGTCCCACAGTGCAACAGGCGGACCCATGAACCGTTGCAGTAATCCATCTGCCCGCGGTAAACTAGTCTCTAAGGACTCACGCTTGGCTGCACTTAGGAAAATTCAGTGGACATTTAAATTCCACCTCCCTTTGGTTGCTCCCTCACGCTGGCCTGGAGAGCACGGGACCTCAGCAGAGGCTGTCACCGGATCCATCCAGGAGACGCGCCCCCCATCAACACGGGCGAGTCTCCTTCGTCGGAGCGACGTGCAGGTTCGAGTTTTCGGCGCTGGCACATTGCAAGCCGTGGCAGAAGGTTAACCTCCTTATGTGGGGTGTGGGGGGGTTCACCGGTATCTGCTGTCGGCTGCCGGGGTAACTTATTCACTGGCATCTGCCAGGCAAGCGCGTCTAAGGGCCCCCCGTAGATGGCTGGACGTTTAGCCGTGCGAGGGTGCTGAGGTGTGTGTCACATCCCTGCCACCTCCTTACTGTGCTTCAGACTCGGCTATGTACCGTGTGCGCCTGGTACCGTGAGCTGTAGAGACCAGCCCCTTTCCTGCTGAGGTCCCCAACAGATAACGGATGCCGCAGAATAAATCTCGGAAAGGGCGACATGGGTTTTACTTTAAACCTGAGCCCTGGCCTAGACGCCAGTCTCTGTCATATTAAACCCTAGCAGACGTATTACTGAACACAGTATTACTCACCTGGCTATTAGCACAGCTAGCGAGAACGCTTCCCTCGAGATAGATGGCTGTGAGCCTGCCCCATGACTGCCGGGGAGGTTGTGTTGTGCTGTATTCAACGTTGCCAAAAAGTACCATTTTAGGTTAAAACATAACGTACAGGGGTTTGTTGTGGGTCCACATTGGTATTGTTGACGGGTTAGATACAGTATGCGATGATGTTGCTGGTACCAGATGTATTTCTCCAAAGACAATCAGAAAGGGCTGTTTAGAAGTCGCCTGGGCCTGGTCTGCAGCTTTCCCACTGAAGCAAGGAGCCACTCCCTGTAATTCCTGGAAGAGAGCCTCGGACTCTGCCCCACTGAGCGCCAGGCAAAACCCCGACAATAAAGCCTTCTTTCCACTGATCTGTGGTTCAGCTTGGTGAGTGGAGATTGCTGCCATGGCAACAGGGAAGACTTTAGTGGAAAGGCACTGGGACTCGGTGCTGAGTCCAGCCGGGCCGTGCATGTGTACATGCCTGTGTGTGCGGGGGGGTCCATCGCGTCGTACTGTAGACAACGTTGATGGAATTACCTGTCCTTTGTTCTCAGTGTCTCCTCTCTCTGCCCACTATGAGTTGAGTATATGGGGCATACAGCCTCTCCACGAGGCCTTGCTGTAAGCTGGCAGGTTTAGGTTTGAGGTGAACATCAGGGTCCACTGAGGGGGGATACAAATATTTATATTTATGCATTTTTGAAACAGTTTTGTACTGAAACAACATAATTAAAAAAATTAATCAATCAATTACTGAAAGGATCATCAGAGTTCTGTAACAGCTTAATTACAAAGTGTGATGCTGTGTCTATATACAGGAATGTGTATATAAAAGAGCAGTGTGTCCGGACGTCCCCCAGCAGCACTCAGCACCCCTGTGCCGCGCACTGAGGTATTTGGCTTAGCACTTTTGGCATTCTCTAAGCATTTTAAAAAGTTAAACATAAAGAAATGGAGAAGAAACATTTAAATTTGCACTGTAATGCGTACAATTACCCGCCTTCGCTGGCGGTGGCGCTGGGTGCAGATGGCATTAACATGATTACTGCTGTCTTCATGAGAGGAATGTAAATATTGAGCTCTTACAAGCAACGCGCAGATTTTTGTCATTTCCAAGCCAAAACCCATTTGACCAAAATCTGATTCCATCGTCTGTATGGTGTGACTGTGAATGTTTTTCATGAACTATTCAAGCCTCAATGTCCTGCGATGCTTTGTCAAGTGAAATGTTTTTTGCCTCTTGCGTCCTTTATAAGTCGTCATCATTGCGATCAGCGACGTTCCTGAATTCGCGGAGTGCGTTTTAGAGCCAGCTACTCCAAGGCCCGAGTGTGCCGTTTTCTGAGAAACAGCACCTCCCAGAGTGCGCCGCAGGAACTTACCTGCTTCATAATCTGATATGAGGATATGTGGGTTTCGCCTGTAAGAAAATACAATGTTCACATTTTCTGGCTTCTCATTCCCGGTCACATGGCTGCTGACAGGAGACATGAGCCTGTCGTCCTACAGTGCGATGATTTCTGCGTGGCGTCCATTTTGAAAGCCCGGCCAATGACATTAATGAATATTTCACTGGCACTGTGCTTCATGCAGTCTTAATCGTCGATGTTACTAATGTTTTAAGCGTAGCCCCAGAGCTGTACTTTTGCTGTACGGATAACTTTGTTATTTGTCTGGCAAGCAGAGCAATATAAAATCACATTTCTTTTAGTTATAAAACACCAAGAATATAGGGCAATGGCAAGTGCATCATTATTATTATTTATTAAATTGTCGATGTTTTATAATGTCTTCATTAATCAGTTAATTCCTTAACCAGTGTTTTACACTTGGCACAATCATTCACCATGCAAATTGAATATCGCATTACAGTCTGCGAAGTACATCGTAATTAAGAGCCATTTGATTTACTGCCACGTGCAAGATTAATTCTCGCTTGAGAAGGAGGGTTAGAGTGGAAAGCCTCGATATCTCCATATGTGGTAAAAGGTTCAGTGAAGGAGGTTAGGGGATTGTCTTGGAGATATTATTTGTAAGGGAGGGAATGCTGTATATGATTAAATGCTTATAAAATATTGAGGATATCCAGACATGTTCTAAAACAGGTCCAGACAGTCCACGTTTCTGGGAGGGGGGGTCCCTCAGGACTGTAATGAGAAACACCATTCTAGCAGACCATCTCTTATCCTCACAAGAGCTGAATGGACAGTGCCCTTGCATTTTGCCATGGGAGCACAGGCCTGGGCTTTGAGGCTCCTGGAGGATCGTGGGGGTGTCACGTGGCGGTCAGCTGCTGGGCTTGGTGATTACGGGGGCTTTGGCTCACTATAAAATGTTGCTGGGACCCTTCCTGTAACTCGTGGTGGTGTGCTCATCAAAATTAGCGGGACGCCAAATAGGGGAGCCCTCTCCCCCACACACCCTCCCCTGAGAGAAGAAGGGCACAGCTATCTTCTCTCCTTCAGCAGTGAACCTCAGGGCGTGGCCTGGCTTTTGGTGGGGCACTGAGACCTGTGATGGCGAGTTCTCCGGCATGCCCTGCAGAACCCCCGCATCAGCAGGCAGCCTCACACCCCCCCCTTCTTCCTTGATTATTTTTAATGCGGGGCACATATTCTGTTATGGGACACCGGCTAAGTCGAAGTCACGTTCACTGATTTTTTTTTCCCCATGTCCAATTTTCCTCCATTTTCCTCCATTCTCCATTTTTTCTGATTTCGGCGCGGCCGTCCTTCCGTTCCAAGGATGAGCGTCTAAGCTGGCTGCAGCTTCCTGCATCCCTGCTGGACTCATTAGCTGGTATTATTTTTCACTTTAAGAAAACATAACAATCTGCAGTCTCATCGTATAATTGTGCCACAGATACCTGACAGAAATAAACAGCATGTAAACTTAATCTCCGACAGGCAAGCTGTGGGAATATTTCAAATTTTTGAGAAATCATTTTCAATCGAGCAACAATTTATAAACACTTAATTTCATGGTCAGTTTATTTTGATGATGGACCGAAAAAGTATGTCATGTGGATGGGCAGTGAGGTTAATAACAAAATAAATTTTAGTAATATTACTTGGGTTTTCATGCTTATTGGAGTCAGGGACTGGAAGTAGGTATTGCGTTGCGTCAATGGTTTGCGAGCTGGTCCGTGGGCCTGGGCAGTGCGCTTCAAAGGTTTGCGAGCTGGTCTGTGGGCCTGGGCAGTGCGCTTCAAAGGTTTGCGAGCTGGTCTGTGGGCCTAGGCAGTGTGCTTCGATGGTTTACGAGCTGTTCCGTGGGCCTGGGCAGTCGGCTTCAAAGGTTTGCGAGCTGGTCTGTGGGCCTGGGCAGTGCGCTTCGATGGTTTGCGAGCTGGTCTGTGGGCCTGGGCAGTGCGCTTCGATGGTTTGTGAGCTGGTCTGTGGGCCTGGGCAGTGCGCTTCGAT
>JAAGVU020000002.1:14733794-14744594 GCA_011763525.2 Mormyrus iriodes
AAGCCCGGACTACAGCGTGAGAGTAGAAAGCCCGGGCTACAGCGTGAGAGTAGAAATTCTGGACTACAGCGTGAGAGTAGAAAGCCCGGGCTACAGCGTGAGAGTAGAAAGCCCGGACTACAGCGTGAGAGTAGAAAGCCCGGGCTACAGCGTGAGAGTAGAAAGCCTGGACTACAGCGTGAGAGTAGAAAGCCTGGACTACAGCGTGAGAGCAGAAAGCCCGGGCTACAGCGTGAGAGTAGAAAGCCTGGACTACAGCGTGAGAGTAGAAAGCCCGGGCTACAGCGTGAGAGTAGAAAGCTGAGCCCTCAGGTCCAGTAGATGCAGGTCTTTCGAGAGCTGTAATCTTCGTACTCGCTGTGCTTTCCATCACTCAGGTCCCTCTCCGGCCGCATCGTGGGCGGCGTCTGGTGGTTCTTCACCCTCATCATCATCTCCTCCTACACGGCCAATCTGGCGGCCTTCCTCACCGTCGAGAGGATGGTGTCACCCATCGAGAGTGCCGAGGACCTGGCCAAGCAGACGGAGATCGCCTATGGAACCCTCGATGCAGGTTCCACCAAAGAGTTCTTCCGGGTGAATATGCTTTGTGACCTACGTTAAGGCTTCAGTTTTTAACTTAAGCAAACAGGCTAAACTCCGAGCTCGGCTTCCCAGTAAATCACATTCATTTTGGTCTCCTCACCCCCTTCTGTTGCCTGCCAGAGGTCAAAGATCGCCGTCTTTGAGAAGATGTGGTCCTACATGAAGTCAGCAGACCCGTCCGTGTTTGTGAAGACGACGGACGAGGGTGTGCTCCGCGTGAGAAAGTCAAAGGGCAAGTACGCCTACCTGCTGGAATCCACCATGAATGAGTACATCGAGCAGCGTAAGCCATGTGACACTATGAAGGTGGGGGGGAACCTGGACTCCAAGGGCTACGGCATCGCCACCCCGAAAGGATCCCCTCTGAGGTAGGCATCCATGCACTAACATCATTCTCATGTAACTACATAACCTACCCAGTCAACCATCAACTAGAAACATCCAGTAGACTGTTAATTATTGTGAGTGATTCTGTGGTGAATGGGGTTGCAGGAAAGGTCAATGTAATATCTAGTAATTGTTAATTAGTATTTGTAAACAATTTATTTTGTTTTTTTGCATTAATTTGTGATTTGGGAAATGAACAAATCAATTAAAAACCAGTCTTTCAGCTAAATTCCAGTCATCACGACCTCGGCGATGAATGAGCGATCTGTGCCTTCCTTCACCACAGGGTGCTTATGCTACTTGCTGCTCGGTCTCTTCTCATTGTCACGTTCCGTTAAAAGCTTCAGCTGACGTGAGACCTGCCTTCCCCAAAACGAGCCGCCCGCTCACGCCTGGCAGCAGCACCGCCGATGTCACGGCTCGCCGCGGTAGCCTGTTTAAGGCCTTCACGGCTCATAATCCTGTTTTATTTCACGTAAACACACGGGGCATATGAAGTCAAGCAAGGCTTGTTACGGAAAGGTCAGCCTCTTATAATTCCATTATGCAGCTAGACTCATTTTCAATAATTAATGTGTAACATTTAATGCTAATCTAAGGTGTGGTTCCCTTGGGAACAGACATTAGCCTAAAAGCCAAAGGTTTGCTAAACAAACCGTAGCTAGTAGCCCATCTATCACTGGCAGAGAGCAGAGCTGGTGGTGCTGGTGGCTGAGTGCTAGGGAACTGACCTGCCTTGATAGGAAGACGAACAGAAGAGGAGCTAAAGGAGGTTGATGGCATAAAAATAACCTGGGAAATTTTTAATAGCCTTTCCCCAGTCGTGAGATAACCTCCTTGGGAGAAGACCTCAAAGAAATTGCACAGTCTTTTGTAATGCACGTTTTAATGCCGTTAGGGTGAGGGGAAGGTGACACCCCTTTCTGGATGTAAGAGAACGACTTCCAGCATATCACCCAGGGCACAACTTCAATTAGGTTTAATACCCTACTGCTATCCCTACATTAATGGAAAAATAATGGAAAATGAATTTATAAAAGTGTAAAGCATTGTCAGCTGGGAGCTTGAGGGACGGTTCCACGATGGCAGGGCGTCTTTGCGTTGTGTGACATACATTTGTGGCACAAGGCACAGTCAGCGATGGCCGACACTGACCGAGGAGTCTGGAGCAGCTGCAGGAGGCTGAAACTGATTGGCAGTGAGCGAGACGTGTTGGAGTGCCAACCACGTCCATGTCATGGCAGTAATAGAGTCACTGTATATGCAGATATCCTCTTGCGTCTCGGCACCTGCAGAATGTGCCTTGTGCTTATCGGATGAACATTGTGAAGTAAGGCTAGATGCTACGTGTCATTTTTGTTTTGATAAGAGTGTGTTCTTCTTACCTATTCCCTCAAGTCATGGTTGAGTTGTGTTTCCTGCCAAATCTCATTCATGCCCCTTTTAGTTGACAAAATCATCTCACCACAGCACTGCCGCCTCTGAAATCAAACTCCCACCGGTTCTCCTAAACTCGACGTGGATCTTCATCACTCATAAATCCCCAGTGACTTCTTTCTTTCTGATTTTCTTGGGATAAGAAAGAATTTGTGGGTTTTACCGAGGAAGATGGCCCGTTGGCGTGAGCCTGTCATGGGCAGAGCTTCTCTCCACAGCAGACAGGCCATAGCAGTGGAAGGTCAGAGTCGGGCAGGGCAGAATATCTGCAAACCCTCTTTAAGGTCACCTCGCGACCCTGTTCGCGGTGGTCTTCACTTTGACGGGACTTTCTTTCAGACTATCCCAGCCGTGTTACCAGGCAGATTTCCCTGTCAGCTTAGCACCCATAAAATGAAAACCACGATTGACTAGCAAAAGCCAAAATACTCAACAGGTTGCTGGTATCTGCCCTTCTGAAGAGAGCCCATCCTGCATCCTGCCCGGTAAAACCCATCTCAAGAAAAAGGCCACAAAGCATTATTCTCCATTCTGAAAAAAATTCATTGTACTTACCTTCCACAACACACCTGCTTTCTTAGCTGTCAGATACAGCCAGAGAAGCAGAGAGCGTTGTGCTGAGAAATTACGATACTAATAATTGACCAATAACGCTGCATCTCGCCATAACTTGCGATATCTCGGTTGATACTGACCAGTATTATTCTATCATTTCAAGAAACCCAGTAAACCTGGCAGTGTTAAAACTGAACGAGCAAGGACTCTTGGACAAATTGAAAAACAAATGGTGGTATGACAAGGGAGAGTGTGGCAGCGGAGGAGGCGACTCCAAGGTCAGCCCCAGAATGAACCGCTCTGCGGGTAAAGCACAGTACCGTGGGGGTAACCGGCACCCAGAGTCCGCCAGCGCTTTGGCCACTACCCCAGTATCAGACCGATACCGGGGAAAGCTCCGGGCCTCACTTCACAGCCAAAACGACCCCCTGATAAATTAACGCCAATGGTGAGAACCAGCCCCTAGAAAACAAGCATCGGGCTCCAGCACCTGGCCTCCAATGATTTCCCGGCATGGGCCGAGCGCTGGCAGGGTGCCCGTTACCCAAAGTGATATAGTAATACACATCTTGCAGTAGGGAGAAAGGCAGCTGTGCTAGATGGAGTATTAACGCATATCACTTTGATGTCGAATTCTGACTGTGATATCTCTCTTTCTCTGTCTATCTACCGCTAAGATATTTGATACGTTTTTATGGGTGAATGTTTAACATGTACTGAATAACATAAAATAACATGGATAATGTTATTTATGTTATTTCCCTGACTGAAGAATCCCCATAAATCTAGCGGTGTTGAAGCTCAGTGAGCAGGCCGTCTTAGACAAACTGAAAAACAAATGGTGGTATGATAAAGGGGAGTGTGGAAGCAAGGACTCCGCAAGAAAGGTCAGTCCAGCAGCTGGTCCCACCTAACATCCAAGATCACTTCTGCACCTTTAGGAGGCCCCCTGCCCTAACCCCCATCCCTGCCCCCCCACCCCCCAAGCACATTACGCATTGCCACCTCTCTCTCCAGTCTGTCATTTGCCTTCCAGAACCTTCCAAGCAGTTTCCAGATCCCAAGTCAGCCTTTGCATTGAGTCCCTGGCTGCTCACAGCGAGAGTCCTACCAGCAGACAGGCCGTATGAGAGAGACTCCGGAAGGGGCCGATGGCGGGGAATGGCGATGTGCCAAGCCAGCCTATCTCTGTGAATTATTTAACGAGTTAAATGTCACGGCGATAATTGGCTTGTCCCCTATCAGAAGCCACTTAACATTTGTACATTACATGGGAGACCCTGGGCAGGATGGGGTAACTGTACAGAATGGGAGGGACGTAGATGGCCTGACTGATAAAGAAGTGTGGCTTCAGAGTTTATTTTAAAAATCCCCTTGCTTAAGATGTTTCCCAGCCGTGGGATTGGCGGTGCTGGTAGCAGGCGTTATTTCTGCGTCGTTAGCCTTCCCTGTCATTCCCACAGTGCTGCAGGAATGATAAGCACGGCTGTGGAAGCAGTACGAGCCACTTGAGAGGACAAGAAACACTGAGCTGGAAATGTACATTTTCTGAGGGCACTGTGAAAAATTCTGGGCAGGGTCCAGTTTTAATTTGCACATAACCAGAAGGGAAACCATTTTGATAATTTTATCGGAAATAACATTTCCTTGGAATGAACGCGTCCCAGACCGAACAGAGTGACTTGGCTATGATTTCATAAGAGACCACCCACAATGCATTGCATCTTTTCAGCTGACAAAAGCTGAACCTGTAAATTGTAAACGTCAGACTGGAGAGAAAGGAGTTTCTTTCAGGGTCCCTTATCCTTTTACCACTTCTCACCCAATCCTCTTTATGATATTGCTCCGCCTCCTATCAGAACAAGCCATTTGCATGCTTATTAGACATGATCCTTAGGCCCAGGACGAGGTACCCAGAACTGACTGCATGAGACTAGAGATGGCCACGCCCCTTTGCTGTGACATCACAATGGCCCTGTCTCAGTGCGTGATAAATACCATGAGTGGCTCCCTGCCCTTTGTATATGGATTACACCATCAGCTGGAGCCTCCAGCAAGCCCCCCCCCACCCCAAACTAGGCGATACAAAGCACTTTTTAGCTCTTTTACTGTCCCGCATGGCTGCAGCCAATGTCCTAGACCCACAGTCCCGAACAATAACATATATATCCTTTAACGTCAATATACAGATGCATTAATTGTCTGGAGTCTGTGTCTGTCTTCGTATATCTTGTGGCGGATGGGAGATTCATGGCATTGAGAATGATGAGTGATTATTGGGCAGTATTCAGACAAAATGGTCTGTGTCTAAGCCTAAATCCAGGGCATGTTTGCATGGTGTTCTTGCGTTTGTGATTGAAGTAGCTAATTGTTCTTCAGAAAATAAACAGATTTTTATTGTTGAAATAGCCAGTACAAAATAATAAATGTTAAGATATTTCTCTAAATGTAGTAATTGATACTGTACTTGAAAAGGTTTATTTTATTAGGGAATTCAGTTTGTATTTTTAAAAGTGAGGTAATCTCTTTTATTTATGTATTTTAAAAACAATGCATCATGTTTAATGTTAATTCTTATTAGCGGCCATCGCACTGCGGGCCGTGCTTGCCGTGTCTGTCTCGGTCTGTGCACGTTTCTGCATGTGCATGTGGAACGCCGGGCTCATGTGAGTGCCTCTCTCACCCACTGCCTCTCCGCCCACAGGACAAGACCAGCGCTCTGAGCCTCAGTAATGTGGCCGGGGTCTTCTACATCCTGATCGGCGGGCTGGGCCTGGCCATGCTGGTGGCCCTGGTCGAGTTCTGTTACAAGTCCAGAACCGAGTCCAGGAGAATGAAGGTGTCCTCACGTGGCCCTCAGGCCTTGCACTGCTCGCCATTAGACACTACGCGTGCTACTGCCCCCTGTACAGAGCTGCAGAGTTACAGCCTGTACGGGATGGACAGTGTTAAGATTTAAGAGCCACGGGGTAGGAATGATGACTCCCACCAGCCATCCCGACCGAAACTCACGGCTTCCGTCCTCGCCCCCCCTCCCCCCGTTATCTCTGTCGCCGCTAACCCAGAACGGGCCCATCGACGCACTGTGCTTCACTGTCCACTCCCTAACACCTGAGGCTCCTCTGCTCCATCCCTTGACGTCGCCAGAGCCGGTTGTCAGGGCAACCGCTGCCCCGTTGCCCTGCACTGCGCTTTTTGAGGGAAAAGCTTACTATGCTATAATAATTTACATTTTTGACTCCATTTTCATGAGTGCACTGTTCAGGTGACACAACAGCAGACTGGGGTTGGCAATAATGGAAGCACTGGTTCTCGGTCGACCATGAGCTGCTTGTGCATTTGATTGTTACGCTGTGATCGTTACCCAGTCAAACCGTCATCTCTGTCTACATTGACCGGCACCGTAGACAAGAGTCTGCAGTCACTAAAACTCTCTAAGTGCATTTTTTGCCTCTGTTTGCTAAGATAATCCCTCACTTCAGAGAATCAGAGAAATGTTGGATCGCTATTTAACACATTAACTGAGAGCCAAACACTGCGCATGTCGGTGTGTGAGTGTGACCTGCAAAGGAGGTGGCACACGAGATAGACAAGCCCACCACACACAACGAGGGCCACGCCGAGTTTTATTGGGACAAACCGACATGCCAGGCCGGCCAGGGGGGGCTAGGGGGTCGTGTTGCACGTGGTCAGACTGAGGCGTTCGGAGGCATTTCCAGCATACACAAAATGCAATAATTAGCAACCGAAAATGAAAACATGCTGGAATTCATCTTATCATGCGGAAAATACTAACTGTCTGCCATGCAAAATGCATAAGTAACTGTTATACATTTTATGAGCCGACATGCTCCATTAATCATAAAATGTATGGTACATCAAGATTGACGTGAGGGACGCATGCCGGCGAGCGGCCGCTAACGCACACATCTCCGTCCTGTCTGCAGCAATCCATCAACGACGCCATGCGCGGCTCCACCCTGATGAGGATGAGTGGGAATGCGAGCGGAGGCGAGAACGGCCGCATCGTGACGCACGACTTTCCCAAAGCCATGCAGACTCTGCCCTGCATGAGCCACGCGGCCGGCATGGGCCTGGGCGCCTCGGGCATCTGATGGAGTGCCCGTCGGAAAACGCCCGGCCGCCCGCCGCGGACATACTGCCAAATGGACTCACGGACTACTCATCACAGGGATTCAAAGGAGAAACGTTTTCTAAGGAAAAATCATTTGTAAAAAAAAAAAAACCAGAATGATGACGCACTGCAATAACTCTGCCTCTGGACTTTTTAGGTGAAGTGTACATTTCTGTGAGGTTCAAAAAAACACAAAGGAAACAGATATTATAAAGCGCCGCTTCTGCTGTGCCAGTTATTCACAGCGGTTTACTTCAGTCGATTTGTGCAATAGTTGGTTATTATCAGTAATGTCATTCGCCTTATGTTTTTTCTGTAAAATTATTGAATTAAAATGGTCATTTTTGCACAGCAGGACTAGTAATCCATAATGATGTGAAGGTGAGACGCTCACCTCCAGCCAGAATCTCACGCCACCGTCATCTGCAGGCCACGTGGGGGGAAGCACAGTGTTCTGCAAGGGAAGGGATCCGCCAGAGGGCAAGTTGCTCCTCTGGGTCCAAGTAAATCAAACGACGACGACTCTTTAAATCGGCCCACAATGACCCAGCTGGCTGTAATTCAGATTAAATTCAGAATCTGCTCCTTTAAATTAATTCTGCATCTACCAGGCTGCTATATCTTCCATTGACTTGGGATAGATACCTCATTCTGTTTTTAAGGTGACGATTTCCTCATTTTAATTCTCTGAGTAAGAATTAATTCAGTACTATTATGGAATACCATATACAGTGACGCTGAGATCATACATTTTTGTAAAATGTGTCTAAATATTCCTGTGCTAGCCCTCGGAGCAGAGTTTTTGTAGGGTGGAGACCTTTCCAGTGGTGTACAGAAACGCGCTCTTTTTTAATAACTCACGCTGTGCTCTCATCGATTTCATTGCGGCAGTATGTGGTTTTCATTTGCTAGCCAGGTCCATCTGAACATGATCTGTACTTAGGAGACCAAGGGCTTCTAAAGAAAATGAAAATATTTATTAGCCAGAAATTAATCAGCAAAACCAAAAATGCACTGCCCCTCATTCTGTGTTTAAATTACTCTGCAGACGTTTCGCTTACAGTATTTTAAGCAAGCATCTGTACGTAGTGATATCCTCAAGATTTATGCAGATTTCTAACATTTTCAGTTGCTCTGTGTCTGACTCACGAGTTGGAAACACTACAGAGTGCTTTGCCATTTCAATATACCATTCAGTATTCGAATTAAATGAAAGGAGATTAAGACTTATGCCTCTATTAGCACTGCCTTGGCATTCCTTTGGAAATAGGCCTCTCATATTGCTGTTTTGCTCTTGAATGATCTGTTTTCTAAGGGCAGGCTGAGAGTAATGATGCGTGATGATTGTTAGGTCTGTAAAGGACGTGAGACCTTCATACCCTGCCTTTCTCCACCTGCTTGAGAACGTCGTCCTCTGTGGTGAGAGTTCATACACTAGACAACAATTGAGTACTTGTGTCCAGTTTGTTTGCAATTTATTAACGTGTGCGTAGACTTAATTTTCCTTTATGATACCATGTTACACACTGGAGGAGAGGAATATGCAGTTATTTACTGTGCAAGTTTTTTTTCCAATATAAAATATTTACTATATTTGTGATATAGAAGCTGTTTTACATGTTTAAATGAATTCCACACAAAAAGCTATATGTTAGATATATTTGTTTTTTTTTATTTTATTCTATAGTGTCCTGATATTCTAACAAAGAGCATGTGAATTCCCTCAGTAGGCCATAGCTTTCAAACCATATGCATCATGTTGCATATGTTATGATCGTGTTTGCAGCGGTAGTGTGTTTGGCTGTTTGGGGAGCAAATCGCAAATCGTGATTCCCTTATTATAGGAGATCAAGAGCTGGACACTGGGAATGTCCCATTTGTAAATTCAGCTGGACTGGGAAGGTACCAGGGCTGTTTATGAACGTCCCTTTCAAACTTCTGCTGTGAGGTGGGCGTGGCTTGTCCTCACAATGCATGACAGCCGTGTCAGTACTGCCTGCCCCTGTCAGCTGTCCATGTGTCGCCCAACAAGCCCCCAGCTGACCTTGGACCTGTGGTTTTGCCAGCATAAATTCCTAGAAAGATTACCTTCTTTTAAACGCTGTACTTCCAGCAGTGCACTGTGCAACTGTCAGCATCCCTTGAAATCATTTGTCCAAAGATGACGGTCGTCTCCTGCTTCTTACAGACTCCACCTTTCCCCGGCACAGCACAATAACGACAAAAGTCCTCACTCATGCCATCTAAGAAGACATTTTTATCTTAATGAATTTGTAAAAGAACAAAAACATTTGTATTAGAACATAAAGCTGCTAAGAATGTTTTACACAACGATGTGTTTGATGGACTGATGTCAGTGTGCATAAATATCGCTTTAACGTCCATCCATCCCTCCATTCATCCATCCATCCCTCCATCCCAGGCAGGGTCACAGCCTGGACAGGTTGCCAGTCCGTCACAGTCACTTTGACATTTTAGGTTGGATTTCAGTTAAGTCTCGTTCACACTGTAGTATTTAAAAGGACATTTGCTAAGTATGGCTTTCTGATAATTTCCTTCTAACAATTTTATGTCGTAACTTTATTTCTGTCTTATTGTCACTTATTTTTATTACAGATTTTAAAAAGTACTGAAACAGTGTGTTCTGAACATTGCAACATTGTCATTTTTTATAGATCATGACAGCAAGATGTGACTTGAATTAATACTGGTGAAAAAAATCAATAAAATGTTCATAAATAAATGAACCCTTTTTAATTCCCTTTGCTCCTGTTATTGATTCTGTACGTGTCTGAAAGTCCGAGCTGCGATTTACTGCATGATGACATGGCAGAAATCATTATATTAATTGATGTACAGAGTGAGTAGTTAAATATTCCTGGAAATGTGGTTACGCTGAATGTTGCATAATCTATAACTGGGCTATTCAAATGCCGGCCCCCGTGGTCCAAGCACTGCTTATTTTCCAGCTTACCTGTGAACCAGCTGTGAAGCCTCTAGCCAATCAGAATCAGTGATTATTAAACTAACTACCTGGGAGAACTGAAATTGAAACTGGATTTGGAATCGAGGGCCAGATTTGAAGAGCCCTGATCTATAAAAACATAAAAAACTTAGCATTGCAGTACAGGGATATTTATTAATGTGAATTTTATATAATTCATCCGTCCATTTTATAAAACTATAGCCTGCTCAGGGTCTCGGGCAGAGCTGGCCCTTCCGTGATCAAGTCAGGATCGGGATGGGGGGGCATTAACAACAGAGAGAGAGAAAAAATAAATAAGGAAAGCATGAAGAGGCAGCTGTAGCTGCAGGGCTGTTCGGGAAACGTACCGTACTTACAGCACGCCGGCTGACCTCAGCTCAGAGGTCGCTTAGGGCTGCTTCCTGTGCTAAAGCACACTGTCTTCCATATTTTAAACGACACGACTCAAAGAGTATGAAAATAAACTAGAAATCAATCAACAACTATAATCAGTTTTTTCCTTAAAAAACAGGGAATGGCATTAGCTAAATAAATAAATCAATGAGCAAAATGAGCCCCTGTCCCCTGCCCCCTGTCCATTGCCCCCTGTCCCTTGTCCGCTGCCCCCTGTCCCCTGCCCCCTGCCACCTGTCCCCTGTCCCCTGCCCCCTGTCTGCTGCCCTCTGTCCGCTGTCCCCTGTCCCCTGCCCCCTGTCCGCTGCCCCCTGTCCCCTGT
>JAAGVU020000002.1:14753201-14763679 GCA_011763525.2 Mormyrus iriodes
TCTGTCCCCGGGCACACATGGACGGTTTGGACTGAAGTCTTCCCCTGGGCACACAGGGACAGTTTGGACTGAAGTCTGTCCCTGGGCACACGGGGACGGTTTGGACTGAAGTCTTTCCCCAGGCACACAGGGACGGTTTGAACTGAAGTCTGTCCCTGGGCACACATGGACGGTTTGGACTGAAGTCTATCCCTGGGCACACAGGGACGGTTTGGACTGAAGTCTATCCCCGGGCACACAGGGACAGTTTGGACTGAAGTCTGTCCCTGGGCACACGGGGACGATTTGGACTGAAGTCTTTCCCCAGGCACACAGGGACGGTTTGAACTGAAGTCTGTCCCTGGGCACACATGGACGGTTTGGACTGAAGTCTATCCCTGGGCACACAGGGACGGTTTGGACTGAAGTCTATCCCCGGGCACACAGGGACAGTTTGGACTGACGTCTTTCCCTGGGCACACAGGGACAGTTTGGGCCGAAGTCTGTCCCCAGGCACACATGGATGTTTTGGACTGAAGTCTGTCCCTGGGCACACATGGAAGGTTTGGACTGAAGTGTGTCCCCGGGCACACAGGGACGATTTGGACTGAAATCTGTCCCCGGGCACACATGGATGGTTTGCACTGAAGTCTGTCCCCGGGCACACATGGACGGTTTGGACTGAAGTCTGTCCCCGGGCACACAGGGACGGTTTGGGCCGAAGTCTGTCCCCTGGGCACACAGGAACGGTTTGAACTGAAGTCTGTCCCCAGGCACACATGGATGGTTTGGACTGAAGTCTGTCCCCGGGCACACAGGGACGGTTTGGACTGAAGTCTGTCCCCGCGCACACATGGACGGTTTGGACTGAAGTCTGTCCCTGGGCACACAGGGACAGTGAGGGCCAAAGTCTGTCCCTGGGCACACAGGGACGGTTTGGACTTAAGTCTGTCCCCGGGCACACATGGACGGTTTGGACTGAAGTCTTCCCCTGGGCACACAGGGACTGTTTGGGCCGAAGTGTGTCCCCGGGCACACATGGATAGTTTGGACTGAAGTCTTTCCCCAGGCACACAGGCACGGTTTGGACTGAAGTCTGTCCCCGGGCACACATGGACGGTTTGGACTGAAGTCTTCCCCTGGGCACACATGGATAGTTTGGACTGAAGTCTTTCCCCAGGCACACAGGCACGGTTTGGACTGAAGTCTGTCCCCGGGCACACATGGACGGTTTGGACTGAAGTCTTCCCCTGGGCACACAGGGACAGTTTGGACTGAAGTCTTTCCCCAGGCACACAGGGACGGTTTGGACTGAAGTCTGTCCCTGGGCACACAGGGACGGTGAGGGCCAAAGTCTGTCCCTGGGCACACAGGGTCGGTATGTACTGAAGTCTGTCCCTGGGCACACAGGGACAGTTTGGACTGAACTCTGTCCCTGGGCACACAGGGACGGTGAGGGCCGAAGTCTGTCCCCGGGCACACAGTTCATGGGGAAAGCACCAAGGAAGTTCAGCAAAGGATTAAATTAATTCTTGTTGGTAGTTTCTCTATCTGCCTGCCTTTTAAAAATAACTTAGCCTTGATTTGTCTTTGCCTTGTCCAGATCCCAGTAACTATCAGGCTTAAAGGCTTAAATTCTTAAGACTGGTGGTGGGCTGGTCCCACGTTTAATTGGAAGAGAGCAGCCGGTTCCACAAAGCACTCAGCAGCAAATGATCCATTTTCTGCGCAGATGTGAGCGGGGCCTCACAGACAAAGGATGGATGGCAGAAATAAAAGAGGCAGCACAGGAAGCAGGGAGATGTGGCAGCTCACACCAGCCGAGATTGGAAGATGGATGACTGGATTAAGGGAGAGATGGAGTACAGGATTTTGGCGGGCCATTGAGGCCGGAAGATCCTCGTGGGACTGGCAGCGCCACCTCCAGGATGCTCCGAGACGACAGGGCTGTTAACAAAAATGGGCATTTGGACCATTTCTACTCAAGCACACATAAAGCCAGGAAACATCACACCAGCCGGATACCAAGCCGGCACTCGACGGCTCGAATATACTTCAAAGAGGAGATGTGAAGAGGAAGCGGGTGTCTTACAAAAGACCCATGCTGAAATCAGGACAGTTACAGACATAGAAATTAATATTTTTAAGCTCAAGATCAGGTCCTTGTTCAGAATAGGAAGCGTTTGCAGTGCTTTGTGTGAAACACCAGGAGAGGCCTTGAATAATGTATTCAGCCACAAACAGGATAATCATAAAACCCTGAAAGTCCTGACGCGGGAGACATAATTCCTCTGTCGCGAGTCAGCAGAGACGCACTGGGGCTGTGGCGGGACCTACCAGAAACCAGCCCCTCGCCATTTAAATGTAAATAAGCAAACAGCAGTTAGTTTGTTATTGGCACCTCTGGTTGAGCTGGTATTTCTCTTTGGACTAGCAGAGTGAAAATTTCAGGATTAAAGACAACTTCTTTGTAACACAAATGGAGTCTGTGATGAAAGTAATTCCATGACATATTTGAAGCCCCCCCGGCCACCCCACCCACAGTCCTTGAAGGTAATAAAGGAAATTAACTCAGCCATTCAGTAGATGAGTCTCATCTCCCGTTTGAACAATTGTGATGTCAGAATGGAGACTGGTGAGACTGAAACTCCTGCACGATGTTTTTGCCTAGACAAAATAAAATTTGACTGCCTAAAGACCAGAATGCTAATTAAACATTCTTTATATAACAAATTTATTTATTGAGGGAATTCAAAACTCAGCCCAAAATCCCATCCAACAGGGATTTTTAATTTATTTTTTTTATTATGTAATGAGTACAAAATTGACGTTATTACCCACACACAGCCCAGATTCACTGAAATACATGATTCGGGTGTATGACGTATATCTCCTAGGATTTTTGAATAAAATGTTTATTTTTCAAGACAACATTTTTCCAATTCTCCCCACCTGAGTACAAACAAAGTAAATGCATTTTATAGAGCTACAGTGTTTACTGCGGTTTGGTAAACACTTCTGGCCCTTTCATCATCAGGAGTCAGTGGTCAGGATTCTTTGACATATATCTGTATTAAATTCTACCTAAAATGAGTCCAGAAATGTCATGTACGCAACATCCGTGTGTCTTAGTTTGAAGAGACATTACAGCAGAGATCGATTCATGGGATGGGGCCAAAAACGTCAAATCTCCAGATGCTCTTAAAACAATCCTCAGAAAAGCCCAATAAATTTGAAGAACAGCTTACACTGCATGTAAAAACCCCGTCTAGCTCTGTATATCGGTATTTGGCACACTAATGCATAATAAACGCAGTCAGGACATTTAGATGTGGTTTTACTATCCAATATGAGCCCAGTTTCACTTTGAAGGATGATTATCATCAATAATTCTGTATTCTCTTTGAACTGACAGACCAAAGGATCGGCACGGAGACCTTCCCTACCCTCTAAAGAGAAATCTTGGCAAACTCATTTATTTATGTCTGTCTTATGGATGCGGCACCAGAAGAGACCAATAAAAGTTTTCCACAGTAACACCAGAACGTTCCACTGGCTTCCTTAGCGTGGGGCTGCGAGCAGCATCCATGATAAGAGGCCCGCATTAGTAGTATGGCCCTGACTCAGCCTCTGTGTCCTCACTGGCACTCCACATGGGGCATCTGCGAGCAGGAGAGGGCTCAGGAGGGGGACACAACCCAAAGTCCTCTGCAGGTTTGCAGGGTTGTGCCCATCAGAAGCTCCTCCTTTGCTGGGACATGCAGGCAGCAATATGGCCTGTATTACAATTTGAATTCCATGTTTTCACTACACAGTGCACCTTTTTGGCTTTTTTACCTCTTAATCTGGAAAACGGCAGAACTTTAAGAGGAAAGAATGTTTTTCTTTTTAATGTTATTCAAAGGCGTCCACTGGACCATTACTGGAATGCAAATGGTGGCTCCAGTCTGGAAATGTAGCATTCAGTAATGTTCCTTTGTGATTTTTTTAAGACGTGGCATTTTCGATAATTATTCTAATCCCACCAAGGACCTGCGAGTCTGAACTCACCCTTATCTCTCCTTCACAGTCATTCTTTCATTAAAAGGCAATCACAGGCCACCAACTCCAATAAACCAGAAAGTGCCCTTTAAAAAAAGAGGGGAGATTACAGCCACGTGCCCTGCTCTGCCTGACGTGACACAGGAAATGAAAATGAGTTTCTAATCACTACAGAGCAAAACAAGTGTTATTTTCCACAGCCTGCGTATTAGGCTTACTCAAATCTTTTCTTGTTTCCGCCAAGTGTAAAACAGCCTTTTCAGGAACAGGGAATTTTTGGAAGAACTTCAATAATTAAAAGTTGACTTTTGGTTGATTTATTAAAATGTTTGAAGTTCCTTAGCAGCTCCTTGTTCAGAGTTTGTCATTTGGCTGTTTATTGATTTGTATGTATAACATTAGAGGGAAAAAACTGAGAAAACTGGCAACCTAATTAAAATATGTGCAGTGGTCGTGAAGAATATTTACCCCGGAACCAAAATAGGCTATTTGGACGGATTTCTTCTCTCTGGAGACCACAATGTGCTATGAAATATCTATATAAAAATAAACTGTGAGAGAAAGAGCAGCCTGAATGGCATCAGGAAAAAGGCAGTATCTTTAATGAGGAATCAAAAGACCACGCAGTGTGAACAGCACCGAGGGACAATCCTCAAGCAGCTGGCTGAGAAAGGGATCCGCTCAGTCAAGGCATTAGCTACTAGGGGCCTCAAGGCAGCTCGCATCGAGTACGATTACCGAGTGCACGATTCGATCAGGGGCGTGGTCAGAACGGGGGGGCAGCTAGGTCCAGTCATTTTATGGGTATGGCACTTGGCACATTAACATATTATGATAAACGCTATTTAAAATCTTTTGGAAATGACGGCAGCCTATTTAAGAATGCCGACAGAGAGGCTAAATACCGCAGTATTGCAGGGATATGGTGGGAATAAAGCGTTACCGACGTCACTAATACTGTCATTAGTACCGGCACTAAACGAATGTGATACCGTACAGCTTTATAAAATGCGCTACTTCTGTGTTTTTCCGTGCAACACTAATTCCAAAACATTAAATTAAGTTTGAAAATTATATTAGATAACATGTGTGAACTATCTGCATCTCATGGGGGGGATCGCCGGGAGTGAAGCGCACCGACACAAATGAGTGCAATGATGTTACATTGTTTTTTGTCTGTGGAAAATGAACGGTCCATTTGCGGGACAGATGTAATTATAAACATGCCACGTACTTTGAGACCTCTTATAAGTGGTGAAACAGCCGATAAAATCCCCCACCTTCCACTACGGAAAACGGCTTAACATCCACTGGAGCTATATCCATTATTTTGTCAGCTCTGTCTTTAGCTCTGCTGCTGCTAACTTTGAATAATAATAAAGTAACATTAAATATTGGCCGAGATTGACACATCAGACTGATGGCGATATTTTTAACGAATGTTGCTTGATTCCGATAAGTTAACCAATATGTTGTGCATCTTTAAGACTAATATTACTCTTTACTTAGCTAGCTAGTTGGCTACCTTAGGGTCTTGACCATTGCCATGGTAGCTTGCAAAGACAATGACTACAAAACATAAGTGTTTCCCAAAAGCATCATAATGCACATATTGTAGAGAGAGCATCCTGCACTGCAAAACAGGGGCGAGCTTCCCAAAAGCATCGTATCGCAAAAATCAGCAGCTCACGCTTCCCTTATGAATATTTATGAACCTTCCAGCAACCCAGGTGCAACTCCGAAGTAGAAGTATATTAATTTTAACCCCAAAATTAATTCTGATGTTACAGATCGATGCTTTGAATCGCCACCATAATAATCTCAATGCCTCGATACATTTTAACACCGCTATTAGCTACGAAAAGGAAAATTATTGACCTTGTTCAGTTTTAGCAAGTATCTAGATAAAAATTCAGTGTATCTGTAGGATTCTATCTTATCGGGCACTATAACCATCTGCTTTTGACAGCTCTATATGTTCTCTAGTGCCAGAAAATAACAGGACTGTCCAAAGCATTCATAAATAACTCACTAGTGATTTTCTTTTAGCTCAGATCAACTTCTTATGGCTACTCCTATGAAAAAAAACCCTCCCTCACTCCCAGCTGGGTTTTTGGACCCCTGATTGACCCATTGAAGAGGATTAGCGTTTCCGCTACCTTTGAAAACCGTTAGCAGACCAATTAACCTCCGCTAAATTTAGTCCTGTATGACTGCAAATCTGGTAACATTTTTTCATAGGTAAAGTGAATAAAGTTTAACAGTCAAAACTCTAAAATCACACATATTGTCCTGTCTGTTGTGAGCGTGTCTGCAGCGGTCTGTCTGGCATGCTATTGGCTGACTATGAGTAAACACAGGACATGATTGGTCGACACAGCAGCAGTTGAGCAGCGTAGTGTATCTCTGCAGTTCAGTTGACTTACGACGTTACTGTCTTACAGGCTCACTTCTGTGTCAGATCGCTGCCGTAGTCGTGTACCCTGCATCATAGCCTAACCCTATAACCTACACCAGGGCTATTCAAATCCCGGCCCTCATGGTCCAAGCACTGCTTATTTTCCAGCCTTCCTTTACCTGTGAACCAACTGTGAAGCCTCTGGCCAATCAGAATCAGTGATTATTAAACTAACTACCTGGGAGAACTGGATTTGTAATCGAGGGCCAGATTTGAAGAGCCCTGGCCTACACCTTAGCCTGACACGCACCGTCCAGAAATGTAACCAGACGTCACAGTGACACAGACCGCAGGGACTGTGACCGGTCCACTTGGATTCACATCGGTGCACCAGAATAAGAGCATCATGTGATTAGCCCGATATAAAATGTGTGACCGGATACAATTTAGGATTAACACAGGATCCATTATTTCTAATAGCTTTGCATCGGAAAAAAGCACTGAGATACGGGAAGGAGTGCAGTTGTACTCCAATATATCACGGCTGTGATTCGGTCATAGACACGAGGCTGTGGGCCGGGTTTAATAGCTTTTAGGAACACCTGTAAAGCGGAGCCATACATCTGATGTGAAATACTCTGATAACCGCACTAATGGAACGGCTCACGTCGATTTCTTTGTTGGAACTAAGTTGTATAATAATATATCATTATAGTATTAGAAGGAGCTCACTGAACTGCAGTGACAGAAGTAAAAATATGAAGTAAAAATGACACTTTTTAGTTTATTTAGTATTTGCTGTCCGCTGTGAACCAAATAAAATCCATCTCTCTGTACCTTACTGAATAGCAAAGCATCACATTCTTTTGCATTGCATTGTATCACATTGAATCACTTTGCATTGACTCAAATCATGTCGAGCGCAGCACATTGCAGTCGGGGTGAGCCAGGGCACGAGTATAAAGGCTCCTGGTGGTGTGAGCCAGCGTCGGCTCGATGCAGAGGCTTAAATAAGCCCTGACTGTGTCAGTGGCAGCACATGTTACTGTATTACATGTTATTGTGAGCATATTTTCATCAGTTTACTGAGCCTACAAAGAAACTGCATGTTTATTGTTGACTATAAAGTGATGCTTAATTTTGTTTGTTGATTTTAACTGTCTGTGTTAACCTTGAGCATATTTGATCTTGGCATGCTCTATTTCTAATGTCTAAGCTACAAAATATAACAATTTTACCTTCTATGTATATTTTTAAGGGTTTTATAGCCTAACAGCAAAGCAGAGCTAAATTAATATAAGAAAAGTTTGTGTTATTGTTAGCTTCTGCTAAATTTTTAGCGGTTTATTGGTTTAGCATTATCAAATTAAACTTTAGGCAAGTTAGCGTATTAGTGGTTATCGAAGCTAACTTTTCAGCCAGCTGTGCCCACCACTGGATTTAGGTGTATTGGTCCCTCATGTGTGAATTTATATCTTGGGATGGACTGGCATCCTGATCAGGTCACCTGGTAATTCCTAGGATTGGCTCCGGGATCACAGCGATACTATACTGGATAAGAAGATGGATAGGTGGCTGAATCACTCCCCAAACTGAGTTAAATCAAATTACAAAGCAAGATGTGTGGAATTGCCTCTTGGAGTCATTTGATCCAAAGGCAGAGGAATCAGAAGTGGGATCGTCGTATATCCTCTGTGGAGCGAAACAGCTTCACCATAAGCAGCACAAACTGGCACAGCTGCTCTTCCTCCTCAGTGAAGAGGAGTCAAGCATCTGATATTGAGGCAAATCCACAGAATGCCGATGCCTGGTGTCTTTCTCTCATTCTGTTAAAAGAAGCTTTAGGATCTTAAAACCAAATGTATTCTTGGATACTTTAAATTCCAGTCAAATATAAGCCTGTTGGACACATTAATGGTGAGATCTCTCATAAATGATGGAAGATTTCTAAAGGAATTAGTGTTAAGCGGCTAGGAAACCCCACAGTTATTACGGCGTGGAACACCCTTCTTTAGTAACGCACAAGCACTTTCTGCGTTTCTTAGCTGCTAGGTGATACATTGATGAAGACCCATTGGTCCATTGAGAAGGAAGGGCCTCATTCTCAGCATCTCACAGAGAATCATAACCTACACACCCGCCTTTTCTGTTTCTGACAAACCCACGGCGACTTTCCTCTGCTCCCTCGAAAAATTAATCATCCGAAGACTGCCAATCTTCACACTACAGCGAGTCTCACACTTGTACTGAATTCCATTAAGAGCTCCGGAAAAAGAGATCAGCATTCAGCAACCACTCCCCGCTTATCCGACTGAGGGCTGGAGTTACACTCACTCCACCTACCTGCCAAAAGCAAAGCCTTGGCAACACCACAGTCCAGAAAGCTTTTACAAATAAACTTTTCAGAGACATCAGTAAGCATGAATTAAGTGGAACCCCCCACTCACGCATGATCCTGCCCCAGTGTCAAGGCCACCTTTCTTAAGCACCTGTAAATCGACCTCCCATCACAGCACAGCTCTTAGCTTAATGGTGTAGAAAACAATCTCAGACGTCTTATTTTCAGAATGTTTGCATAGATTTTTGTTTTCATTTGTTTTTTGTTTTATTTTTCATTGTATGGTTTGCTAGGTAGTCAAATGTGCAGTCTTCCTATGTGAGACCTCGCCGACCCCTAGTTAACTGAAAGATAAAGTTAAGGTCAACTGTTCACACTGGCAAATGATCCAGTCTGATCTTGGCTAGTTCTGCTCACTATAAATTGGCCATTAGTTGTACGCTTTAGACTTTATTTCTGAGGGTGTCTGAAGGTTTTCGAGACACTTCATGCGGCAATTAAATGGATTTCAGGGAAAGCGATAGATTGTTCTGTAGATGTCTGTTAATCTGGAAAAAGTTAGGCAGCCATCTACGATGTTTTGGGGCCTGCATCAAATGATTGTTCGTGCTGAAATAGAGATTTTAGGGTGTACTTCCTCGGCAGGGTGGCCTTGCAGACATCTCTGCAAGAATGGGGCATACAATTGTCCAGAAAGTCGCAAGGAACCTTAGAAAAGCATCTACATACATCAGCATACATTCAGCTCTGCAGCGTTTAGGACTCTGTCTAGGAGGAGATCTCCCTTACATGGGATTGGAGGAAAGCAGAAAGCACCGCACAAGGTGTGGCAGGAAACTGACTGAATTCATTTAAACTAGCATAGCTGCCCCGTATATATGATATGTGGTGGAGTTTCAGAGGGCAAAGATGCCACCAGTTAGTGCAGTGAGCATCCAGGGCACGGAGAGTGCCAGGGCCAGAGTAACCCCTACGTGCTGTGCAGACTAAGATTTGTGCAGGTGGGATCCCTAGACACATTGGAGTAGTGAGTGCGAGGAGGATGATGGTTACAGTCTAGGTCATCTTGGTCAGCTTCTCCCACCCCCCTGCATAAGTCCAGGTGTGCCCTAGGCAGCTCCTTCAGCAACCGACTGCTCCCCCTGCACTGCTGTACAGAGCGGCTCCACAGATCTTTGGTCCCAGTAGCAGTCAGACCCTATAGCAGATGGCTAAAAGTGCAGTTTCAGTAGAATGTGCAGCTTTGAATTTGGACTGGTGAGGATCTTGGAACAGGTTCTTAGACAAAAAGATATTAAGTTGATTGTAGACTGCTCGTTCCAGGACTTTAGAAAGAAAGGAGAAAAGTGACACCGGTCTGTTGTTGTTGACATCTGAGCAGTCGAGAGAGGGTGTCTTCGGAATGGGTGTGACAACAGCAGACTTGAAGACAGTTGGAACATGGC
This sequence comes from Mormyrus iriodes, assembly GCA_011763525.2. Taxonomy (NCBI): domain Eukaryota; kingdom Metazoa; phylum Chordata; class Actinopteri; order Osteoglossiformes; family Mormyridae; genus Mormyrus; species Mormyrus iriodes. Next base: position 14,763,403 of record JAAGVU020000002.1, read on the forward strand.
CCGTCAATAAAGAGCCATTGATTGTGTATGCAATGTGAGGGAGAAGATCCGGTGAAATGGTCTGCAGTATGCTTGAAGGGATCGGGTCAAGCGGACATGTGGTGGGGTAGCTGTTCAGCAAGATCTGAGACACATCCTCAAGGGAAAGTGGTGAGAAGTCATGAAGCTGGGCTGCTGTGACTGGTCTCGAGGAGGTGAATGGCTTGTCTGTCTGAGGGAAAGAGCTTCTAATAGCATCAATCTTTCCCTCGAAGAATGTGGCAAAGTCCTTTGGTGT
>JAAGVU020000002.1:14763779-14780796 GCA_011763525.2 Mormyrus iriodes
GAGAGTGTTGCCTGCTTTGTGGGTCGGAGGAGAGTCGCCAAGAGACAAACCAAAGGACGACAGTAGCATCACGAGGCTGCTGGCGTGAATCCTATCACTCGGAAGGTTGAAGTCACCGTGGATAATGAGGGGCGAGCCATCATCTGGAAATGATGACAGAAGATCATTAATGAAGTTTCCTAGTGGGCTGGGAGGACGATAAACAATGACAATATGGAGTTTGGCTGGATAGGTCGCAATAACAGCATGGAATTCAAAAGATGAGACACCGAGCTGAAGAACACTTGGTGAGAAACGACATTTACGAGACAGAAGTAAACCTGTACCCTCCCCCTCTGCCTGAAGTGCGAGGGGAGTGAGAGAAGGCAAAGGCAGAGGAGAGAGCAGCCGGAGTAGTCGTGTCCTCCAGTGTGATCCATGTTTCAGTGAGGGCCAAGAACTGGAATGACTGGAGTATTGCCAGACCAGAGATGAAATCAGCCTTCTTGATGCAGGATTGGCAGTTCCACAAACCACCATGCACTAATGTGGGAGGTTGTGGAGACATAGAAAGGTGAAAGAGGTTGCTTAGATTTCTTCCCTTCTGACGATGAATATATCTTCTAGGTCTGCAAGATATTTGAACAGGTATAGGTGTGAAACACACACCTGACTTAACTGCGTTCCAGTTGCATTCTGACGAAGGCCACAGCCATCTTTAATTCTGGGCTGTAGAGATGACTTACTGAGTCAGAACTCTGACTTCAGGGGGCGTTCCAACTTGGGATTTGGAATTTCCGACTACCGAGATCAAGTGGAATGCAGCATAAGCTATCCAGGGATTCCCCAAGTATTCAGTTGTGGTTTTTATGATTTTAATTCCAGAGTGTCAACGATTAATAATCAAAATGATAAGATATGGTTAGAAAAAGAGAATATATATGGCAAGTAATACTACACTGGTTGTCTGTTATTCAGGTATTTGCAAACTTTCTGCTTTGTTCTTTAATTATTCGCACAATCTGTCAGTGCTTCACTGTAGCTGACGCCCCACCCAAATGCCCCGAGAACGATTCCACAGGGAGCCCACAGCAAACGTTCATAAAGCTGCTGTTTATCACCTTAACTGAAGGTATTATCATATATCCCAGAGTTCCATGCTGCGATATTAATGTAGAATAAGCATCTTTCTCTTATTCGGTTTCTCTCACTGTCTTTTTGAGTCAGTTCAAACACTTTTATCTGGATGATGCATAAAGTGATAGTGATCCATCCATCTCCCCGCTCCCTCGGCTTGGTCCCTAGGCACCCGTTCAGTGTCCCTCTGTGCTGTCGCTTCTCATCTAATCCATGTGAAACCTGTTTGTCTCTACGAGAATGTAGTCAACAGATTTTCTCACATGCTTTAGTCTATATATTATATATTATCTTTTGGTTTACTTTTAAAAATTATACATATTTGAATATTTTCATGGACACAAATTTTCCATGATCCTAGGAGCTTTGGTGTCGAAGGGTCTCCCAAGGCAAATTGGTCCTAGGTGAGCAGCCAGACTAAGTGCAGTTCAGAAAACCCACCATGATGAGTAATACTGTTGACCATGTTACCCCACCCTGATTGGGAAGAGCAGGGCCTCGCCTGGGGTGGGAGTTCGAAAGTGAGCACCTGGTGGCCGGGCCCCCATCCATGTGGCCTGGCTGGGCAAAGCCTGAAGGAGGAACATGGGTCTGCCCTCCTACGGGCCCACCACCTGCAGGGGGAGCCGTGGGGGTCAGGTGTAATGTAGATTGGGTGGCACTCAGAGGCAGGGGCCCCAACAAACCGATCGTCAGCTACCAAAACTGGCTCTTGGTACATGGAATGTAACCTCTCTGTGGGAAGGAGCCCGAGCTGGTGTGAGAGGTAGAGAGATACTGCCCCGATATAGTCAGGCTCACCTCAACGCACTGCTTGGGCTCTGGAACCAAACTCCCGGAGAGCGGCTGGACTCTATTTCTCTGTGGAGTTGGCCATGGTGAGAGGCACTGGACCAGGGAGGGCCTACTTATAGCACCCCGGTTCGGTGCCAGTGCGCTGGGGTTCACCCCGGTGGATAAGAGGGTCACCCCCCTTCAACTCCGAGTCAGGGGACGGGCTCTGACGGTTGTCTGTGCATATGCTCCTAACACCAGTCCAGAGTATCCAGTCTTCTTCTTCTTGCAGACCTTGGAGGAGGTGCTGGAAGGCGTCCTTTCTGGGAACTCCATTGTTCTGCTGTGGGACTTTAACGCTCATGTGGGTAAAGACAGTGAAACCTGGAAGGGTGTGACTGGGAGGAGCAGCCTGCCCGATCAGTGATCAGTTATTGATCCTCTGCACTAACCACAGTTTGTCCATAACGAACACCATGTTCAAACATAAGGGTGTTCATAAGTGCGCGTGGCACCACAGCACACAAAGCCACCGTTCGAGGATCGATTTTGTCATTGTATCTTTGGATCTGTGACCACATGTTTTGGACACTAGGGTGAAGAGAGGAGCTGAGCTGTCAACTGATCCAAACCTGGTGGTGAGCTGGATCCAGTGGTGGGGGAAGATGCTAGATAGACCTGGTAGACCCAAACGCATAGTGAGGGTGTGCTGGGAGCGTCTGGTGGAGGCCCCTGTCCGGGAGATCTTCAATTCACAGCTCCGGTAGAACTTCTTTTGCATCCCTAGAGAGTCAGACGACATTGAGGCTGAATGGGCCGTGTTCCGGGACTCCATTGCTGAGGCGGCGGTGCGGAGCTGTGGACGTAAGGTTGTTGGTGCCAGTCGTGGCAGCCATCCCCGAAACCGGTGGTGGACGCCGGCAGTAAAGGGAGCTGTCAGGCTGAAGATGGAGGCCTTCAGGGCTTGGTTGGCTTGTGGGACTCCTGAAGCAGCTGACAGCTACTGGCAGGCCAAGCGGAATGCTTGGCAGCTGCTGAAGCTGAAACTCAGGTGTGGGAGGAATTAGACGAGGCCATGGAGAAGGACTTTCAGTCGGCCTCTAAAAGATTCTGGCAAAATGTCAGGCGACTCGGGAGAGGGAAGCAGGGCTGTACCCATGCTGTTTATAGCAGGGATGGGGATCTGTTCACCTCAAATGAGGATATAGTCGGGCGGTGGAAGGAATATTTGAAGGACCTCCTGAATTCCACTGATACGCCTTCGTTGGAGGAAGTAAAGCTGGGAGACATAGAGGAGGATTTGCCATCTCTAGGGCTGAGGTCACTGAAGTAGTCAAACAGCTTCTGGGTGGTGAGGGTCACTGTCCAGTGCGTTACATTGTCATAGCATGGCTAACCAGCTCGTACGCCTTGATATATTAATGACAGCAGTATTTAATAAGCTGTTACTATTATTTCCAAATAATAATGAATATGTATTCTTGTAAATCCAGTTATGGGTTAAACATTTTTTTCCAACTTCTGCAATGGTTAAGGAAAACATCTATATTCATCTGTGATGTAATGAGAGTCTGCCTGGTCTAGAGATGGCAGGGATAGGTCTATCTTGTATGCACGACACCAAGATGGATGTCTAGAGTTACCTCAGTCAGTTCTGAGTGGCCAATCAGACTATCTGCCAAGTTATGTTCACCATCACTTTGCTCAATAACATGATTGGCCATGATGAAATTAATGAAAATTTGTGGTTATACGAGTAAGTGGGAACAATGGGTGTTGATTGTACCCAATACTTTGGGAGGATGAGTGGATAGGATTTCCCTTTTGCTTGAAGTTCCACAATTTTTTCCTCTGCCTCCACTACTAGATGAAAGTTATAATCATCTGGTTCACATAAAAATATTCAAGGGACCCCCCCCACCCCCAACGAAGGCGATGTTCTTTGTTACTTAAGTGACCATACATTATATCTAGAAACCTGTTTAAGAACGGTTGAAATCCACTGTACTAAAACATCATTCTTATGTCTGTATACTAGTTTTACCTTGTACTGAGCCGGGAGGTACATACATGCTTTTGCTTTTCAAAAAGGACCATGCTGATTGGTCCCCATCATTGGCAGGTCATACACAGTGCAGCTGGTACAGCCATACTAGGCCCTGCGGAGAGTTGATGGGCCCTGCAGAGTGTCGATGGGCCCCATGGAGGGTAGATGGGCCCCTCAGAGGGTATTTCTCCTTCACCTGGCTGGCAAATCTGTCACACTCAGTGTCCAACTTTTAATTTTTGTCATATGACAAGGCTATAAAAGTTCATATTGTATACCTTAAGGACATTTCACAAAGATACATGGTACATCAGTAACAATTTACCTTTGACCCTTGTGCATTTTACTTCTTCCCTTCTAAATTCTACAATCTATAGAATTTAACCTCATTTTGAAAATGGACTGGGGTAACTTCGACCGCAAAAATAATACAGGGGGTAAGGGTCAGAGACTTTGTTGGTCATTTTTTTGTACGTCTGATTTCGGTTTTATATAAAACCTTTCAAAACATTTACAGTGCAAGTGTCTAATATCATTTTTCAGCACAATCTAACCAGTATGGCCTGATTATTAATGAACTACTATGTGAACACAGTGGCCCCAAAACCACACAAAAAAGTTAAAATCCGATTTAGAAAATTGTTTTAATAATCAGTGCCACAAACATTCATATTGACATTCATTTCAAGGGCTAAAAATGTCCATAAAGATATTAGACAGTGGACTAAATCATTGTTTAGATATAGCAGAGACATATAAGTAATAAACATCCTCTGGTAATCACTCAAGTCTGACAGATGGAGCTTCAGTGTTAAACAGGTTAGAATTTTAGCTGTCTAGGTCTGTTTTTAAGGGTTTCAGAGTCAAAGACTAAACCGAAGCTAAATTCATATAATAAAAGTAAGAGGTTATCATTATCTTTCATAACATTTTTTAATGGTTTATCAGTTTACTGTTACCCGAATTCAACTTTGCAGTTAACGGATCAGTGGGTATCAAAATTAACTTTTTGACTAGCTGTGCCCACTACTGATTATTGCAAAATGGAAGCGTTTAGGAACAACAGAAACTCAGCCATGAAGTGTCAGACCACATACAGTAACAGAGCAGGGTCACTGACTGCTGAGGTGTATAGTGTGTAAAAGTCACCAACACTCTGTTGACTCTGTAACTGCAGAGATCCAAACTTCCTCTGGCATTAACCCCAGCACAAAAACTGTGCACCAGGAGCTTCATGGAATGGGCTTCCATGGCCAACAGCCGCATGTAAGCCTCATATCACCAAGCGCAATGCAAAGTGTCAGATGGATAGGTGTAAAGCACACCGCCACTGGACTCACTGGAGCAGTGGAAACGTGTTCTGTGGAGTGACAAATCACACTTCTCTGCCTGACTGCATTGTGCCAACTGTAAAGTTTGGTGGAGGAGGGATAATGGTACAGGGTTGTTTTTCAGGGGTTGGACTTGGCCCCTTAGTTCTAGAGAAGGGAACTCTTAATGCTTCGGGGTCAGGGTCAGTGCCCATTTGTCCCTGCCTAATTATGGCCAGTAGGCATCGCTGGCCACCCTGTTGTCTCCCCTCTGTTGTGTAGCTCTAGCCCCTAGTGTGTTTCCTCAGTTCCCTGGCCTGCTGGATAGCTCAATGGGTTAAGTGGGTGGTTCTGAGGCCTTAAACCCTCTGGTGAGGGGTTTGAGGCTGACCAGTCCTCACCTATTTTGTTCATTTTTTTGGTTTTCTGTTTTTCCCTGGTGTTTGGTATTAGTTCTTTTCCCTGCTTGTGTTCTGTTTGATTTGGTCTTAGTCCTTCAGCCTCTATGTTATGTTCCCTAGTTTCTACTGCCGTGTGGTTCATATTTCCTAGTTTTGGTGTTTGTTAGAGTTCCCTTGTTTAGTGCTTGTTTATTGTAGTTCATTCCACCTGTTGCCTGTTGCCCTGCTCCTTTGTTGATTGGTTGATGCTATGATTATCCTCACCTGCTCTTTGTCAGTCCTCGTTACCTATGTGTTTAAGTGCTTGCTCTCTTTCCGTTCCTTGTTGTGTCACTGTATTTGTTAGGATCGTAGTTACCTGAAGTCTGGTCCTGTTACCATGTGGTTGTCATTTTGTAACATTAGTAGCATGATGAGAGCTCACAGGCTTCACCTGCACCTGTGGCAGTGGTGGGGAGGAGTCACGGGTCCGTCAGCAATGTGAATGGTTGCATCGTGGTGTTCATCTGGGTTTCAGAAACTTTACACCTTTAGTATTTACTATAGAACGCAAGTGTGCCCTGTTAGGTTGGGGGTCTTGGGGATTCGTTTGCATGCATGGACATCTGAGCAGAAATGAGGAGGGGGGGGCTCCAGATAATATCTTGCTCTGTGGTCCCTTATAGGAAGCTTACGCCACTGTATCCCATTAACTTAATTAAGTTTGGTGGAAATTTTTTGTTCTGCGATGGATATTGCAGTCCTTCCATCACTGTGACAGTAACAACCAGCAGAGCATTTGGCTAACAGTGCGAATGCCTGGGGGGGCATATACCCTGCAACCCCTCCCTCTACTGTAAGTCGCTTTGGAGAAAAGTGTCGGATAAATGAGTAAAATGTAAATTTATCAAATCTAGTGTGTCACAAGAACACAAAGAAGAAAGTCCTTGCCCTCTTACCCCCATGCCCTCTGTCTTGTTCCGCTGACGTGACAATGGCAGATTTATTTGCTCTTCCCACCCCCGAGATGATGGGGGTCACAGGGACACGCAGCCCTGCTCAGACAGTGATTAAAAACATAGCTGACAAAGGCAGCCCAGGCCACGTGTCCCCCAAGGTGCACACTGCAGCGTCCGCACACGCAAATCCTCTGCTTTATTCATGTTATTATGTATCAATGCATTTTTCAATTCCAGCAACCCCCCTGACCCCTCTGATCTATGTGTCCCGTCTGCCACCGGGCAACATGATGCTCAGATCTGGCCTCCAGATAAGGAGGTGCATGATTTCCCAGAGCATGTAACAAAGATGTTGAGCTCCTCTGAGGACCCAGTGGGTCATGTGCTTGTGCGGAATTAGCTCATATCGAGGGTATCTCCAAGCTATGATCTATATCTTCAGCATTGTGTGGTACATAAGCAGGTCACCGTGCAGATACATGGCCGTTCGTCTCCTGGAGCTCCAGTTGGGGAATACCTGAATACACGGATCGCACACCCACAAATTATGGACAATTAAGGGTGACTAGCTGTCATAGCCTGTCATAACCGCTTTTTTCAGGAAGAATCCTGTCCCGTATTCAGGGGCCTCCACACATACGGAACAGGGTGGGACTCAGCCCCAGAGATGCAGGTGGAAAGTTCCAGTGCGTTCTGCCACGCCTTCTATATATGTCTCATAAATGCATCACTATTCATAAGGGACGCTGCAAACTGCATATTGTGTTACTATATTGCACCTTCACTTGTACTTCATTTTTGATCTGTGTTTTGCGTTTATATCGCATTTACCAGAAGGACATGCAGAGTAAGAACTGACCATTTACTGTACATATGACAAATAAAATCTTGAATCTTGAGTAAACTTTTGAATCTTGAAAATAATATCCATCCATGCTTTATACTCATTAGCCCATGTATAGCATTGTATGTGTGAGTGTGTGTGTGTGTTACGCCTGCCACTGAATCACCACAGCCAATCATGTTCAGACTAGCGATAATGAGCACTGTCCCTGTGACCTACACCAGCCCAGAAATACTGTGTCCAGGCTCTCTATAATGAGAGCTCTCAGCCTCAGCCAGGAAGTTACTTCCCTGGGAAACGTGTGCAATGCTGTCTGGCGTCTCTTGGTCAGATTTCTGGTTTCACTCTCCAACTTTGACAGGATTTCATTTCCTAGCTTTTAGTCCCTTGGATTCTGCCATTGTAGTTTCATTTCATAGTTCATAGTTAGCAAAAGTCCTCCTGGTTCTTCTTTCCCAGTTCCTGTATCCTGGGTCCCACCTACCGGCTGATCAGTTCCCATGTTCACCAATCTCCCTACGCTTGAGTGCTTCCCCACATCTCGCTCCGGAGCAGGCTGACCCACCAGCATCACTCTGTATTTCTTGTAAAAACATGAGAAAAACTCATAAAATGCATCCAGCTTAACATCATATATGCACCATTATACCAAAACATTATGATCACTCCCAGCAAATAGTGTACACTATCTAGTAAAGATGCTGAGTGTCTGGGATATATTAGACAGGAAGCTGTTGTAAAGTGAGCATTATGAAAATAAGTTAACACTAATAATGATAAAATAGCCATACCGTTCAGCTCAGTACAAGCCCTCGACATGTATGTACCATCCGGTTCAGTATAAGCCCTCGGCTTGTACATACCGTCCGGTTCGGTATAAATCCTCAGCGTGTATGTACCATCCGGCTCAGTATAAGGCCTCGGTGTGTATGTACCATCCGGCTCAGTATAAGGCCTCGGTGTGTATGTACCATCTGGCTCTGTACAAGCCCTCAGCATGTATATACCATCCGGCTCCGTATAAGGCCTCGGTGTGTATGTACTGTCCGGCTCGGTACAAGCCCTCAGAGTGTATGTACCATCCGGCTCGGTATAAGGCCTCGGTGTGTATGTACCATCTGGCTCGGTATAAGCCCTCAGCATGTATATACCATCCGGCTCTGTATAAGGCCTTGGTGTGTATGTACTGTCTGGCTCTGTATAAGCCCTCAGCATGTATATACCATCCGGCTCCGTATAAGGCCTCGGTGTGTATGTACTGTCCGGCTCGGTACAAGCCCTCAGAGTGTATGTACCATCCGGCTCGGTATAAGGCCTCGGTGTGTATGTACCATCTGGCTCGGTATAAGCCCTCAGCATGTATATACCATCCGGCTCTGTATAAGGCCTTGGTGTGTATGTACTGTCTGGCTCGGTACAAGCCCTCAGCATGTATATACCATCCGGCTCGGTATAAGGCCTCGGTGTGTATGTACTGTCCGGCTCGGTACAAGCCCTCAGCGTGTATGTACCATCCGGCTCGGTATAAGGCCTCGGTGTGTCCGTACTGTTCTTTATCACTTAGATAAAGTTGATTTTTGGACATGACATTGTCAAGTCGTTCTTTTCCAGGTTGAAATTACCACACTAATATTCAGTGCTCATAATCAACATGGTGAATGCAGAAGTACTGGGCTAGGATAAAGGTCTAAGTGACTTTGATAAGGGTCCATTCATTATGGCCAGACCACTGGGTCAGAACATCTCCAAAATGGCTAATCTTGTGGTGAGCTCACAATCAACTGTGGTGAGGACCTCCTGAGAGTTGTCTGAGGAGGGAAAAACCACCAACCGCCAACAGCATGCTGGGCAACCATGACTTGTTGATGTGGGATGTGAACCAAGACTATTCCGTGTGGTATAAACTAACAGAAGGGCTACTGTGCCACAAATGGCAGATAATTTTAATGATGATCATGGGAGTGATGTGTCCAGTCAGAGGGCCCATGCTGACCCGTTCACTGTCGAAAGCACTTACACTGGGTACACAAGCCTCGGAACCGGACCTTGGAGCAACTGAAGAAGGTCGACTGGGCCAATGAATCCCATTTTCTGTTGCATCACGTGGATGGCGTTGTGGGATGCGTTGAACCGACAAGTCTTATGATAGGTCCAGATCTGACGAAAACGTGAACGCTATTAAACCATGATGCCTGGGGTTTTGGAACCATCTTACAGAATAACAGTCCTGCACTGATAGTTGGTCGGTCTTCCCTGGAAGACAGACATCGTGTCTGAATTGCTCACCGTTACAGCCTCAGACACCCTGTTTACTGCAGACTCACTGTCCAGGGATCAGTGCAGTCCTTGTCACTCTTTCCACCTCTGTTCTTCCTCCCAGATTTGTTACCATGCCAACCATTTGGTTCTCTCATTCACCTCCAGCTCCTGACTTTGCCTGTCTACTTAACTCCATTTTAAAATGGATCAGATTAAATCCCATTTGATATTTTTCCCCCAGTCTGGCTTTTTGTAGTCAGGCTATAGAAGCGTTACTCCTTTTAGCATGGTTTTGTCGGGCCTCACAGGTGGTGCTCACAGGAGGGCCTCACAGGTGGGGTTCATAGGAGGGCCTCACAGGAGGGGCTCACAGTGCAGCATCCGCGTCTGGCCTTTCTGTGTTGAGAAACCATTTCCCAGCATACATTGCAACTTCACATGTTGTTGTATTGTTTCCATCCTTAGACTGAGGTGTGTTTTCAGGTTGAACAAAACGTAGCCTTAGCTACATAGCCAGGCTGAATCAGGGGTGGGGGGGGCATCTGCAGAGTGTGTGCCACCCCCCAAACAACTTCCTCCTCCACGGGGCTCTGCTGCAATGCACCGTTCCTGGCGGTGTCAGGCTGCTGATGGGGGTGCCTCCCTGCTTTGAAACTCTCTTTCTGGGATTGTCTGACTATTGACAAGGTAGGATTAGAGTGGTGTGAGACAAGCCAAGTTTATCCGTTCCAGTCCCCTCCTCAGCCTACTTTCCAAGCTGCCGTAATGAGCGTGTGGCTCAGTGGACTAAGTCTTTGTGCCTGTGAATGGAAGGTTGCTGGTTTGAGCCCCTGCCTTGGCACTATCTGTGAGTCCTTAACCCCCAGCTCCCTGGGTGCTGCTATGGGAGACTGCCCTTTGTGGCTGGCTTGCTCTTACCTACTAAGAGCAAGTTTAGGAAGACATAATGACAATTCCCCCATGGGGGCCAATAATAATTATTATTACTATTATCCCTCACAGTAGAACTATAGGACTGTATTCCAGAAAAAATACATTCGCTATTTTCTCACTTTTTTTGTACAGTGAAATAGCAAAAATATACAAGCAATGCAAGCAAGACGGGAGAAATAAATCCATGCAGCTAATACACACATTACATTTTGATTGTGTATGGAATTGATTAACCTGTTTGAGGCCCTCTGATCTGTCTGCCTCGAGTTTCTATGACAACAGCCCACACTTGTAAGCACACAGTAAACTGCCCCCATTATAATATACTGGGGTTTGGCAGGTGAGGGGTGAGCAGCAGAACGTAGGCCTATTCGCTCCTGACTGTCATTCCCCGATGTGCACTGCAGAAATCACATTCATTTTCACCATTAATTGTAGCTATTATTAACACAAGTGTGCAATGAAAGTCCCCATCACCTGCTAAGGATTTCCCTGTCCCTCATCGGCACGTTACAGCTTGAGTGTCGTCGAAGGTACCCAAGACTTCTGTGCCGGCCAGATGTGTCATTAGATAGAAAACGTGTGCTGCTCCCAGCCCATGGGCTCAGTGGGGAGGTGCTATGTTAAATGCATGTTAAATGCATCAGCTGGCTGTTTTCATTTACGCTACATTTGTGTGGAACTGGGGAGAGACCTACTTCTGCCTAACTGGAATGGTGAAGGGCAGAGCTGACCGCTGGCGCTCCTCTGGCCGTTCCCTCCAGTGCTGGCCATTCAACCACGTGAACGTCAGTCACGGCAGGTCCCTCCACCACATAGCGGGACCGCAGCATAGTCAGCGTGCTGGGGGGGGGGTGCTTAGGCTTCTAATCTCTCGCTTTCACACAGTCAGCAGCTCTGGCTCCTTCACCTCCCTTCCAGCCCCGAAAAGCTTCTCTGCCTCCCACTTCCACGCCGTCCCAAACCCACAGCGGGATGCTAATCAGACTCTCTTTGCTACCGCTGCCGCTCTGCCGTGTCGCAGTGGCCTGACTGGCGCAGTGAAAGCTGGAGCTTGCCGGGCTCCGCCCAGAGCAGAGCTGTGTCTGTCTATCAGAAAATGACATCGCAGTACTAGGGCTACAGCTCATAATTTGGTTTTGGCTTTGCGTGCTTTGAAGTGTTGTGGGGGGGGGCGGAGTCCCGTAAGCGATCGCCGTAATTATCCTGAAAAAGAAACAGAAGCAGAACCTGGAAAAATTCAGAAGAAGCAAGAAGAGAGAAGCGAACAGCGTGTACTTAACCTTGAGCAGTGGCACACGATGGCAGTTTAAGATAATGCATGAAAACCTGTCACCGGGAATAATGTAAAAATCACATCTGGCAAAAAGTCGGAAGCGATTGACACAAATGTGCCGACGGGTGTCATGAAGGTGGACGTATGGGAACACAGTGATTATGGCAGGATGTGCTGACCTGAGACAACGAGCCCACATGTACTCTCAAGAGTTCAAACACGGCTGTAGGATTTATGATGATCATTAGGTCATGCTTAGATCATTACGTACATTCTGTCAATGTTCCAGAGTGGTATTTAAGAGGATCCCCAGTGTACCGTACTACATAGACTGCCAGGATTTATGACTGCTTATAGACTGTGCCTGACAAAACTAGGACTGTGTTCTTTCTGGTGGTCATCTTTGACAACCTAAACCCCCACGGAGGCTCCTGTTGCTCTGATTCAGTCCTTCCTGGGCTGCAGGGCTTGTCATTTTCACAGATGATAAACTCAGAGATACTGCATTCAAGCAATAGGCAAGAGGGCAAACATAGATCAGCCAGTGAAGCGAGGTCTTTGACGGAGAGCTCCGCTAGCCAGAACAGCTGGCATGCTCCCACGGGGCAGAGCGATCCCCATGCCAGTCCTTCCCTGGGCCCCTCGGGTCACTGCTGAGCAACGCCATGAGGTAAAACACCTGAGCACAGCAGGAATGGGCCTCAGCACACCAGATCCAAGAGAGGATTATTATACTTAATGAAAACTAAGACTAAAACTAAAACTAGAAGTGAAAAAATAATTTCGTTAACTGAAATAAAAATAAAACTAAATAGAAACTACAATGAACAGGGCAACATGAACTAAAATAAAATGAAAATGCGGGTAAAATCAGCATCGTTTTCGTTTTTCCCCTCGATCCGCGCCACGGCTGTGGCCGCAGATTACATCACGCCGCCCCGCCCATGGGTTGCAAAGGCCACGTCCGCCATCTTGGTGCATTTCTCCTGATCGAGGTACTCCTGTATGGTACCCTTATATCCTGTTTTTCCGCCTTCGTCAAGGTCCCGCGTGCTGTTTTCGGCTGGACCTTCACCAGCATTCGCGACAAAGCTAAAGGATTCCATAGGTTTCCATTCCATTGCGAATAACCGTCATTCAGAGAGGAGAGATTACGTTTTATCTAGCGATTGTAGAGTTTCCTCCTTTCCCACGTATGTGCTGTGCTGTGGTTATATAAATAAAAATGTGCTCCTCTAGGCTAATCTTTTGTTAAAATATGACACTATTGCTAAATGGAAACCAGTTACCAAGCTTTGTTTAATGGTTTGTCATTGGATTTATATTTATTAATTATGCTTATTTCTTCTAATTCCTATACCTATTGTCAAGGTTAAAACGGGGCTGGTGGCATATTGCAGATCAGAATCTTTCATGCATTCATTGTTGAGTAAAATATTATTGATTTGATTGAGTTTTTGAAATTGGTTTATTAAACTTTGTTTCAGCATTCTCTTAACAATTCACCCTCACCCTCTACCCACGACTCCCCCAGGGGCTTTCACTGGAGGACACCCAGGTAGACTTCACTTTGTCTAAAAGTGCCAAATCCCATCAAATGTGTGCATATGGTAATCAGGGAATAGGGGCATCAATAAACCGGGTCCTTCACAGCTATAAAAGCAAGATGGTGTTACAGGAAAGAGGTGAGGGCTTATGTTATGTTTGTTTATATATATATAAAAAAATGAATGGGTGACTGGGAAAAGGAAAATTAGTGGCTGGCAAGAAAACAAACTCCTTCACACTTCCTCCGTGCGGGATGAAAGGATTTACGTCACTGCCAGTGTGGAATCCAAATATCGCACTAAAAACTAAAATTCATACTGACACTAAATAAAAACTAAACTAAAACTATTTGTACATTCTTAAAAGAAACTGAAACTGAACTCAAACTGAAAAACAAAATGGGAAACTAAATGAAAATAAATATAATGCAAATTTGAAAACTATAACGACCCTGATCCGAGGTAAGCTTCAGTAGCCTGGGGAGCCACATGGACTCCACCTCTAGTGTCACTCACTGCCCCCCCCCTCGCCCCCAACTGGACATCTCAAAACTCAGGAAGGGGAACAGAGACAGGACTGATTACTGAACAGCAATTTTAACACAAGCAGATGGACGTGCTGCACGAAAATCCAACCGCATTAAACTTCCAGGTGAAACCACAAACACTTCCTCTCGTGCCAGTAACAAGAAACACCCAACATCTTTGGTCCAGCTTTCCGTGCAGGATCTGTACTGCTCCCCCCAATCTGTGGTCGTAGCGATGGGCAGATGATAATCTCAACTATTCTCATTTGTTGTTTTTGGGGACCAAGTTCATTCAAATCATTTGATACTTAGTTGGATTAATTGCTAGGTAAACTTCTTGATAAAAAATGGCAGTGCACCCAAGTGGTGGTGCTGTCTGACCAGGGAAAGCCGTGTGCACGTTTCCCCGAGGAACTGGTGCTCTGTAACACTCAGCAGCAGTGTACTTTATCATGCAGTCTAAACTGCTACAATGCTATGACTTCTAAAAGATCCTCAGGATAAAAATAAAATAAGTCTCTCTTATCCAGGCATGTTTATTGCTTTTCAGGCCACACAGCGCTGAAAACATTGTGGAAGAAATTTTGGACAAGTCGGATGTTTAAGTGTCTGACAAACTTTATTTACCGCAAAGCTTTGGGGAAACAGGCATTCAGCAGTCATGCGTCATGTGCTCTGCTCCCCGCACAACAAATACATACATCTTTTATAGTCAAAAACGCGCCAGTCCTCAGACAGTTCAAGGAAAGGTCGGATATCTGTAGACACCGGTTACTTCTGCTTATTAAGGCTTGCTTATCAGCTTAGAACAGGGCAAACTATTTGTGATCATTCTTTTGCAGTTTCGTTCTCCTGTTCGGAGTTAACTTTATCCAATTACTTCATCTCACTTCCCTCATGTGCCCCTCGTTCTCTTTTTCTACATTATCCTTTATCCAATAACATACATGCATTTATAATATCTTCTGCAACAGCTTACTTCTCAGGTCATGCCTTTGCCTTGACCCGGGCCCCTTGCTGAACAAGCTTCATTATGGCAAACATGTTAGTTCCTTAATAGAAAATAGTAATCCCTTACATAAGCAAACTTGCATTAATACATTTGTGCTTAATACATTTGACTGATTAAAGTGAGGTTATATTGTTTCAACCATTATGGGTAAATCAACAGCATCATTATGAGTTTCATTACTAATTTCATTCATTACTGATTATATATATATATACTGCATTTGCATAATCATAAATTTTCTATCACAACATACGGACGATTTTGCACGCTTCTGTGTCGGGCAGTTACCCACGCAGGCCAGCCACAGATGTCCCGACCTCAAAATAAACTTTTTGCTGTCATTGTTAAATTATTTCCTGTTTTGTGAGGCTGGCCTGGATCAATACTGCGAGCCTCCCAGCCGCATCCCTTCTCTTCTCCAAGCTAGTCATTCATCTGTATCGATTTTACCTTCGATTCCCTCCTCTACCAGCCCCTTTTCTCAGGGAAATAAAAGGGCCAGCGATCAGTGTACAGCATCCACTCTTCATTAATGGCAGTATAAAAGCAGCCTCTGGGTCAGCCTCGTCACAGAACATCAGCTCTCTTACCAGGAAGTGCCTTTTGATTCCAAGTGCTTTTCACCATTATTGGGGACAATGCAAACTTGTTCACACCTTTTGGCTTCTGCTTCCCATCCCTCTTGCTCTGCGACTAGCAGACGTCACATTCCTCTATTATTTATAGCTGAAAAAAGCCTGTGGATTAGAGCCCACTGCCGAGCGCGGCACGGGGCAGCCGGCAGACACAGCGCCTCCCACCTGTTGCTATTGTTTTCTTCCAGGGTTGAAGGGGTGATATTTACAGGTTGTGTGACTGGCAGCATAGCAGGAATAGTGTCTGGGGTCTGGCAAGGGCGTCACGCATCGCAGCATCCGTGACGGACTGTACGTACAGTCTGTAACCGACGCCTCTGTAAGTTATTCCCCACCAATCCGCCGCTGTCACCTTTACTCTTTAATGTACTTTAACATGAACTATATTTATCTTGCATTTCTTCTTGTTCATTTCCTGTTATTTTACAAAAAAGACCAACCATGCATTAGTGAGATCATGTCGCCCTCTTGTGGTTGCACTTTGTCGTTCGCTTTACAGCTTTTCGCAATTGCTTTGGCACATTTCATGAAACATACTTAACATCCCCACAACTATAAGAGCATTTCTCATTTGGAGACATGAGTTAATTGTTCTGGGTAAGTTACAGGTTTTCGCAGCTAAACCATGGTGTTGTTCCATATGCATGAACTGTTCAGAGAAATGCACTTACAGTCGTGAGGATGTTAATTATGTTTCATGAAATGTGCCAAAGCAATAGAGAAAAGCTGTAATAAGATATATTTCTACGTGACACAATATTTCTTTTTGCCCATTTAAAATGGTAATTCATTGCTAAATGCAATTGGGAGTTTATGCTTTAAAGTTCATTTGTATCTGTCAATTTATTAGATATTTTAAATATAAAAATCAGTAATTTTGTCTGTTACACTGATCTAAAACTAAAATAACTTCCACATGTACAAATTTTCCTGAAACTTCCCTACTTAGGGAATATGTAAGCTGTGCTGGCAGATGCCAGATGTGGATCATTTTCAGCTCGTTTGAAGGCAATTTAATGCAACGAACGCTGTGCAGCAGCAGAGCTGGAGTCCATTGCTGTGCCTGAGAAAACCTGCAGGCAGGACAGGAGGTACCCTGCTCCCTTAGCTACCCTAACCAGACCTGAAGCACCTGTTATACACATAACCCTAACTAGCCCTAACCCTGCTCCCTCAGCTACCCTAACCAGACCTGAAGCACCTGTTATACACATAACCCTAACTAGCCCTAACCCTGCTCCCTCAGCTACCCTAACCAGACCTGAAGCACCTGTTATACACATAACCCTAACTAGCCCTAACCCTGCTCCCTTAGCTACCATAACCAGACCTGAAGCACCTGTTATACACATAACCCTAACTAGCCCTAACCCTGCTCCCTTAGCTACCCTAACCAGA
>JAAGVU020000002.1:14828051-14848623 GCA_011763525.2 Mormyrus iriodes
TCTGTTGGTTGTGTGTGGTTGTGTGTGTGTTTGTATAGGTATGTCTGTGTGTGTGTGTGTGTGTGTGTGTGTGTGTGTGTGTGTGTGTGTGTGTGTGTGTACGTGTGTATATGTATGTATGCATGTGTGTGTGACTGGCAGCTGTTGGAAGCCCTGAAACATTTCACCTCCAAGATTTGGGGGTTAAATATATACATATGTTCTTGTATGCTTTTAAAAAGTACTATTCAATTCTCTAGCCCTTCAGAGCAAAATATCATTTCCATAATTTGTACGATAAATTAATACTAAAAGCTGAATCTGTGTGTTCAGTGAAATTAGTAAGGCTTTAAATTCCATATTTTATAGCTCAGATTGAAGCAGAATGTTTGTAAACCCGGAATATGACTTTGGAGTGACAAAGTGGATTGTGAGGCAGAGCTCCTGCAGAGAGGTCCAGTTACACCCTGGCGCTATGCATGTGTGCGAGGGCGACCTGCCACCGAGGCCCCTGTTCCTGCTGCCACCTGAAACTCTGCCCTTGTTGTCTTAACTAGTCCCAGGAAGAAGTATGTGACTTACTACACGCTGCACCCTTTCAGAACATCCTGCCCAGGGTCTACATTAAAGGTAACATTGTCATCCATATTTCAGCGCTTTTGATGGGGGTAAACTGGGGTAAATCTACCTGGTGGGTTGAACCAGGACCAGGTGACCAGTGGCTACCCTTGTTTTATATTGTGACACGACTTACAAAGTGTAGAATAAGCAAGTGTCGTTCGTATACATTATTTTATATTATGATGAAACTCCTGTAGTCTTGCATGATGTTTTGATCAAGGTACGTTTGGTTTCATCGGTAGAGACCAATTCTGTCCCAAACCCCCACCCCCAAAACACACACAGTACTCCCACAGTATTATCACAGTTAACAGTGTAACGATTCTGAAACTGAGATACAGACATCCACAATCTCATGTCACGGTCCATGATGGACAGTAACTGTGAGGTTACGGAGGGGTGCTGTGGGAGTGTTTAGCTATCCAGTGGAGAATGGGGTCTATCACTGGCTATCGAGTCGTAGATAAAACGCACACACTTTGCCGTGTGTCAAAAAAATTCCTCAGCCAGCCGGCAGGAAGTGTCATCATGACCCCGATCTCAGCCCCGACCCCGAAACATAAATAACACCCAGAATTTTCTCCCCGTTTCTTATTCCACGCCGCCCCCCCCAACAAAAAAATTAAAATGAACGGGGAATGAACCAAACTGTTGTGGGAAACTAGGAGGTGGGAACCGAACTGTGGATTTAGAGAACCGTCGTGTCCCTGCTACGCTGGTGCCTCTCTCTGGCCCGCCGCCATTGATCAATCGATCCCGAGCTCTTCTCGTCTCTCTTCTCTGCACAGAGGGCGAGCGCCTGGAGGTGAGGATGAAGAGGCTGGAGGCGAAATATGCCCCCCTTCATTTGGTGCCTCTGATCGAAAGGCTGGGAACCCCACAGGTAAGTCTCCATCTGCCTTCATTAGTGTGCTGGCCTTCGTAATCCTTATACAGGAACCAAGCCCTCATTAAAGACCCTGAACTGGTGGAGTGTTTGTCCCCCCCCTCCATTACCCTGTGTTTTATGCTAATGGAACCCCCCTTACTGTGCTTGCAGAGTGGACCCTACTGACTGTTTGAGTTTCCTCGGGTTCCAGGTGGCCCACAGTGCTGCCTCACACTGCCTCAAACTGCCTCACACCTCCTGGGTTGTAGTTTCCATTTGTGGGCTTTACGTGTTCCTGCCGTGTTGCCTGTTCCTCCTACATGCATGTAGGATAAGTGGCCTCTCCGGATTTCCCGTAGTGTGTGAGCGTGTCATTTGGGGTATCCCCAGCCATGTGCTATGTGCTGCCCAGGGCTGGCTCCAGGCGTCCTGTGAGGCTTCTCCGGATCATGGCTTTTAGATGGATGGATTATGGGTTATCTGGTGACCTTGTTGTCCTCTGCACTATTGCAATTTGGCAGTTAATAACAAAGGACCTAATATCTGCAGAGCTTTGCGGCTGACAGCTCACATGTCCCTGGCGAACTTCCCCAATAATGTATCACTTTCAGCAGATCTTCCTGAAAAGCAGAAAATCCTGTTCCTGTCATAAACCCAGCATCCTCTCCATGAAACTCATATCGTCTGTTAATGCCACGTGAGGTGGGGGATGGGGGGGTTGGAGCTGTCGGCAGTCCATTAATCTGCTGTGGATATCTCCGCATTGTTATTATTATTATTGTGATTGTTATTATTATTAATATTGTTGCTGCGGTTGCTGCCTCGATGACCTCTCCCCCAGCAAATCGCCATTGCCCGCGAGGGGGACCTGCTGACCAAAGAGCGCCTGTGTTGCGGCCTCTCCATGTTCGAGGTGATCCTGACCCGCGTGCGCAGCTACCTGCAGGACGCCGTGTGGCGCGGCCCGCCCCCCACCAACGGCGTCATGCATGTGGACGAGTGTGTCGAGTTCCACCGCCTGTGGAGCGCCATGCAATTTGTCTACTGCATCCCTGTTGGCACCAATGAGTTCACTGCTGAGTAGGTATCCTTCCCACACTGCAAGTGCGCCTCCTTCCCTAGAGCTCCCTGGTGCCCTCGCCCATCACGCCACCACGTTTCTTGTCCCCACAGGCAGTGTTTCGGGGACGGCTTGAACTGGGCCGGCTGCTCCATCGTGGTGCTGCTCGGGCAGCAGCGCCGCTTCGACCTCTTCGACTTCTGCTACCACCTGCTGAAGGTGCAGAGGCAGGACGGCAAGGACGAGATCATCAAGAACGTGGTGGGTGCAGTCAGCCTCCACCTAACCTTTCCGGGCTGATAGCCTTGTGACACAGAGTTCAGATCCTTAGCCACAACTCCACCTGCTGGCCCCATATGGGCATTGAAAAGCCAGACAGAGTAATTAGTTTTTTGCAAATCATCCAAACAGACAGTCTCACGCTTACTAACAGACTGATCTTGGGCCATCTGTGCCATTGGGTAGTCAGTGGAGACTCAGTCTGCCTGAGTACCAGAATTTGGACTGATATAATGAAGGTCAACTTGCTTTGTGACCAATTTTATGCTCATTATCTGAGTAAAGCGTGAATGTGGAAATCCCTGATGCCATTGGTTAAGATTTGGGAGCCAGAAATATAACTGGAACAGAACTGTGATAATATTGTTGATAATTTTATTTGTCTGGTATCTCTAGGTGCAGTATTGTACTTAAAAATCCATCTGTCCAGCGATTTTGCATAACCATTTACCTAGTGCAGGATCACAGGGAGTACGGAGGCAATCTCTGTAATGACAGAGCAATAGGCAGGGACTCCCTCACAGGGTACACACACATACACACACACACAGGATACCTAGCTGGATATCTGTGGATAGCAGGAGGAAGTGCAGTATCCATGGGAAGCCCACAGGACCTAGGGAGGGGATGGAACATCAGGGCTGGCTTGTATGTATATTTCATAAATCTACAAAACATGTAATGAGGATAGAATCAGCTCTATAGTTCTGGAGGACTTTTACCAGTGCCAGTGCTAGCCGATATTGCCGGAAATGAGACTATGGGTTGTATCAATGTGTTTTTTAGGATAAGCAGATGAAAGCTGTGTTAACTTCTCATGGTTTTGTAAGTGTTACATCTAGGCCTGTGACGTTACATCTAGGCCTGTGACGTTACATCTAGGCCTGTGACGTTACATCTAAGCCTGTGACGTTACATCTAAGCCTGTGACGTTACATCTAGGCCTGTGATAACCCAGCCATCTTGCACAGAATCCTTTTCAGTTCAGCAATGAAAGAATATTGCACAAACTGGCCCATGTAATAAGCCTGGCTGGGTTTGTTTATGCCTCACTTAATTTAGGACATTTAAAAGTGTGTTTTTCTTGAAACGTTAACAAAACAAACTAGAGGGTTTCACTATACTTCCTGTAGCTGAGTATTTTTACCAACTTATTTTGTTTTTATGTCAGAGAAGCACATCTTTGTATCAGATTCCTTTGAGCTGTCCACTCTGCTCCTGAATATGCAGTGTGACTTGAACAGAAGAAGAGCTCGAACAGAAACAGCTCGATCGCCTGTTTCTGAGCCAGTTGCCGTGTTTGTGATTACAGTCAAATGAATCATGGTAAAAGGAACTACAAACACGCCATCGCTCTCCTTTCTTTCCAGCCCCTGAAGAAGATGGCAGACCGCATCAGGAAGTACCAGATTCTGAACAACGAGATTTTTGCCATCCTCAACAAGTACATGAAGGCTGTTGAGACGGACAGTTCGACAGTGGAGCATGTCCGTTGCTTTCAGCCACCTATACACCAATCCCTGGCTACCACCTGTTAAGACCCACCCCCAACCCAACCACGAGCTTCCCTGCCCATCATCACCCTGCACCTGCGCTGGATCAGAACATCATCTGCCTGCTTGCTGAGGTTTTGCCACTTCTCTGTTTCGGAGGGCTTGACACAGGCCTGCATCCCTGTCCTTAAGTGAGAAGTCCGGTCCTGTGTTCTCCAGGGAATGGGGAAATGGTCTGTTTTGTGATCATGCAAAAAATGCTCAAAAATGGTTTACACCTTTGCATATAAAGCCGAACAGAAATGAGCTGATTAATGGAATTTTCAGAAAAAAAAAACAGATTAGACTATAAGAGTATGAATATATGGAAAATATATGGATTGGTTTGGTTGCTTAATATATTTTTTGGTCATGTTGCAGACACTGGATTACATTCGTCCGTCTGTGTTCTGTGTTGGCTTGCTTAAGATGAGTTTTTTGTAAATATGAAAAGTGTTTTTCTTTTGATTGTTTTACAGAGTATAAGTGAGACATTAAGAAACTAAGGGATTTTCTCCCGCGCTTTGCCCCTGACAGACCCTGAAAATGACGACCTGCCACCACGTTTGCTTTTGTTTAGCTGACCCTTTTGTGCAAAGAAGCTTTTGGCTTAACAGAATATTATACTTGAGTAATTCAGATGATGTCCGTTATCTGAGACCTGAAATGACATTTGAGGCTATAAAATTAAAGATTATATACAAAATATATAGACATACTGTATAATGTGAGCAAGTACTATTCAGTGATTATATGACGACCCGCCACGCCCCTCTGGCCTCTCCAGCGGTTATGCCCCAGCCCCAACCCTAACTCCGCCTTTCTGTCCCAGCAGCCTCACTCCTCCCTTTAAACTCCACCTTCTACTTGTTTCTGGCTCTTCCAGTGTTAGAGCCCACACACTCATTCGTTGGAAAGACACAGCTGGGACTTAACTGTAATATTTTATTTAATGAAAGCGACTGGTACCTATATAATAAATCCGGTAATCAATAGGTATATAAAAAAGATAATAATAGATGTTATTTATATTTAATGTATTTACAATAGAGATTTCTTTTATAAAAATTACATTAAATCTGATCAGAAATATCTAAATATGAAATGATAAAAGGAGAAAGTCTATTTTGCGTCTGCCACTTTAAATTATTCCACTTTCTTAGATTTATTGCGATTGCAATTTTTGTTGTAAATTTCACAGTATTTTCCCAAGAGCTGAGCAATCAAAGTATTCTTTTCTCGATATATTTTATTTACTATACATCCACTGTGCCGTTTTCTGGTTTGTGCGAGAACTGTCATCCTTTTCTAGACAAGCCCTTAACTTTGTTCCTAAACACTTTTTATATGTTTTTACAGTGACAAAATATTGTCAATGTTAAGCCTCTCATTTGCAAGAGAGTTCCCAACAGATACTCACATTTCATCAAGAAAATACACAAAAATATCTGCTGTTAGCAGGTGAGCACATTAATTAAGCAGAGATATAAATTAATTGAACTAAAGAGCAATTAGCGTCGCCATTATGTCTATTTTACAGAGTATTATGCAGACAACTGGTTTGACTTTTTTATTGAAAGGTATATCAGTATTAAGCATTTATTGTTTACTTTGGCAGTGTTACCAAAACACATGAATATTTTTAATATAATATTCCAAAGAAACTGTTTCAACAAGCTGACAGGAATTGAAATGAAATGCATGGCAGCTGTTGTGAAATTATTTTTTTTTCCTTATAATTTTACCTATTTCGTTAGTGATCATTAGAAATATGTACTGTTTTTACAGTGATTTTTCTAAAGCATTTTTTCCATCATTCCTTCGATTATTTATTAAAATGAGTATGCTTCTGTTCCTGAAAAGCGCTCTTGTTACTTAAAGGAACAGATAGTTATACAAAATGTGTATAAAAAACACAGTAATATCTTTGAAGAACTTAGCATGACAGGTGCAATCTGTTGTTGTCCTGGCAATGTTTGTGACATATGCTTTTGTTCATGATATTGTACACAAGTCATCATGTTCTGGAGTTTAAAAATAACAACTGATCCAGTGAGGGAGTTTAAATATTGTATTTTAAATAAAAAATAATGGTGACTTTTTGAGGGTTATTTTTAATTATTATTTCAAATATCCTTGGTGTCTTAAGAGTTTAATTCATTACATCAGTGGAAATCCAGGGCGCTGGCATACTGACACACACACATTATTCGGAGACACAAATTCATCTGATCTCATGTTTTGATAGTGGAAGGAAACCCACGCAGACACACACACATCCCCGAAAGTGTGAGCCGCAGCGTCATCATTTCGAGGTCGACAACAGGCTGTTGTACAAAAGTATTCATTATTCGGGGGTAAACTAATCGATGTTACAAATGTTTTGGATTCCAAAATAACGTGCTGTAACTTTAAATTTTCAAATTTTGCCCTTTTACTTTCTTCCTTCTGATTGGTGGATGGCGTCACAAAACATTTCAAACGAAGGCGTCATTTCCGAAATGCTCGTCGCTCATTGGTCCGTGCTGTCGGAAGCCTCGCTCATTGGCTATGACGTTGGTTTAAAATTAGCAGCGGGGCCGTTTTGGTAGATGTCGGCCGTTTGACGGCTCCTTCAGCATCAGCCGGTAGGCTCGCCGAGGGCGTATAAGCTTCTCCTGATCAGCGATGTCTTTCTCCAGGGCTCCGATAAAGCGGTTTAACGATCACGTCGGTGAGTGTCGCTCTGCCCCAGCCGTGCCGCGCTCTTTCTGCGCTCCCCGGGCCCGAAGCCGCTCTCCAGCTCTCGCTTTTGCAGGCTGCGCGCCGCCGCCGGGCTCCTATGAGGTGCGAAGCGGCGAGCCGAAGGGCGCCGTCTCCTTCCACAAGGCCGAGCGCTTCCGGCCGCCCAAAGGTTCGTAGACTCGCCGCCCTGCGCTGCGCTCGGAACCGCCCCGCCGCGGATCAGCTGCTGGCGGCCTCAGATGAAGTAAAGGAGCCGCGAAGCGTTTCTGCCGCGCTGCGACGGCAAAGCGGCGCTTCTCAGGAGCCGCTTATAATCTTCACATGAGTTATGGTTGTAAAATGCCGTAATAAACAAGTGATGTGAGTTTTTCAGTCAGCGATTAGGGCGGGGGCGGCAGTCCGCGCAGGGGGGCGCTGGAAACGGGGCACCCCTACTGTCCTTCTGTATCTGTACATATCAGAATGTTCCTTACATAAAAATGCTTTGATTTGCAGCTGGCGAGCCGGAATCCCCAGCCAAAGGCGCCCTGCTGTCCCCCATGCGGCGGACCGTGTCCGCCGACGGGCTGGTCAGTGCCCCCTTCCTAAGCCGGAGCTGCTAAAGGTGGGAAATGGGGGGGTGAATTTAATGGCGCTCATTCGTCTCCCTCTCCAGGCTGAAGGAGTCAACCAAAGGAAGAAGAGCCATGTGTCGGCGCATATCAGACAGCACAAATTACTGGAGAGAGAGGTGCTTTGTTATATCATATGTCTGAACTTGGGTGATGACTGGATAGTTACCATTTTGAGCCCAGCTCGTGGTTATTTTGAACAGCATTCACAGGACATTTTCAGGTACTTTCACTAAAGCAAATGTGAATAGGTAGAGAGGGATTATGGTGAGCATCACTTATTTTTATTAACACGCATGCGAGGACCCTCTAGTGACCGGATCGCTGTGGTGTAGATCCGCTCCTTGGTCCAGCAGCGCGGGGAGCAGGACCGTGTGCTGCAGACCCTGGAGGAGGAGATGAGGAGGATGGAGGCTAAGTTACTGGCTGCTGTGAGGGAAAAGACTGGCCTGTCCTCCAGTGTGGCGTCTCTGGAGAGACAGATCGGAGAGCTCAAGAAAGCCAATGAGTTTTTAAAGACCAAGGTACCACCGCTGCCCCTCAGATTCATCGGAAGTGCGTCTGTCATTGATGTTAAGCACAGTTAAAGATCTTTTTTACAAATCATTTTCATCTGCGGTTTCACCAGATCACTTTTAATGGTCTGCTTTTCCTCAAAAGGTGTCTGCAGATGCTGCCAAAAAGAGGATTAACTCTCTGTCCTTGGAATTAATCGAAGCAAAAAATAAACTGGATGCGAAACACAAGGTTGGGCTGTGAACCTGCTTCCATCTGGGTGTAGATGGTGATTAGATCATTCTGCAGAACTCCACGCAGTTCTTGATTTTAAATGTTTAAAATGAAAAGCAAAATCAATTGTTTTTAATAGACTTTAATTCATGAGTGTACTCCAGACAAGACGGTCACGTTCTGTCTTGTTGCAGGAGCTGAGCTCCCTGCAGATCAGCTCAGAGGGTCAGGTCAAGCTGCTGGAGAAGGAGGTTGAGAACTCGCGTGTGACGCTGGAGGCTATGAAGGAAAGGGGCAGGGACCTGGGTGAGAGAGAGCGCCGTGTTATAGGAGCGTAATGTGCAGTCTGGGGGGGCTTTGGTTTGAGAACTGTACAAATGTTGATGTTTTACATTAATTTATCAGATTCCTTAATCCAAAGTGACATGCAATTGAGAAATGCGGGGCACCCAGTCCCTACAGCCGTTGGGGGTTAAGGGCCTTGCTGAGGGCCCTGACTATGACATCACTTTCCTAAAGCAGGGTTTGAACATTCGGGTCCCAGACACAGCACCCTAACCTGTTGAGTCACACAGCCCCCTGTTTAATAGTTTTCTTCCCCCTCTTATAGACAAGCTGTATCAAGACAACAAAGCTCAGAATGCAGAGCTGGCAAATGAGATTGATAAGCTGAATGGTAAGATGTTACCCCGGCATTTAATCAGACACATCTGTCCAAAGCGAAGCTCAGTTGAGAATTTCACTGCCGGCCACAGGATTTTAAGCTAGCACCTTCTGGATGTAGGAACATATCCCACTCAGCTCCACATTGTCCTGTGCTGGTTTTCTCTTCATGAATAACTTGTCAATTTAGTCATACTCTTGTTCTTTTAAGCGGTTATCCACGAGCTGAGGAATGATATCATGTTGCTGCAGGGGTACCTGGATTCGGCCAATGAGGAGATCCAGGTACCATCATCTTAGAATTAGATGAACTTGTTTAGACCTGTAAGCCTTCAAGTGTCCCTGAGCTGGTCTCTTGCATGATTTATTTCTTAGTGTCTGCGTTTGAAGCTTCAAGAGGGCTCACCTGAGGTGGACAGTAAAATGTCTGAGTCTATGGTAAAACTAAGGTAAGGGTCTTGCTGCACTTCTAGGGCCCCATTTAGCATCTGGCACAAAGCTGCCCCAGGTGTGACGCAAGTGTCTCTGCCAGCTTGAGCCCGGCCCAGTTGTCATTTGCCCGTCCAGTACCCACGTCGTTTAAGTCGCAAATGTCCTTGCTCCCATCTGAGCGCCCGTGGGTGTGTCCGACTCAATGAGGAGTCAGGTGCGCTGTTGGTGCATTGCTATTTTGAGGCAGCGGAAAGCGATTGCCCTCTTCACCAACAAAAACCTGATCTAAAGTGAATGGCGCTGAATTTCACTTATTTTTAGGCCATATTATCAAGATGGTAATATTCACCAACATAGGAGCGCGCGCGGCATGCGTACACTGCCCGCCACACACAGGGATACGCAGCAGCGCACAAACGTGCAAAAGATTACAACGTGGATGGTCATTGCGTTTATCCTCAGGGTCTTTGGCCATGTACTGTATGGCTTTGCTGCAGGTGTTCCATGTATTAAGTATTTTGTAAAATATTTCGTCCCGCACCCCCCCAGCATCTAAGTCTTGTCCCGTTCACAGCCACAAAGGAAAAATGAGTTTAGTCTGACTGCTAATTTTCAGGTACGACACAAAGACAAATGTGTATCATGAATAATAGGCTACGTTCAACATTTTAAGTTTTATACAGGCTAATATGTTTTTTACACAATAGTAGGCTGATCTTGCATATAGGCTTATTTCACCTGCAACAAGGTCTGTGCAAACAAAATCCACACATTGTGGTGTTTCAGTTTTTAGTGCAGTTGTCACTTATTTGCTTGCCCTTGCAGTGAAACTCAGTGTAGTCTGGCCCTGCAGAGCTGAGCGCACGTGGCGTTTCAGCCCTGAGGAGCCAGACTTCTGCCCAGTGTAGTCTGGCACTTTGCATTTGTCACAACGGGCAAAAGGCAGGTGCTTCCCATTGTGGTCGCTTGCAATGACCAGGGCTGCCAAATATCTCCACTTCTTTAGTTTGACAAGTTTTAGTTATACAGATTTATATTCGCCTTTCCTAAAGCAGGCACTTGCATCCCTGGGCATTTTTCATCCTGCCTCTGCCAACTTTCAGAATGCTGATGTCCTTCTGGAAGCTTCCAGGATAGGCTCGCTGTGCAAAAACCTAATTAGGCAGAGTAGCCCATTTTTTCTTCTCTTCAGTGACTATTGTAATGTCCTGTTCTATTCACTCTTGAACATAATAGTCCAATAAAATAACATATTTGAGCAATACTTATTTTAATTCTTTTTCCTTCTCACGCAGACATCGGTTTCATCCCGCCCGCTCTCGCATTCAAAAATGGAAATTTGTCCTGCACTGTACTCCATAGCTGTGGGTCACCTGGCTCTTAAAGGGAATGTCTGGTGACACTCTGCTTTACGGCATGTTATGCCCCAAACACACCCATGACTTAGTACGACCCTTTGGGGCCCATGTGCCTGGCACAGCAACTGTTTCTCCGGCATTACGCCAACCAAAGTGGCTTGGCCACACCCTCAAAGAACTTGTACAGTTCGCTTTAGATGTCATTCCTAGATAATGTTTTTAAGAGTTCACACACCTAAGCTTTAGTTTGTGACTCAAAGCCCATGTTGAATTTTCTGTAGAGACCTTGAGCACCAGCTAAAGCAGTGCACTGAAGAGCTGTCAGAATCCCAGAATGCATTGGGAGAGAAGGAGCAGGAGCTGCAAGACTCAAGGAGTAAGTGTGGAGAGATGGAGAGGCAGCTGGAGCAGCGGACTGAGGAGCTGCGAGATTCCAAGAATGCAGTCAGCCATCAGGAGCAGGAGCTGACCAGGCTCAGGGACATCCTAAGGAGAACAGAGGAGGAACTGGACCAGCGGGTCGCCCTCCTCGGGGAAAGGTGTCTGGTTCTGGAACAGGAGAGAGGTACTGAGTCTTATTCTTTCCTCTTGTTAAGCTGCCTTTACAATTGGTTTTACTTGGTCTGGTTGATTTTAATAGCATGATCACTTTAATTTGAGGGGAGAGCTGTGATTCTTTGCCGTTTCTGTATCTGAGGTAAAGATCGCTCTGCTGTGCAGGTAAAACGCAAGAGGAAGGTCTGCGGAGAGTGGAAGAGCTCAAAGCGGAGATCGCATCTCTGCAGGACAAGAGGAAGGCAGACCAGGAGGCTTACTGGCAGCTCCAGCAGGCCCACAGAGCCCTGGCTGAGCTGCTGGAGGACGAGAAGGTGGCCTTCTTTTCAAACACCGTCTGTCTATCCTGACTGCATTTGGCAGTGAGCATGTCCTGGTGACCGCCCCTGTCCCCCTGCCTCAGTCACGGGCTGGCTCGCTGTCGGACATGGTGGAGCGCCTGCAGGCCAAGACGGAGGTGGAGCGCCGCCAGCTGGAGGCGGAGCTTGAGGAGGTCCTGGAGGAGGTATCTCAGCTGGAGGAGCAGGAGCTGCGCAGCGAGGAGGCCATGAGGCACCTGGAACAAACTAACCGGGAGCTGCAGATGAAGATGAAGGCGGTGCAGGCTGAGTTGGACCGGTTAGGGGGGGCCCGGGGGGCGGGACTTGTATATAATATGCTTGGTTTAGGGTTTTGTTATGGTTAAGTGTGGGATGGAAGCAGCCGGGTGGTGTTGAGCTGACAGAGAAATGCCCTTAATAGAAAGGATGTGGAACGGACAGAGCTGGAAGAGTGCCACCACATGGAAAGGAGAAGCTTTCACGAGGAACACAGCCTGTCTTTGAGGAAGATTGGAGAGATGGCCACTGAGCTTGAGAGGTACCGAGGAAGACAGGCCTTCAATCCCTCAGCAGTTTTGTTTCACGGGAAACTGTTTAATTAGGAACCTGTGATTGGCAGTGCCAAGAAGTCGTTGGCTGGCGAGATGCCCCTGATAAAGGCTCGATACCAGGAGCTGGAGGAGGAGGTGAAGAGTGTAAAACGGCGGCTTGAGGAGAAGCACCAGCAGCTGCTGGACACCCAGCTTTCATTAGACACAGCCAGAGATGATCACGCCAGGTGGGCTTACATGCCATGCTGCTATGAAAGCCGGAGAGGAGATGGTGTGAAGCCGTCAGTTATCTTGAAGCAGATTTGATTTCATTGAGTAAATCTCCCCCATTTAGTCTGGTTTTCATCCTGAGTGTCTGGGTGATGTAACGTCTTTCTAAAGATTTCTTCTGATTTATACACTTCAGATTAACAGACCACTTGTACTGCATGTGTTCATTATTTCGAAGGCTTGTATTTCACCCAGATTTTTAATGTAGGTTTTATGCAGTCACATCGTAAGCTGTCCGTAAGTCAGACTGTCTTTACCGGGGACTGCCTGAGTGTCTGACAGTGGGCTGTGATGCTTTTGTGTCTGTTTACTTCCTACGGTCCGAAAACAACAGGATTACAGTTTGAGTCACTTAATGAAGTGCAGTGCCTAAATTGATTGCATATAAAATGTGTTAAAATAACTCAATTTAATAATGAAATAGACTGATAGATTATGTGATTATTAACATTGAGCATTAGTGGCCCTAATCCCATTTCACTAATTTTTTGGAAGTGTTCCATGCTGTAACATTTTGGATGCTGTCTTCCAGTGTTTTCTGGAACCCTGGGCTAGTATGCACCCAAAAGTAACCGGCTGATGTTCTGCCCTGAGGGTTTTAGCTAGCAGGAAATACTGGCCTAATGTTAATCAGACTGTTTGGCCTGTTAATGAGAGATTGTAGTGGGCTCAGAAATCAGCAAGTGGTGGGGGGAATTAAAGCTGAGTGCTGTACTGCTGTCTGTCATTTTCCTGATCTGTTCGGACGGGTCAGTGAGTCTGTGGTCGATTTTGTATTGGAGACTTCTAAACCAGAAGATGCTCTCCTTCAGTAGCATCCGGCTGTGTCAGTGACAGTCCATCATGCTTTGTGAAGTCTGGGCTCGTGTACCGATTTATATCCAGCTTTTGATGTGGATTTGCACTGTGACATTTGTCAGTTTGAAACTTTTTAAAATATGCATCTGTGACCTATTTGTACTGCAGGACATTGCTGGGTGTGAGGAAGAGGTTGGCTGAGAGGGATCTAGAGCTGAAGAGTGCAGAAGAAAGGCACACCTCAGAGATGGTCCAGCTCCAGAGTCGGGTAGATCGGGAGAGGACAGAAAAACTGGAGCTCCAGGAACTGCTGGAGCGGGAGCAGTCAGAAAAGGAGTCTCTGAAGACAGAGTCACTGGAGATGCATCTTGCAGAAATCAAGGAGCTACGGGCCCAACTGGAACAGCTACAGCAGGAGAGGCAGGATCTTCAAAGACAGACAGGGCAGGAGAAAGTGGACCTGAAGAAGCAGATGGAGGATGAGAAGAGAGATCTTCAAAAGGAAATGGAGAAGGAGAGACTCGTGTTGGAGAAGCAGGTGGAGCAGGCAAGGCGTGATTTTGAGAAGCAGATGGAAGAAGAGAGGGTCAACTTTCAGAGTGTGCATGCGGTTGAGCTCCAGAAGAGGTGAGCGTGGCGTGAGGTGGAGGGAACACAGTGCTTTTTCTGATTTGTGATTTAACAGCACAGCCTCCTGATTCAGTGTTGGGTGTCTGTGATGTGTAACCAAGTCCTTTACATAAAGCACAGCTGCTCTGTCCAGTTTAACTTAAGAACATTACATCACCATGTCTTAGTGTTTATGTACATTCTCTCAGCGCTGCAGACTCCACAGAGTTGGGCATCTGGCAGGAGCGCTATGAAGAGCTCTACGCCAAAGTTAAACCTTTCCAGGTAGGCAAAGTGTCATTCTGAAGACTTAGGGGTACGGAATGTTCCGGTAGGTGGGAACAGTCCCACTAAACGTGCGTGTGACTGCAGGAACAGCTCGATAGCTTCTCAGCGGAGCGGGATGCCCTACTGAACGAGAACGGGGCCACACAGGAGGAGCTGAACAGGCTGGCGGATGCTTATGCGCGTCTCCTGGGGCACCAGAATCAGCGGCAGAAGATCAAGCACGTGATGAAGCTCAAGGAGGAGAACATCTCCCTCAAGCAGGTGACGCGTGCCTGATTCCTGGCTTTCAAATCCAGGCCTGTTGTAGGAATGGAATCTGGATCGCTGCTAGTCGCGTCGGCATGTGCCACGTGAGCGCCAGCCGCTCCCTCCGCTGTCCTGCATGCTGGTTTTAAGCCTGTGTCATGCCAGGAGAAGTGTCCTTCAAACTGAGTGCATTTTACACCAGTGAGTTTCTGGAGTCATTCTGATTAAGAGCGTAGGGGCAGAATGTGTGGTGATGGTGTGCTGTAGCAGCGCTCGGCCGCCTTACTCTTAATTACTGAATTTTGTGTTTAAATCTGACGGTACTTGCCTGATTACTTTTGGAATGAGCATCGTCTTTGCCCCCTTGTGGTCATCATGGAATTCCTTTGGGCTTAATTGACTTGAGTTTTAATGACTCCTCAATCAAGCTGAAGTTGTAATGTGTAAATGAACACAGGAAGTGTCGAAGCTCAGGGCTCAAGTAACCCGGCAGAGGAAGGACCTGGAGCAGCTGAAGGCCACTCAAGGCCCTCGCAGGTTTGACCCAAGCAAAGCCTTCAAGCACGAGAGCAAGGAAAACCAGCATCCCCCTTCAATCCTCAGGCAAGGTGAGAGCAACCATCAGAAATGTCCTGAGGAGCCTCATGGCTTGGTTTTACTGCATCTCCCCTTCAGCCTCTGCTCTTTAATGGTTTGCTGGTATTTTTTTTTATTAAATAACTTGTTCTCTTCCCTTTCAGAAAATTAAAGTGTGTATTGGGTTCCCGGAACACCTCTGGAGTCCATGGTGATTATTGCGGGCCAAGACTTGTGTGTATTTTGGCCTCAGCTGTGGCCTGGCAGGTTGGTGTCTGTATGTCAGGGACCTGTAGGTTTGATGAGCACTGACCTCAGCTACTGGATCTATAGGCTTTTTCATATGTTACTATATATATATATATCTAGCTGTAGACGTAGGTGACTGTACATTAACGATTCGGGGTCGCTGTCTTTGCTAGTATTTGTCACCCTGTTTCTGCCCAGCTGAGGTGAGTCTTTAAAGGGATGCATGACTACAATTCCTGTTGAGTGATTTTGGGATTTTTAATTTTGGAGTCTCTTCACTGAACCATTTAGGGTCAAAAATCTTTCATACCGACCATAATTTTCTGTAAAATATGTGTGTCCTTTCTAACATTGTCTGTGAAAGTCTAAATTAAGTAATAAACATGGGTTTTGTTCTGGGGAGGTAAGACAACTGAAAGTTTTCAAATAAATTAGATTTGCGCACACAGCTGTTCACGTGTCATATTTTAACATGCATTGGATATTTGATGTACCATCAGACTCTTTAAGCCAGTAACGTTACCTTCCCTTTCACTGTTCACTGCTCCTCGGATGATTTTCACGTCACAGCTGGCGAATGCGTGGTAGTACAAACATGCAGCATTTTTGCTTTTAGGAAGAGTTTTAAAACTGTTCAGTTATTCCATTACCTGTAATTTAAAGTCATGCCTGGTTCGTAGCTCATCACCGGTCAGCATTCTTGAAGAATGTCATCTGAAGTGGCTGCATATCATATTGGTATGATCCAGCAGAGGGCAATATAGCGCCGTTTCGGAAATAGTGACGCAACATGAAAATGTGACTCAAATCGCGTCGTACTAATCAAAACGATTCTTTTCAACATGCTGAAATGCAATTTGACCCTACCTTAACTTTGCAAATCTCCCCTCATCTGAGCACTGGCCATTTGATTAGTTGCTCAGTTGGAGGCATGAGTTTGGGCAGTTTATCTGAATTCTACAGGCATCATTTCTGGCACCTGCATTCTCGTGAAGGAAAGATTTTCTGTCCAGGATTCCAGACTAACTTCCACTAATCGCACTGGTGCTCCTTACCGAACATTCAAATTTTCTTCCGTCTTAACTGTGTTACTGATGAATACTTTGCTAATATACAATTTGCAGAAGTAGCAGTGATTGTTTTATTTTAAAGGAAAAAGTGAAGTGGTGCATTAACAGAGAAATTGTTGTTAAATGGTGCCTTTTTAAACCACCATAGTTTTTCATTGTCTCAATTCTGAGTGAGTTCTTGTGGATCGGCCACAGGTAGCTGTGATCCTGCACAGGAACGTCCCCGGTCTGCGTTGTGATCGGAGCCTCGCGTTGGCTCTCCCCTTTAATCGCTCCCGATCTCATTTACACCAGATGTTTTCGATTCAACTTTTTCTGACTTTGCTCATTGCATCCGGTTCTTATCGATTCTTGGTCCATTAGCATAGTGAAAAATGTCTAAATGTTTCAATAACAAATGCTGCATTCTCTTCAAAGAGTTCAACTTTTATGACAAAAGCTACTTGAAGCAGTTATTTCCCTATTTTGTTAAAACACAAACTGGGTGTTTCAAGATGAAATGAATAAGGTTAACAACCACTCAGTATCTTGGATGTCAGTTTGCCCTCAATGTCACTAATACTTTACATTTTGGGTTTAATCTTCCTAAACTGGATAGTACCCTGCTCCAGTTCTACTAATCGGTGAACGGTAAATAAGTTGAGTTTTATCCATAATGCGGCTTAATACCCGGAGGTACATAAAGCTGAATGAACGAAAGTGGCTGGATGAACATATATGCCGTGTGTTTAAAACTTATAATCCCCACTTCAGCTACACATTCCGCTTTCACGTTACACGTTTGTACATGAAGACTGGCCTTTGGGTTTAGCAGCAGGCATTTTCTGCACTAACAAGTTGCCTACACTCTTGGTAATGGATTATTTTTAAATTAGTGTCTTTGGTCAAATATAACCAAAATATTTGTTGTAGGAGATGCCTAATTTTTGCACTGATATACCGCATTTAGAGTATTTTAACCTTTACATAGTGCAGGAATCGATAGATGGAAATGTAATTGCCGCTGCTTTAAAAATTTAGAACCGTGTCTAATTTGGAACCACTTCTCAAAATCCAAGAGTCCTCGCTCCCTCCTGCTGGTGCACCTAGTATAAGGTTTAGTCACACTGCCCCCAAAAATGGTCGTTCCCTGGAGCCATGCTGTGCATGGTTTATGTGTGACAGTTCAGCCCATGGGAGAGAGGCAGGGTGCTGTTCAATGTTGGTGTGCGGCTTAATATCGGAGTGCTGCCCGATGCCGACATGCTGCTGGATGCCAGCGTGCTGCTCGACATCGGCGTGCTGCTGGACTTCGGTGTGCTGCTTGATGTTGGCATGCTGTTTAACGCCGGCGTGCTGTTCAGTATTGGTGTGCAGTGTGCTGCAAACCGGGGTGCTGCTCAGTGTCAGTGTGCTGCAAACCGGGGTGCTGCTCAGTGTCAGTTAGCTGCTCGATGTCGGCGTGCTGCTTGATGCCAACGCGCTGCTCGATGTCGGTGTGCTACTCAGTGTCAGTGTGCTGCTCATTGTAGACGTTCTGCTCGATGGCGTGCTGTTCAATATAGGTGTGCTGCTCGATGTCTGGATGTCGGCGCGCTGCTGGATGTCGGCGTGCTGCTTGATATCGTGTGCTACACGACATTGGCATGCTGCTCAGTGTCAGTGTGCTGCAAACCGGGGTGCTGCTCAGTGTCAGTGTGCTGCTCAGTGTAGACGTTCTGCTCGATGGCGTGCTGTTCAATATCGGTGTGCTGCTCAATGTTTGTGTGCAGCTTGCTGCTCGATTTCGATTTCGTGCTGCTCAATGTCACCATGCAGCCCGATTTCGGCATGCTGCTTCATGTCATATGGCATACTAGTCGACGTCAGTGTGCTACACAACATTGGCGTGCTGCTCAGTGTCTGTGTGCTGCTCAACATAAAGTTGCTGCTCAGTGTCAACATGCTGCTCAGTGTCAACGTGCTGTTCAATATCGGTGTGCAGTGTGCAGCTCAGTGCTGGTATGCTGTTCGATATCAGTGTGCTGCTCGATGTTGACATGCTGCTCCTTGTCAGCATACTGCTCAACGTTGGCGTATGGCGTGCTGCTCGACGTCGGCGTGCTGCTCAATGTTGGCGTACAGTGTACTGCTCGACATCAGCCTGCTGCTTACCTGGGGAGCCAGAGGACAGCCAGTGTGATAAGAGATCTGCTTGACTGCGATACTGGCTAGCACCTAGTAGCAGATGCCTAAAAAGGTTAATCATGAAATAAAGGCTAAGATGAATATTGTACCCACTTGTAAACTGTTGTAAATTGCAAAGCTTTACACTAGTGACAAAAATTGTGGAAAGACCTAGCATTTTTGGCATTATGCTTTAAAAATGATTACACAAATATTGGTGGTAGTGTTTTATAAACAAAGAATGTTACAAATATCATACATTGGACAATTAAATAAGTAACTGGAGCAGCACTTGATTAACGTTCTGCATTCTCTAAAAATTGTTTTTCCACAATTTTGGCTACTAATGTAGTTTGCTGAAGGTCTGGGTTACATCGGTCTTATTTGTCACGTTGACTTGGGTTGAAATATAATTATATATTCAGTGACAAAAAAGTTAAGCACCCAGAAGTAATTATCCAATTTGGATCTAATTTGGTACACGTGCAGACCAGCGATGGGTATGTAAGTGATTCGATTTGCAAGGAGCCGGTGCGTCTAGTGGCCAGACACAGAGGATGCCTCGTAGACACATTAGACAGCATTACCAGCACTTGACAGAGTTTGATAGGGGTCACATTGTGGGTTTGCATGAGGCCGGCTGGTCATATCGTGCAATTAACCAGCATGTTGGGCATGCAAATGTCAGTCTCCCGATGTTGGAACCAATGGGCACGTGAGGGCACCCGCACACATCGTGAAGGCTCTGGTCACCCAAATCAGACCACACCAAGGGAGGATTGTCGTATTGTGCACCAAGCATTATTGAACCCCATGACATCTGCAGCTGCTATCCGGACACAGATAATGGACTCTCTACAACACCCCGTGTCATCCTGCACCGTGTCTCAACGACTTGCATCAGCCGGACTACGGGTTCACCATCCTACACGTAGGACGCCGTTAACGCTAGTGCTGAGGCGGCTGCGTTTGGAGTGGTGCCATAACTGGGAGGCATGGACTGATGACGAGTGGCGTCATACCATGTTCAGCGATGAATCTCGGTTCTGCATTACCACGGATGAATATCATGAGGGGAGATGACCAATCCTGCCATTGTGGTGGAGAGACACGCGGCATTACTCCTGGCATCATAGTGTGGGAACCCATAGGGTATGACTTCAGGTCATCTGTTAGTGATTCGGGGGACCCTGATGGCACAGCCGTACGTCAGTGACATCCTGCGTCCGCATGTCTTACTCCTCCTGAGACAGCGCCCCAGTACAGTCTTTCAACAAGACAATGCCTGTCCACTCACGGCACTTGTGTCTATGGACTGCCAGAATCATGTTGAGGTCCTCTCATGGCCAGCCAAGTCCCCCGATCTTTCCCCAATCGAACGTGTGGGATCAACTCAGACCCAGTTCCAGTCTGCAGGATCTCGAGGGCCAGTTACAACAGCTGTGGGCCGACTTGCCGAAGGAGAGGATACAGTGGCAGTCCGACTCCTTTCCCCACTGTATCGCCGCATGTAACTAGGCCCGGGGGGGGCGGGGGGTGCCACACCCTGCTGACATGGGACCAATAGTGTGCCCATACTGCCAACTGTTGTCCATTTGATGTGATATTATAATCATTGCAATGCAGTCACTTGACCTTCCACCACGAGCAGATTTATTTCATTTCCACCTCTCCGTCTGGGTGCTTAACTTCTTTTGTCACTGAGTGAGTATATAAGAACTTAAGAAAGTGCGGAGATCATTTTCTTACGGAGCATAGTGAGATTCAAAGCACCCAAACAATAGACGTGTCCTTAGAAGTAAAATATTTACACACAGATTTGCACAGTAGCCATGCGACGGCACTTACCCAGTATAATATTTTTTTTTGCTTTTGAATGTAAATGACCAGTTGGTTGATGGATTAGTTGCTTTATACTATACAGGTACGATGCCATCAGGGCCCTGCGATTTATTTATTTTCAGCTTAGCTAGGCTTAGTACCACATCCGCCTCAGTTATACATATATTGGTCATAGACGACGCTGTATTCGTAATAAA
>JAAGVU020000002.1:14848723-14865128 GCA_011763525.2 Mormyrus iriodes
TCCCCACCTATTTTCTTTACTAACCTCCCTGCCCCCCCAGTCCCTAGTTTAAACATTCCTCAACTACTCTGCACATATGTCTCCCCAATACAATGGTTCCCCTCTGGTTCAGATGCAACCCGTATTAGAATCATACCGTGTCTGTGACGTGATATGTGTCTCTGATGGGGGCGTGTCTGTGCCGTGGGGCGTCTCTCTGATGGGGGCGTGTCTGTGCCATGGGGCGTGTCTGTGCCATGGGGCGTGTCTCTGATGGGGGCATGTCTGTGCCGTGGGGTGTGTCTCTGATGGGGGCATGTCTGTGCCGTGGGGTGTGTCTCTGATGGGGGCGTGTCTGTGCCGTGGGATGTGTCTCTGATGGGGGCGTGTCTGTGCCGTGGGGCATCTCTGATGGGGGCGTGTCTGTGCTGTGGGGCGTGTCTCTGATGGGGGTGTGTCTGTGCCGTGGGGCGTGTCTGTGCCGTGGGGCATGTCTCTGATGGGGGCGTGTCTGTGCCGTGGGGCGTCTCTCTGATGGGGGTGTGTCTGTGCCGTGGGGTGTCTCTCTGATGGGGGCGTGTCTGTGCCGTGGGGCGTGTCTCTGATGGGGGCGTGTCTGTGCCGTGGGATCTCTTGGAATCCACATGGCCCCGACCACACTGGCAACCATTTAGTTTTTTTTTTTTACGTGCTGGTTTTGAAATTATTGCAAGTGAAAGAGGATGAACACAAAAGGCAAATAGTGGCCCTTCTTTCATAGCCACTGTGTAAATGCCCCTAAGCCTTAGAGCTGGCTGCAGGTTACTAGGTACTGGAATGTAAATCATTTCATTCATACCCTAATGTCGAGTAACATTATTTCCATTTCAGCGGTGAAATTATTAAAATACGTGGGAAATGTTTGTGCTGCTGATCGGCTGGAGTTCGGTGCAGCCTCGGGGTGACACAGGAGAGTATGGGGTGTTTGCGGGCATTGGGAGTATGGAAAGCTGAGCATGGACACCGCACAGTGTAGGAAAGGAAATTCTGCCCTTAAATGAAGGTAAGATGCAGCCCTGAAACAAAACTGATTTTTACCGCAATTGCATCATCCCTGTTGAGTGTCAAGGCTGCAAGGTACAAAGTAACATAAACCGTACTCGTTTTTTAAGCCATTTGTCCATTTAGTAAAAAGTGATTTTCAAGCTTAACAGAAGAGAGTTACCAAAAGCTAATGCCGAGGGAATCTTTGCTAACATTTTGGAGAATAAACCCAAAATGCTGACTGACTTCCCTCTTTTATTTTCCAAGACGATGTGGTGTCGTTTAAATTACATGAATATCATTAAATACATATGCATTCTTTCCACATCAATGATTCATTGCTTGGCAAAGAAGAACAGACAAGTTTGTTAAATGGCCCAGGTATTAAATCAAGTTTAATTTCAAAGCACTGGATTAGATTTATAAGCAGTTTGACCCCTGGATGAAGTTTTCCATATGTCCATTTCATTTATTAAATCGCTTGAGAATGGCCCCTCGCATTTCATTTATTGTCCTGCGGTTTTAAAGCCCACTAGGTGTCACTCGTACTCCAGCCCTGACTGGCTTTGTTCCATTTCACACACACTGTGCAAGCCCTGCGTTCTCTTTCTAGGTCAAGTTACTGAATAGAGGAGATCAGGGTCCCATTAATTTAAAAAAGCCATTTTAAGTAAATCCATAAAAAATGCCCAGTTAAGGATAAAAAACAGCGGACAGGCACGTTTCCCCAGCTTTATGGGTAGGCTTGCAGTTCTGGCTGGAAGATGACGCCCTGTCCAGCCACGGTTTAGAAGGAGCTCTCTTCCTTTCCTGCAGCAGGACGTTAGCTTCGAGATGCATCGGGCACGGAGTGCTCTCTGTAAGTGGCAGCAGGGTCTCCCAGCGTCTGATCCATCCCTCCTGTCTGTCTGAGTTGTGGCAGGCAGTAATCCTGCTCTGATCTCCGCTGTGACACCCCCGGTGCCCCACATCCCCCCGTCTCTCATCCTTTTCCACAGGCAGTGTCAGCAAAGGTAGGAGCTGTCCTGGAATACCCTCCACAGGAGGCTTCAGGGCTACGAGTAAAGACAGCATAGCATAAAGTCCGCTTTTGAAGGGCTGGACGCTGGAATTCATGATCAGGTCCCATAGCGATTCCCTCTTTGTCTTTGCCGGTTGCCTCACACACACTCTGTGACTTAATGCTACCTCCACATCTGGAGAACGTGTCTGCACCATAAGCTATGGGTGCTTCGCTACAACTGGGCGGGTCACAAACACCAGGGAATCAGATGGGCTGCTTGGCTTCTTGACAAGAACAGAGCTCTCACTGACAGGAAGTAACTTCTTTAGGCCAATTGTCTAGATCAGCAGGCTGTTGGCCTCGTTGACCCTCTCATCATTAGAGAGGTGTGTGGCTGGGAGCTGATGGTATTTCAGGCTGAATTTCTCTCACCTGTGTCTCAGCACCACAGATCTGTGAGCAATGTTTCAATTTTCAGGACAAGGTTTTGACAAGCAAGTGAGAGACTATGAGTTTGGACTTGGTCACAGCAAAAGCCAGTGATCTTTTCCAGCAGACCACCTTACATAAAACACACACGTCAAGGCACCGCTAATTTCAATCTCCGATGAGAGCTTCAGGTGACGCTAACCAGCTTATTAACTGCATTATCTTTATGTGTACGCACATGCATTTATATAAGGGTGGAAAATCTTCCTGAATAATTCCCTGAATCTGGGTTTAATCCCTTGGCATACTCTGGTTTCATGCCATATTTTCAAACCTTTCTTCACTGTTGTTGCGAGCCTCATATCAACTAAGCATTTATTATGGGACGCAAAAGCCTGGACACTGGTGCTGGGAGGAAGGTGGTGGAGTTATAGTGAGCTGTCAGTCAGTGTCTGTCAGTCTGTGTCCGTCAGTCAGTGTCCGTCAGTCAGTGTCCGTCAGTCAGTGTCTGTCAGTCTGTGTCTGTCAGTCTGTGTCTGTCAGTCAGTGTCCGTCAGTCAGTGTCTGTCAGTCAGTGTATGTCAGTCTGTGTCTGTCAGTCAGTGTCCGTCAGTCAGTGTCCGTCAGTCAGTGTCTGTCAGTGTCTGCCAGTCAGTCTGTCAGTCTGTGTGACAGCTCGCAGCAATCCCAGTCAGCCTTCACCACTGAACACACACACCCATCATCCTAATGGGCTGAGACGCCTACCCAGTCTGGTATTTGTGAAATACACACAATGTGCTGAGCATCCTTACCCAGCATTCCTGTTGTTTTAACTGGTTAAAG
Organism: Mormyrus iriodes; assembly: GCA_011763525.2. NCBI lineage: Eukaryota > Metazoa > Chordata > Actinopteri > Osteoglossiformes > Mormyridae > Mormyrus > Mormyrus iriodes. The sequence goes on from JAAGVU020000002.1 coordinate 14,851,983, forward strand.
CAAGTTCAAGTTGTTGTATTTGCTTCCTAGTGCTGGTTTACAGTGCTGGTAATTTTGAGTACATTGGATTTTAGTATTTGTCAACATGACTAATCCGTTACTGGGAAAATCGTCAATAATCTTATTAAACATCAGGGTCCCTGTTCTGTTCAAGTGTCAAGGGCTGAAGGGGAAGTGGGCTGAAGCCTGTGTGGTCAGGGAGGATTGTGGGATTACCTGTGAACAAACAGGCAGTTCGTAATCAGCTTCCCCTGTGAGAGTAGAGGGAGCCGGGGCTGTGGTCAACAGGCGTGGCCCCTTTCTGCAGGCCCTCCTATACAGGCTAATGGAGACACGAGGATCACCCTCTAGGGGGTACCGCGTGTGCCGAACCCATGCTTGGTGGGGAAAACAGAATTCCCTTATGGAGGCTAAAGAGAGAAAGGTGAAGGCTGCGAGCGGCTTGAGCTGGACCTATGAGAAGGGTTTAGTGAAGACGTCCGATTCATTCATTTGAGGGTGTATATATAGAGACAGAGATTTTACAGGTTCTTATTGGGTTTTGGAAAATGTGAAATGCCTTTATGACAGGACCCCAGTACGTGAAAGGTCAGAGTAAATCAATTCCGTGGCTAAGCTCACCCCCACCTGGTCTTCCCGTCCTGCACAGGCAGGCGTGATCCTCTGTCTGACACGCGTGAGTCACGAGCCCCGGGGAAAGGTTAGGGAGCCACTTGGTAATGGTGTCGCAGGCAGCTGCCAGACATTTGGCCTGATATATCAGACTGTGCCTGCGATGAACATCTGGGGGCTCATGGTTTCTAAGAGAGAGCTGCCGCCTTTTATTGGTGGGGGGGTCACTGTTCAGCTGCCTGGAGCTATTGGTCCAGCGGGGCTAGCTAGTTGGACCCTGGGGGCCGTGCCTTCGGTTGGTCTCCTGCGGTAAGTGAGGTTTGCTCAGTACTCCTGTCCTTCATCCCCTTACACACTACGATTCCTGGGATCATCCATATTTTGCTCATGAAAATATATAAGTGAAAAAAAATCGATGCCAGAGAACTAGGCATTACTGGCCGACAATGCTCCCTCCTCAGTGTGAGATGTAAATATATGAGGTGACTGTGGCTGACCTTCTTTCAATGACACAAGTCTCATTTTTGCGTTGGGGGGCCGGGATCTTACTGTTGAAATTCCCTTTAAATAGAGGTGTATGAGGAAGGGACGGATGGGGACAGAGAGTTGGACAAATGCTCCTTCCCCGCCCGCGGGACCTCGACAGGACTCGCCGCTCAGAGCACAGTGGTCTTGGTCAGGTTCGGCTTGTTCATTAATCACGTAGACGAAGGAGACTTTGTTGTGTGACACCTACCAGCAGCTTCTGTATATCCCCTGAATTTCTGACCTTCCAGAAGCTTCTGCGGAGGTTCCACTCACTAGCTGGTCATTCATTCTGGACCTATATGAAAAGATGGCCCAGGTCCTGGCTCCACCGTACTCCTCCACCTCACTTTAAGTGTATCTTTGCCTCAATTATCTGATGGGCCCTGAGATCTCTCCGAATAACAGGGAAGTTATGCCCAACCAATAACGATGAAATAATAAAGTGTCTGTTTGATTGTGCTAAACCCTGTTCTGATTCCGGTGTTCGCACAATAAACTCTTAATCCTGAGACAGACAAAGCAAACAGCAGAGGAAGGAACCTATTTATACTGCACTTCACATTAGTCAATTTATTTGCCTGTGAGTAGATATGAATTCAGATTGCAGCCTCATTCATGTAAATAAACCAAATTGGGAAATAACAAGCTGTCATTTATTGTCAATCTGAATTAATTTAGGAATTACACAGCGTCGGCAATGATATATTCCGCATATACAAACATACAGATTAATCACCCTAACCCTCCAAAGCCTATTTACCATTTAGTCCGTACTGCTTCCACACACTCTTCCTGTATGTAGGCTGTGCATCCATGCACATTTCATAACGAGGAGGAGCAGGGCGTCTCAGGGCCCCAGTGCACTCTGGGTAACTTACAAACAGCAGAAATAACATGGACAGAATGTTGACACCCTATACATTCAGAGCCGAGGGCGGGGCTTGAGCCCAGCTGCCTACCACAGAGCCGCTTTCAATATTTTAAATGCTGTCTGCTTTGCTTTGTTAAGTGTCTTTTACATTTTTTTATTGCGCATTATCACTAACAGTCATGTTCTTCACATGGCTGACAGTCAGCAGGGCACACGGGCCCTGTAACATAGCTGCCATTCTGTCTTTGACTTGTCCATGTAAACACTTTTCTTGTTGAAGCTGAGGAACGCTGTGTCAGCTTCAGCTGGCTTCAGTGATGCAGTAATGCTGTGAAGTCGATCTTCTGCTTTGATGTGCTGATGAGCGCATCTCTTCCAGAGCACGGAGGAGAACGTAGAAGAGTCTGAGGGAGCGGAACACATGTGAGGGCGTCCTCCACATGAAATCCCTCCCCAGGAATAGAATTGACTTCCGAGCTTAATTTGATTGTTCCCTCATTTTCCCTTGGACAAGACTGAATTACCTCTGCACTCTTCAGATCCTCCCCGTTTGACTTTGTTTTGTCAGTGTGTGGGAGATTTTCTTCCCCAAACCACTCAAGGAGCATGTATATCCTACTGTTTTGTAATTTCTGAAATTAAGTCTTTTTGCAACTTCAATTACGCCTAAATGAATTCCAAGGACAAAGCAGGACAACAGGACACGTAGTGTGAAAGTCACGATTCTATTTCTGCATTTAAATCTGCCCATGGCGGCGCCCCCCCGCTGGCTGTATTGCTCCATACAGGCTCTGCCTCTTACGCCTCCCCAACCTGGTGCCCTCTGCTTTCTTGCTAGTGTTTTGCATCACGCACCTTTGGAAAGTCATCGCCATGATATTTAGAAGACAAAACTTGAGAGGAGGGTCAAGCCCCAGGATTCGTCCCCCCCCACAGCCAGACGGACTCTGAAGGGAAGCCTGGTGGGACCGCATAGGCAAGGGTGAAGCTACTCCTGCTTTCATGGCTCCAGCCTGAACGCTTGATTTGCCCGTCCCACCCAAATGTTCACCTTCATGCTGCTGGCTTAAGTGGGCATTATTCACATGAATTAGCATGCGGCTCTGCAGGTGAGCTGCTCCCACACTTCACGGCTATAATGAGCTCCCTTCTGCTCCTCTCAAGTAACAAAGACTCTTTTGATGTTTAACGCAAAGCAAATGAATGCTCTTGGATTTAAAGCATCTCACTTCAAGGTAAAGCACACTCCTAGCAAAGCTGGAAGTGAGATGCGATCTGCCTGCATCTGTGTGTGTCAATTAAGGGTTCTTACTTCGGAATGCTTTGTGTTCGGATGGAGAAGTAACAGGCTGGCTCTCATCTGTGTGGGACTGTTAGTCATGCTTGCTAGGTTAGCTGTAATTTCCCCAGAGGTCTATCAGATGCCCATTCCTGGAGCCTAAGTTACTTTCATCTTTTCAAATCCAGCAGTGCCAGGTCCTGATCCAAACAATCGGTCTCTGCTGGCTGGGGGTGTCCGAGGAAGCCGCTCAACCAGTTAGGGACTGCGGTCTACACTCCAGAGATGAGACAGGGTCAGGCTACGACATGTATGTGGGCGGAGCTTTTAGCAAATGAACCAATGGCAACATTATTAGGTGGCGCATGAGGCGTGGCCATACATGTCTCGTTAATTTAACAATGTTCAGCTTCAGTAGAGGCTTTTAGTGGATAGAGGGAATTCTAAATCTAATCTCAAATGGCCGGAGTAGTAGTTTTGGGAATTGGGCCCTGGAAAATTTCATTTTTAATCATTCACTTTTCCTCAATGAAAGCCTGAATCTTTAGTGCCAGTTAATGATTTTTAACGTGAGCATCCCACACCAGATCCCTCAAGTGTTGTATCATTTCTATAAAACTGAATAAAATTCACACAATTTTTCCAGTTGATGCAAATGAGGCCTCTGAGGTGGACTTTCATTTGTAAAGTCTCAAAGGAGTAGAATGTTCTGGAAGGTAATCAAAGCGTGAGAGGTGAGGAAACATGAGGATGAGCAGGCTGTGAGGTGTCTGGCTAGGGGAGCTTTTCCGTATCCATCCAGCTAATTAAAGTCCTTCATACGAACGAGTGATTCAGAGTGAGTGGATTTTCATAATATTCAGACCAGATGTCTTCGCAGGTCATGCAGATATAATTACGAAATATGTTTATTTCTGAGGTGCTTGTAATTTGTTTGCTCATTTGCTGTTTGCTACAAGCCTATTCTTCACAACAACCTTATGTTCAATGCAGTTAATCAGTTCTGCAAAGCCCGTGCTGCAGTTCTGGTTGGTTAATCAGCTGTGCTGCAGTTTCTGGAGCGATTTGGAGACCTGTCACCTGTAAACAGAAGGTAGACTCGCATTCTCCCTCCCTCCGTATCGTTCAGATCCATTTAACTGCGAGGCAGACTCCTCAGATCACTGCAGTGCGACTTGACTCGTGGCATCGCCGCCTGAATGTTTCGGCATTTTAGAATGATTATTGTCATCAGACAAACCTATCAGATGCTGTGTTTCTTCAATTCTTCACTGCATTCCCTCGTCTCTGCCTGTACATTCAGCGAATGGGAAAGATTGAGCTTTTGAACTACTAAAAAGACAACCAATTAAAGGAAATATCTGCGTTTGAGAAGGGTTATTTTCACCATCATGGTCAGAGTTCCGGAAGTCCTCGCGGAGCCATTCAATGTGCGTTAATACATAAAAGCACAATTACATCTTCATCTCTTTTAAATTCATTCCCAGTTTTCTTCATGCCCGTCTTTTAATCCTTTTCCTCCTCCACGGTGCCACTCTGTTTAACGCCGCTCGTTTAGAGCCTAATTAGTGGGTCTGATCAATAGCAGAGATATGACTAAGTGGGGGGGGGGCGGCCAGTAATGAGGGGTGCGAACTCGTCTCCGGAGTGCACGGCTCGAGGCCTCACATTGGTATGCAGGGGTCTTGACGCGTCCCCGTTTTTCATTTTAATTGAATCTGTTAATTCTGTCCTTTCCGTTCCACAAGTCTTCACTCACGCCATACATCCTATTCCCAGGGACGCTTTATAACCGAGACTGGTGTGGCGCTCCTCAGTTCGCGCTCCTCAACCGGTTTCAAATGATATTCCGCCTTTCCCCCGGCAGACGGTGCTTGCTTTCGAAGCCAGGGGCCTCGTGGGGGCTGGGCTGACGAGTCATCCCTGAGCGGCCCAGAGTTACTGCTGCGTGTCTCACGGGATCTGATTGATAGCTTTGTCTCTGTGGCTTCTGGCTCCTTCATTTGATCCCCGTCGTAACTCCTGCCGGTCGGCTGGCAGCGTTAAAGAGGGCCACTTTTATGTTAATACATGGGATTCCATTAAGGTGGCGGTAAAATACTTTCTGAGCGCGATGGCACGGCCTTGTCGCCTGCAAGCTAAAGCCTGGGCCACACAAGCACCTGTGCTTTACATCTCAGGGACGCCACCTCTGTGTTTGCAAGGCCTTTCTCGGTTCCTTGGACCTTGTTGTGAAGCAGCTTGGCAGTTGGGCTGAGATCCAGGCAAGAGACAAAATGGACAGCAGAGCCTCTGTCTGCTGTTTCCCTCCTGTAGGGTCTGAGAGAGTCATCCAGCCTGGAGCTGATGACGGCCTCCCTCTGAGCATATTGGATCCTTTAGCCAGCATGGCTGTGGTTCTGGAGTCTGGTGACCTATTGGAAGCTGAACATCGACATCAGTCCTGCTGGCCCAATTGGAAAAATGACATTTTTAATCTATGCATTGACCTCTCATACCGTCTATCCAGTACAAGGTTGTGGGACATCATTTTTCCTCCCTGATGGAGCACATATTACTGTTATTATTGAAAAATTATACAATTAGTATAGACAACAAAGACATTCAACATGGCTAAATGCAGGAAACTGGTAGCTCACAGTATCTCTCCAAAGATTTTCTCTTTTCATTTGCTTACAGATGAGTTCTCAATTCAGTTATAAGTAATTTTGTAGCCTGTTTAAAAATATACCCTTCAAGCTGAGTTAAGGGTAGTACCACAAAAATAACTGGCACTGCAGAGCTCTCATAACAAAGGTGTTACTGTAACAGCCAGCGTCCAACATTCGTATTACTTTCCGGTCATTAATGCTTTTATTTTTAATCATTAAAATGCCGAACAGATTATTGAAATGAGTAATGTTTGCATTTAAAATGGATATTTACAGCGACGAGTTACATGGGGGGGACATCATTCCCTCAGAAGTGCCGCGATCTGTTAGAATATATCCTACAATAGCATTTTTAATGTGTTCTAATAACGTTTCTTATTTTATGAAATGAGACGAAAGGGGTCACGGCGGTAAGGAGGATGTTATAGACCTAAAAGTTATTGCATCTCTTCCCCCAGGAGGGGCTGATTGGAAGGGTGGCCAAAAACCAACTCATAGACATAATTGAGGACGGTTACGGCTGATGACGGCGATGAGATAGATGTTGCCTGGCAGCATTACAGGGTGTGTCCAGGGGTGTGGGCACGTTTACGAGCATTATTTATACTCTGTAATGAACACCACAAGGAAAAGTGGACTCAGCTATAAATATGGCCGTGAACATAATGTACTAGACGATCATCGGGGCAATTAATACGTCTCATAAATGTGCAGGGAGTCAGAATTTTTTTTTAATCCTCAAAAAGAAAAGATTTTATCTAGAAATGTTGTACCTAAGTGCGTGTGAATTTCTGCAAGACTTTCTGTGGCACAAAGCATGCTGGGAGTTCCGTGGCTGAGATGGGAGAGGTGGCTCTCTTGCTTTTGTGAACATATTTGCCCTTTCTTTTTTAACAAGAGCATTCTGATGTTTGTACCTTGAAAATAAACATGTCAAAATGCTCATACAGGGTGATTCTGACATCTGGAAGCTGTTTTGATTTTACCAGTTAAACAATCTGTGTGGGTTGTCCACCTTTTTATAGCCCTTGGGTGGCCTTCCTGTGGCTTGTTCCTTTCCAGGCCTTGAAGCTGCATACCAGGCCATCTCCATCAGTCTGTCCCACCCCCACACTCACTGCTATTCCACGTGACGGCTTACGCAGAAGACCAAGGGCGTTTGGAGTTTTTCAGAAGCATTTTAGTTAATTGGCTCAATCTGGCCACTCACTGTGGTTGGATGGTAGAGTATACAAAGCTTCAGGCTGGGTGTAGAGGCCGTGGATCACGTCTCAGCTTTCTCCTGCACCATTTCACCCTCACTCTCCTTAATCACCCTCCTCCCAGCTCACTGTTCCATTCCCAGCTAAGCTTTCAGGAAATTTCATCACTAAAATCAAAGGATTTTCCCCAACTGACTGTGCAGTTTTGGACAACAGACAGCTTGCTGCATAACACCCCACAGGACACTCACTAACAATGTTCTAAGCACAGTATAATAAAAACACAGGCAGGGAAGCAGCACATTAATAGAATTATTCATAGCCTGGGATATTGTGGACTTGTGAGATTATCAAAACATGCAGGGAGTCTAAAAGAATATCTAGCTGTAACATAAAGGGATGTGTATGAAGCTGCTGAACTGTGCTGTAAGCAACCTGCAAGTGCTAAGGAACAGCAAGGCTGCAGGACACTGTCAGACGTTTGTGTGTATTTATAGACCAGCATCCATCTTTCATGCTGCTTATTCAGTACTGGGTCACAGGCAGCCTGCAGCCCATTCTGGGCAGTTTATAGCACGAGACACAGAAGACTATTGTACCTCAGGATACAGGCTCATATGCAACAGGGGCAACTTGGAGACACCATTTCACCTAACTACATCTTTCTGGACAGCATAGATCCGGGACTAGATCCCAAACCATTAAGCCACCACCCAAAATTAATTAACTGCACCTCCAGCTCAATGTACCTTGACTTCCTCCAACTAATGAATTTGGTGCACATTGGAAAGAAATCGTGTAAATGCAGTTATCTAAAAATTTAGACCATGTATAACACTTCAGGTCTTTAGGCAATAGAATTGCTTCAGTTTCCCGGCCATAAAATTGTTAGGTGGTCTGTGGAGGAATGGCTTTGTGTCTCCCCTCTTCTAAATACATCGCTCAGGCCGGGAGGAGGAAGAGTGTAAATTAAGAGGAGAAAAGGATTGACTTGCGTTTCTCCGGCTCACTTTGCACGACTCCCTCGCCTCTCCCTCCACTTGTGCGGATCTGAGTGCCATGGCCTGGTTCCCAGCTGAACCCTGCCATTTTGCAGCTGTCAGACTGCTCTGTTTATCGCCCTGACTCTCACTTGTCCTGCGCTGGCATAAGCAGCCTCTTGCAACCTGATGTCTGGTTCATTATTTCCGAGAAAATAACAAGTCTGCATTGCTCCAGATGCCACTGTGTGCATTCTGATATCGAAACCATCGTTTGCATTTAGGAACACGGAGTTTCACTTTAATCCTGATTTCTTGAAAGACATTATTCTGAGATATTTTAATACTGGTTGATCCCTCATGGCACCATCACCCGGCCACCAGAACACTGTAATAGTTCTATACATAAATAATATCTTCCTTAAGATGAGATTGTTTTAAAATAATACAGTAAATTTCCAGGAGTTAATGCCTGAAGGGTGGGATGGCAGATGGATGCACGCATGTTCCTGAGCCTCGCACTGATATTCAGTTACCACAAATCTTTCGTCTTCATCCTCTGAGGATGACATTTCAGGGGAATGAGGCAAAAGACAAGATCATCAACTTCAAACCTGCAATTTGCTGACAAGACCTTAAATCACACTACATCTGAGCGTGTAAAACAAGCCTCCAGTATTGATTAGGTTCAATTATATTGGTTATTGTGTAACTTCACCGAATGAAATGTCATGCTGAAGCTGCATGAGAACTGTCTCATATTCAGTTGATTTGTAGAAAATATTTTGACCAGATATGAACCCTTTTTCTCTAAGTATTTAAATAGTCCGAAGTTATGTTTTAGCATGGATTTAAAGGCAATGTTCTGGTTGATTTTACTTGCCAGTCATACATGCGGTGTGTAATTTACAGGTGACGGGGACACCGGAACCGATCGCGATTATAACAATTTGACTTAATTCTCTCCCTGAAGAGCTGGATTTATTCCAAGGAATAATTTTTATGGGGTGATTATTTCCAATGAACTGTTGTGATTTGAATTGCCATTTTGTACATTTGGAACCTCTTTATAATCTGTTCATCAGTGTTGGAATTTTTAGTAGCAGGGCTCTTAATATTCTAAACGATTTTTTTCTTTCAAAAATAATTAATGAAGGTTGTTCCCAGCATTTTCCCCTTAATATTAAGGCTGGCATGAACGTACCCAGTCTCCTGTGTGTGTCTACAAAACCAGAAAATGAGGACAGCAAAAGCCCCCAAAAGAGTAAACACAAGGAGGCATTAGAGCCAGATTCTGATGTATTCTGACAGCCTAAAGATGGCTCTCAATACAAAAACATAGCCCTGGGTCTTAGGGATAAGGTGTGCAGCCCGCCTGCCGACCTGACTGTGTGCTGCGCCTGTGTGCTGCCCTGTTCCTGACCTGCTGTGCCCCCACCCTCAGAAACAGAGCGCTTACAGCTTTGTCAAGTCTCATCTCTGTGCCACTCGGCCAGAGTCGTGGGTCATCAATAATTTACCATTTTCATGCAAAATCTGACTCTTTGTTTTTTTTTCCACATCCTCTGTTCACAACTTTAGCCCTCATGGGGGAAGGGGTGCAGTGAAATTGCCTTTGGCTATTTAACACCTGCGGGTAGACACACCCTCAGAGTATTTATCACCAGCGATATTACCGCTGCCAGAGTACACAGAAATAAATTGGTTTTGCATGGCTCAGTCAAGCCCAGCAGTGGTGTAAACGGTGAGATCTCATTTACGAGGTCCTGCCCCGCAAACCCTTCAGTGGGCGGCCTGAGCGCAGGCAGGTGTGAGGGACGGAGACGGCGGCTGGCGATTGCGACGGCGAGGCTCGGTGTAATAGCTTGTTCTTCCCTCTGCGTTCACTGATGTCTCACCTGTTCCCTCCAATCTGAGTCCTGCAGTCAGTAACTGTCAGTGTCGTTGGAGACGGACAAACAAGCGGCACGTTTGTAAAATGCAGGTTGAGCGAGGGCATCGCAAAACGCCGCAGTGATGGATGCGCTTAGCATCGATCCTACGAGGGCCACTCGCATGGAACAATCAAGCTCTTTTGTTTCTTTAGAAACAGGGCGATTTCAAAGGCCGCAAAATTACTGGAGCCTGAGGAAATCGAATCACCGCAAGGAAATTCTCAGCATTTTGTTCACCTGAGGGATCATTTCCTGTCCTGGACCTGGCTGCTGCCAATTATTAAGAGGGTAAAAGCTTTGGTAGATAAGTGTGGACTGAGTTCTCACTTCTGCTGAGCAGTAACTGGCATCCCCTGGTAGTAAGAGCAAAACAATGCGATGCAGCATTAAATATGATTTCTGTGTGGGCAGACTTCCTCTGGGCCTTAGCTGTCACAGACATCTGAAATGGTTGTAAATTGCCTTCAGCTACACAGCTCTCAGCCAAAGCTATCCAGCCACCCCGACCACAGCAGGATACGTATCTCATTCTTTGGTGCTGTTGTGTGGTAGTGATCAAATTCACTTCACTACTTGAATGAGTATTTACTTTTAATCAGGAACCACCCCCAAGACGCAGCTTTATTTGAATATACATCAGGTTTATATTTTGCTGCCTGGATTGCAGATTATACTCTTATGGCTTTTCTCATCATTTCTGTTGCCTGCCCTTTAATTTAATTCATTTTTTGCATTGCTGTCCTGCTGTTGATAATGTCAGGCTAAATCATATTTATAATAACCATTTTATATATTTTTGAGATAAATATTCTCTTGGAAACGTTATTTCAAAGACATTAGGGGGCAGTATTGCTCTTGAATAAAGACGGCGTCTGACATATTTGGATGTTTAATAGTGACGTTTTTCCCTCATTGTTTATGAAAGGTTTGGTGCATCATTCAGTGCACTGGCCATCATCTCATAAATGAGTCGGACAGAAAGATATATGTTTGAATAGCGTTAAGATCAATAAAACCTTGTAAATCTGCATTACTTGTCTGGTAATAATGTCTTATCTGGGAAGCAGCCACCTGAACGTCACTCCTGAGGAAAGCACGCTTGGAGGCTGACGCCAGACATGTTTTCTGTGCTGTGATTGGTCCACATATAGGAAAACCCCGCCCCCACAGCTCTTTTGCTTCCTACCACATCCACCAATGGGGCGACAGCGCTCCTTCGTTAGGGAGGTAAAAGAAAAGTTTGTTAATCAAAGTTTGTAATGGCCGGTGATGGTTTCGGCAGAGCGTGCACCTTGTCATTTCTGCAAAATTTAATAAAATCATTCATTCAAGGGGGCCATTTCAAATATTGTGAATCTGAACAAAGATGCACAAGCAATATCCTCTGGCTGGAGGGTATCAGGGTTAACAGCTGGAATGTCAATGATCTCCGAGACTGACAAGGGTAATATTAAATTTGTTCAGATAGTTTCACCCTGAGAGGCCTCTTCTGATTAAGGAGCCTGGAATAAAATAGGAAATCAAAAGTGCGTACCTTTCGGGAAAATGATAAGAGGAACGTCCCAGTTTAATGAATCAATTGTGTGAGAGGAGAGAAATTAATTAAGCTTCTAAATATTGCTTATTGAAACGGGCAATGAAATTAAAAAGGGCCCAATCAGGTGGTGACAGAACGGTGCTTAATTTAACATTTAAATTAATTCCTTAAGAAAACTTTGCTCGCTTTATCAAGTAATAAGAAAATAGCCATTAAAAGTAAATTTCTTTACTCCAGTCTGTGATTAATGATGACAAGCAGACGCTGTGACATATAAAATGACCTTTACTGCAGCCAGCTGGGGTCACAGAGTCCAGGCCGCAGGTAATACTGTTTGCACGGTTTGAACACATTAACGTCGGCCTCATAGACTTAGAGTGACGTGAACCCCGCGGGCTCAGGGCAACATCGGCCCCACTGGCTCCAGGCGATGTCTGCGCCGTGGGCTTAGAGGGACGTCGGTGCCGCGGGCTCAGGGCAACATCGGCCCCACGGGCTCCAGGCGACGTCTGCGCCGTGGGCTTAGAGTGACGTGAACCCCGCGGGCTCAAGGCAACATCGGCCCCACGGGCTCCAGGCGACGTCTGCGCCGTGGGCTTAGAGGGACGTCGGTGCCGCGGGCTCAGGGCGAAGTGGGCCCCGCAGGCTCCGGGTGACGTCTGCACCGTGGGCTTAGAGGGACGTCGGTGCCGCGGGCTCAGGGTGACGTCCGCGCCGTGGGCTCAGGGCGAAGTGGGCCGCGCAGGCTCCGGATGACGTCTGCACCGTGGGCTTAGAGGGACGTCGATGCCGCGGGCTCAGGGTGACGTCCGCGCCGTGGGCTCAGGGCGAAGTGGGCCCCGCAGGCTCCAGGCGACATCCGTGCCGTGGGCTTAGAGGGACTTTGTCCCGGCGAGTATATGACGGAATCTGCCTCGCAGGCTCAGGGCAGGGTCTGCCTCGCAAATGGCAAAAAAAGCATGTTTGTTGAGACTTAGCTGGCTGCTTTTTGTCCTGTGGAGAGGAAAGAAATAGACATGAAGTTGATTCATTGTACCTGAACGGGAAAACTGCAAAAACCTTCTTAGAATCGTCCATCTGGAGACATAGAATTACAGCGGGTCATCGCCATGAGTGTATCAGGATCCATTATTGCCAACTCCATGTGGGTGAAAATCTGACTTTCTGCTTATCAATCATGAAACATTCCTGCATGTTACTGAATGGTTCATTATTTGTAACTCTTCGCACCATATATGAATCTTCTTCAGTAATGACGGATTAAGGATTATATATATGTAATATATTATCTGGGTATTAAAGGTGTGAGTGGGGGGGTGTAATGTTGCATTTGTTGATTTTTGCATTTAGTACATATTTGACAGTATATGACAGTATATGACAGTATTTGACAGTATGTGACAGTATACGATTGTATATGACAGTATATGACAGTATATGACAGTATGCGACTGTATTTGACTGTATATGACAGGATGTGACAGTATATGACAGCATGTGACAGTATGTGACTGTATGTGATTATATGTGACAGTATATGACTGTATGTGAC
>JAAGVU020000002.1:14877046-14893135 GCA_011763525.2 Mormyrus iriodes
AGGACAACAGAAGGCAGCACTGAGGGACAGCAGGGATGTCGGCAGGCAGCACTGAGGGACAGCAGGGACAACAGAAGACAGCACTGACGGACAGCAGGGAAATTTGTGGGCAGCACTGAGGAACAGCAAGGACAACAGAAGGCAGCACTGAGGGACAGCAGGGATGTCGGCAGGCAGCACTGAGGGACAGCAGGGACAACAGAAGGCAGCACTGAGGGACAGCAGGGATGTCGGCAGGCAGCACTGAGGGACAGCAGGGATAACAGAAGGCAGCACTGAGGGACAGCGGGGATATCTTTGGGCAGCAAAGAGGAACAGCAAGGACAACAGAAGGCAGCACTGAGGGACAGCAGGGACAACAGAAGACAGCACTGAGGGACAGCAGGGATATTTGTGGGCAGCACTGAGGAACAGCAAGGATAACAGAAGGCAGCACTGAGGGACAGCGGGGATATCTGTGGGCAGCAAAGAGGGGTGAGACACATATGGAAGAAGAGGTAATAAATGTCAGAGTTCGGCTGCCCAAATGAATTACATGAAAAAGATGTTTATCATTTATTATATTAAGGTGAATTGAAGGTACCAAATGTGTAAGTGACTGGTGGGTCAGTGTGCCCGGCAATGGGTTTGCACCCCATCCTGGGTTATTCCTCGCCTTGCGCCTGTAGCCTCCAGGATAGACTCCGGATGGATGGTTGGACGGATGGATGGATGGGTAGGTTTAATCCCCCTCCAAAAAAATATGAGTGTCCCCGTTTTTCACAAATCAAAGGTGGCAACCCTAGGCATGAGCAGCTAATCACTAGATAATGATATACAGAGCACACTGCATGGAGTCAATGCTGTTATATTCACTGAATTTACATCTGAGGAGCCCTCCGGGCAAAACTGGGGTGTCCTGGGGGCTCACAGGGGGCAGGTTCAGGCCTTGTGTACCAGCGGGAGCTGGGGTGTCCTGGGGGCTCACAGGGGGCAGGTTCAGGTGTTGTGTACCAGCGGGAGTTGGGGTGTCCTGGGGGCTCACAGGGGGCAGGTTCAGGCCTTGTGTTCCAACGGGAGCTGGGGTGTTCTGGGGGCTCGCAGGGGGCAGGTTCAGGCCTTGTGTACCAGCGGGAGTCTTATTGTTTCTACTCCAGCGGCGCATCTGGGGCTGGATTCATTGCAGCTGCTCTCCGCACCTCCCCGAGTCAGCGTGCACATGGATTTATCTCATCCCAGCACCATATACGAGGACACAGCTGTGCCCCCCCCACTGTGGTTGCCCCCTGATTACCATTCCATTCACGGTCGTCATCTCATCACATGTCGGGCTGTCGTTAGAATCCCCTGATGTGCTGCTGTGTTTGTCTGCCCCCATTGGCGTGTTTGTCTCCCCCTGCTGGTGTGTTTCTCTGCCCCTGCTGGTGTGTTTGTCTGTTCCCGTTGGTGTGTTTCTCTGCCCCTGTTGGTGTGTTTGGCTGCCCCTGCTGCTGTGTTTGTCTGTCTCTGTTGGTGTGTTTGACTCGTCTGGAGTGTTTGTCTGACTCTACTGGTGTGTTTGCCTGCACCCATTAGTGTGTTTGTCTCTGTTGGTGTGTTTGTCTGCCCCTGCTGGTGTGTTTGTCTGCCCCTGCTGGTGTGTTTGTCTCCCCCTGCTGGTGTGTTTGTCTCCCCCCGTTGGTGTGTTTGTCTCTACTGGTGTGTTTGTCTGCATCCATTGGTGTATTTGTCTCTACTGGTGTTTTTGTCTGCCCCTGTTGTTGTGTTTGGCCCGGTTGGTGTGTTTGCCTTTCTCTGTTGGTGTGTTTTTCAGCCCCTATTCATGTCTTTGTTTGTCTCTGTTGGTGTGTTTGTCTGCTCCCATTGGTGTGTTTGTCTGCTCCCTTTGGTGTGTTTGTCTCCCCCTGCTGGTGGGTGTGTTTATCTGCCAGTGTTGGTGTGTTTGTCTGCTCTCGTTGGTGTTTTTATCTCTACTGGAGTGTTTGTCTGCCGCTGTTTATGTGTTTGGCCCAGTTGGTGTGTTTGCCTGTCTCTATTGTTGTGTTTTTCAGCCCCTGTTCATGTGTTTGTTTGTTTTTGTTGGTGTGTTTGCCTGCTATTGTCGGTGTGTTTGTCTACCCTTGCTGGTGTGTGTATCAATCCCTATTGGTTTGCTTGTCTGCCCCATTGCTGTGTTTGTCTGCCCCCGTTGGTGTGTTTGTCTCTGCTTGTGTGTTTCTGTCCCTGTGAATGTTTTTGTCTTCCCCTGTTCTTGTGTTTGTCTGCCCCTGTCGGCATGTTTGTGAACTCTTGCTGGTGTGTTTGTCTCTGCTGGTGTGTTTGTCTGCCCCTGTTGGCATGTTTTTCTGCCCCTGTTAATTTGTTTGTCCACCCCTGTTGCTTATTTGTATGCTGTTTTTATGTTTTTGGATTTCCCGACAGGCCGGCGGGGTTCGTTGCGGAATCACTGCCGGCACGTTGACGATGCCCTGAATCGGCACAGTGGGACTTAAATCAAGCCCCTTTTATGAGCAGTTCAGTGTAGGACACGAGGCAGAGCAGCTAGTTTCCACTATAATCACCCCAGCTGGGGGAGACGTGGGGGCTTTATTGCCCAGAGGGTGACATAACCCCACTGTTATTCGCCATGCTCCCATTTAGCACAGTGCTGTTTATTAAAGTACCTGCTCCCACTTTTACGGCCGAGGCTGTTTGGGACACTATGCCTCATCACCAGTGGAGATTGCCGTGGTAACGTGGGTGGTCTCAAAAACAAGCCCAGAGGATCAGAATCTGCCACGAAATGGGAACATGTCCACGGATGAAGGGCCCCACAGAAGCCAGATTCCGGGAGAACGTGCCACAGACAGGGGGTGCCACATTGGGACTCCCTGGGCATGTCTGCTCGACATGTGCAGTGCAACAAATGCTGCCATTAAGCGCAGCCCCAGGTGGGCGACACAGGGCTGCCGGGCGGTATGTGTGCAGGGGGGTTACGGCATGATGGGAGTGCAGGATCAGAAGGGTCCTGACTCAGGTGTCTGTCGTGTTTTGTTTGTTCGTTTCTTCTCTTGGCATTACTGCTGGATGTCTCAGCCCAGCGGGGGAGGGCGGGGGGGTAGTCTTGTTTGCTCCGTGGGAGCGCTTGGAGGGAGGGGTGCCATGCGGGGGCCGGGGAAGAGAAGTGATAATTCAGTACAGGAGTCGGGCCCCCCATCCTCACTGCCGCCAGCAGCACTGCTGTGGCTGTCTACCTCAGCTCCTGCTGCTCCGAGAA
The DNA here is from genome assembly GCA_011763525.2 of Mormyrus iriodes. Classification (NCBI taxonomy): domain Eukaryota; kingdom Metazoa; phylum Chordata; class Actinopteri; order Osteoglossiformes; family Mormyridae; genus Mormyrus; species Mormyrus iriodes. Next base: position 14,880,282 of record JAAGVU020000002.1, read on the forward strand.
CAATCCATACCCGATAATTTGGCAGAAAAGTGCCAGAAGTGCCGAGAAACCAGAGGGTGTTTGAAGGAGGGGGGTTGGAGGGTAGATGGAGCGAGGGCTCCTGATGGGTATAGCAGTGGGAGACGTGGAACTTTTATTTCAAGAGAAGAACAGTATGAAACAAAAAACACAGCGCAAGTATGTGGGGGGATGTCTGTCAGAGGAAAGCATGGTGTGGCTGGTGTGGTTACAGTCCAAAGCGCGGTGTGGTTACGGTCCAAGGCGTAGTTTGGTTACGGGCCAAAGCGTGGCATGGGCACGGTCCAAAGTGTAGTGTGGTTACGGTCTAAAGCGTGGTGCAGTTACGGTCCAAAGCGTGGTGCAGTTACGGTCCAAAGCGCGGTGTGATTACGGTCCAAAGCGTGGTGTGGTTACGAGCCAAAGCGTGGTGTGGTTACGGTCCAAAGCGTGGTTTGGTTATGGGCCAAAGCGCGGTGTGGTTACGGTCCAAACTGTGGTGTGGTTACGGTCCAAAGCGTGGTGTGGTTACGGTCCAAAGCGCGGTGTGATTACGGTCCAAAGCATGGTGTGGTTACGAGCCAAAGCGTGGTGTGGTTACGAGCCAAAGCGTGGTGTGGTTACGGTCCAAAGTGTGGCGTGGTTACAGTCCAAAGCGTGGTGTGGTTACGGTCCAAAGCGTGGTGTGGTTACGGGGCACCTGTGTCAGTCAGACATACTCTGCTTCGACTACATAGTCTTACCTAACGGTGAGGCGTGTCGTTTATTCGGAGATGGTAAGCCCCCTCCAGGACACATTTTAACGTCCATAATGTTGCTTCTGCTGGCTGCCGGAGGTTTCGATGTTCTTTTTCCAGAAATCCAGCCAAAACACAAGCATTTTAGTGCTGCCTGATGTTCCCCAAGCCCTGCTTGACTAGTCTGTATACAGACTGATGATGAATGAGAAGAGCGAGGGAATTAAGTGGTGTAGGCCGGATGGTGTGCCCCTGGTGGGCAGCCGCCTCATCTGATTGAGGGTGTCGCCAGGCAAAGGAGGCCCCGCCTTTCCCACTTATACCATAACGAGTCTTCAGCTGATGACCAGGTACCATCATCTATCTAGAGGTTATGGACCAAAGGACAGACTGACTTACCCAGACTCCTCTCCTTTCAGTATCTCTGCTAATTCTTTTTGTAAGGTGTGTTAGGTTTCTACAGCTGACTCCAGAAGCTTCAGCATACCACACCCTAAGGGAAGCTCGGGGCACTATGGTGTGAGTATCCTGTGCTCACAAACCAAAATGACACTTCAAGCTCTATAGGTATACACCTTCTTATGATGACAACTTGTTGCTTTTTCATAACTAGGTGAGTCTGGAGGCAGGGGCCTCCCAGGAACAGACATACCTCACAGGGCTCTCATACACACAATCACACGCAATTTAGAAGCAGCCATTCACTTAACCACAAGGAGAACATACAGATTCCACACATGAATCAGGACCAGGAGTGGAGCCCATGTCATTGCAGGTGTGAGGCTACAGTTTTGAACACTCCGTCTGTAATGAAAATAGTTTATTGTTTTGTTTTTTTTTGACAGATTGGCCAGGTTAAGGCAGATCACGTGACTTAGGGACACCCGCAGTCTGGCCCTGCGCTAACTGCTGTTGAAAACACTGCTGGGTTTTTTTTTTTTTGGTGCATCTTAAAGCTGCCATAGAATGCATTTCTTCAGCATTTTAAATTCTTCTCTGGTGTCTGCACAGAAGGTACCTGAACTTGGTTTGATTGAAAAGTGTCCAGACCAGGTTTTACAGGCCCATTTACAAGCCTATAATTGTACTCTTTTTGGTGGGCTCATTAATATGTTGATGAGCTCTGCCCTGATTGGCTGGTTTATAGTGAAGCACTGCGATGTCACTCACATAACCAACATCTCTACAGTCATGTGTCGCATAACAATGTTTTGGTCAATGACAGACTGCATGTACGACGGTGGTCTCCTATCACCTAATGACATCATAGTGCAACAAAATACTCACGTGTTTCTCGTGATGCTGGTGTACACAATCCCATCGCGCTTTCAGGTGTGTAAAAGTATAGCACATACAATCACGTACAGCCCGTAATACTTGATAATGATAAACGACTATGTTGCTGGGTTACGTTACCTTGCTTTTTATCCTTATTGTAGAGTGAGCTCTTTCTGCTGTGCCACACGCCCCTGTCACACTGCCACTTCAGCCGAGGCACAGGTTAGCACAGTCAGCACTTGTTAGCATCGTAACAAGAACATCGTAATTATTTTGTGTCTGAGTCAACAAATGATTTTACAACGCTGGCTTCGTCACGTAAGCTCAACAGCTGCTAAATGTGTTGTTCATAATGAATTTGAAGTTCTGCATTTATTAACTTCAGTATCGATTAGATGATTTGTTTAGCTAACTAAAAGTAGGCTACAGGCAGTATAGAAGCCTCTTACCAAAGTCTGTATCACACGCTTTGTAATGTTGTTTACTGCTCCCCAACTATCCTGGCATTTGCTATAGTTGCTAACAACTATAGTAACTTACATAGCTGGAATAGGGTGATCGTTTGTCTGGATTTTGTCGAGATAGTCCGGCTTTCCAGCCCTCTGTCCGAACTGCTGTCCTTATTTCTGACCCTTGGTCTCCCTTTATGGACACAGGTGCCCTCCTTGTTCACCCTTTGTCCACCGTTATGGACACAGGTGTCCACCTTGTTGACCCTTGGTCTTCCTTTGTGGACACAGGTGCCCTCCTTGTTGACCCTTGATCCTCCTTTATGGACACAGGTGCCCTCCTTGTTGACCCTTGATCCTCCTTTATGGACACAGGTGTCCACCTTGTTGACCCTTGATCCTCCTTTATGGACACAGGTGCCCTCCTTGTTGACCCTTGATCCTCCTTTATGGACACAGGTGCCCTCCTTGTTGACCCTTGGTCCTCCTTTATGGACACGGGTGTCCTCCTTGTTCACCCTTTGTCCACCGTTATGGGCACAGGTGTCCACCTTTTTAGAGTCACACTGGTGGTCAGCCGAAGTTGGCACCATGCAAATTAATGGTTCCAAACATGTAACCTGCTAACGGGGGCTTTTGGGAACCACCCCCTGAACAAGACTCACCTTCTTAACCTACGAGGAATAAATAACCTTACTTCACTGGCTGTCAGTATATATATTTTTTTTCTCACCAGGTGCACATGCAAGCCCCTCAAGAGAGAAAAGTCATGCTGCAAGTCATGCAGGTCTGTGCGGCTTCAAAGTGGACCGGGCTTTATTAAGTATGGTGGTGGAGTTAAGACGTAACCACCGTAGCCATCTAGTATTTTTGAGTCAGCTTGTTTTATAACCTTCTTTTATATACGCAGCATTTATATTTCAAAGCGTAAACAACAGTGTTTGAAATTGTCAGTCGCAGGGACCAAACTCTCCTTATTCAAACGTCACATTTTCATTCTATGACATTTTTCAGTGTTTTTTGCAGTACCAGGGCAAAGCCAAGACAAGTTGAAAGTTGAATAATAAATCGTAATTTCACAGGTTTGTCTTTTTTCGTAATCATCTTACATGGGTGCATCTTGTTGGTTTCTTACGGTCGTGTCTGTTTGTGTGCAGATCAGGACAAAAACTGTGTAACAGCAGTTCCACCCAATTAAAAGGAAAAATCTCCTAATTAGCTCATTTGGCTTTGAGGAGAAGAATAATAATGTGATTTAAAAACCTTTTTAAAGTAAGAATTATTCAGCACATCGTCCACATCTGAAGAATCTACAGCTGCAATCCCCTGAAAGTACGCAGTGAAAGGCCAGGTGCAGCAAAGAAAACAAAGATTGAATGCTGTCCTTGTTTGCTGGTTGAGGTGACAGGACTGGGGGGTGAGGTGGGGTGGAGCAGGACACGCTGCAGCTGATTGGATTGTTTTGTCCCTAAGTGAGGCTTCTCGGGCTAATTGGTTCTTTGAATTGACCAGTTGGTTTGACCCAGGCATTCGACACCTTTGCATTTAAAAGGAGCACAGTCTTGATGATTTAACTGCTTTTGTGGTGATTCAGCAGCACTTTGATCTGCAAAGGTTAAGGATCTGGATTGTCACTGCTTGAAGTCGTCAGCTGATTGATTAATTCTCACTAGTATTTAAACACACACTGATATTCTACAAATAAACTCTCCAAACACGTTGGTAACATAATACAAGCAGGCTGTTTTTTTCTGCAGTCATTTTGTATCTTAAACTATACATTATTTGTGCCACGCTGGGATAATGCTGGCAAACTGTCTCACCGTGTGTGTGTGACTCTCAGTGCCTGTGGGTGTGTGTGTGTGTGTCTGTGTGACTCTCAGTGCCTGTGTGTGTGTGTGTGACTCTCAGTGCCTGTGTGTGTGTGTGTATGTGTGTGACTATAAGTACCTGTGTGTGCGTGTGTATGACTCTCAGTGCCTGTGTGACTCAGTGCCTGTGTGTGTGTGTGAGTGTGTGTGTGACTCAGTGCCTGTGTGTGTGTGTGTGTGTGTGTGTGTGTGAGAGAGTGCGTGTGTGACTCTCAGTGCCTGTGTGTCACTCTCAGTTCCTATGTGTGTGTGTCACTCTCAGTGCCTGTGTGTGTGTTTGCACCTGTGTGTGTGTGTGTGTGTGTGTGTGTGTGTGTGTGCGCACTGACTGCACCAAATCCACACCATGTCCAAACATCGCCCCGTAGGGCCCATCTATATACTTGCCGCTTTCGTTCCAGCTGAGCACTTAAGCGTTTGATTGAACTAATTAATCCACTAATTGGGCTAATGTAGCCTTCTCATTCAGCCCTGGGGGGGCTTCTAGAATCCTCATGAGAACTTGAACACCCACACGCTCTGCAGTTCGTCTGAACCAGAAACGAGGTACCTTCTAACTCCTTTAAAAGGAGATGCGTACCCTGAGCGGCCCCGCCAGTCCGGACAGCCTCTTTGCAGGGTGCCCGGTCTGTAGCTGCCATGCGTGGAGTATTTGCTCTGTCATGGCCAGTGTACTGCTATGCAGTTGCTTGACAGCTGACACACACACTGCAGTTCGCTCTTAATCACCTTAAAGCCACAGTCCATGCTCACGGCACATAAACGGCACCTCCAGAGTGGGTGCGTACTGCCATGTGCCACAGAGACGTCGGAGTCCTCTACGCGCCCAAGACGTACCAAAAAACATGCCCTTCCCCCTCTCTTCCCAGAAGCCCCTAGTCTGATTTAGGTGCCTTCCATATTTAAGCCCCCTCCCATGGAGAGCAGCGGTATTAACTCAATCCGAGTAAAGCTAATCATGTGACCTGTTCACCAGAAATACGGATGAGCAGTTTCCCCCGTAAAACTGTCATGTTCACCACCCTCCTTCATTTTAAGGGGGAGGAAGAGGGGTGTGAAGCAGGTGAGGAGTTTGTGTCACATTAATTGCGTTATGCTGCTGCAGGTAACATGCCGCTGCCTCTGCGCTTGCTGCATGGGTGTTAGAGCTGGTGCTAGTAAACATCAGCCTGAAGGAGGTTCATGTCACAATGAGGGCTACTCAGTCTTCTGTGGTCAACAAATTAGCTGATTAGGACTGGTGAAGATCAGTGAAACAACCCCAAAAGACCTGTATTCAGTCTGTCTGTCTGTCTGTCTGACTGACTGGCATCCTGTCCAGTCTTGTGCCCCATTCTGTCTGGGATAGCCCCCCCCCCCCCCAATTCCAATGACCCTGTGCAGGACAAGTGGTTGAAATATGCATGGATGGAAAATGAACAGTAAGTAATAGAAGTGCTGTATACACATACTATCTAATCAGCCGATCATATGCCACAGCGCAGTACATAAAAACAGATAGAAGTCAGGAACGTCATTGAATGTTCACACCAAAGACCAGAGTATGGAACAAAGGTGATTTAAGTGCCTTTGAATGTGGCAGAGTTGTTGGTGCCAGACTGGCTTGTGTGAGAACTTGAGGAACTGCTGATCTACTGGAATTTTCATGCAAAACCATCTCTAGGGTTTACAGAGAACCAGCCGGAAAAGAGCAAGCATCCAGTGAGCGGCAGTTCTCTGGGTGAAAACGCCTTGTTGCAGGCTGGTTCAAGCTGATAGGAAGGCAACAGTAACTCAAATAAGCACTTGTTACAACCAAGGTATGCAGAAGAGCTTCTTTGAACGCACAACACATCCAGCCTTGGTTGCTGGTGGTGTAATGGTACGGGGGGTATTTTCTCAGCACACTTGGGGCCCCTTAGTACCAGCTGAGCATCATCCCACAGCCTACCTTAGTATTGCTGCTGACCATGTCCATCCCTTTATGACCACAGTGTACCCAGCTTCTAATGGTTACTTCCAGCAGGATCACGTGCCACGTCACAAAGCTCATATCATCTCAGACCGGTTTCTTGGACATGACAGTGGGCTCACTGTCCTCAAATGGTCTCCACAGTCACCAGGTGTCAGTGTACTAGAGCACCTGTGGGATGTGGTCGAACGAGAGATTTGCATCATTCAGGTGCAGCTGAGAAATCTGCAGGAACTGCATGATGCATCATGTCAACATGGACCAGAGTCTCTGAGGAATGTTTCAGGCACGTTGTTGAATCTATGCCACAAGGAATTAAGGCAGTTCTGAAGGAAATAGGGGTCCAACCCGGCAGTAACAAGGTGCACCTGATAAAGTGGCCAGTGAGGGTACATATAGACTCTATATAGATGATATAAGCGGAACTGATGTTGCTTGACCAGATAGAAAGTCTATCAGGAGTTTTGTTGTGAATTGTAAAGCAGGAACCCTTTAGAAGCTGGGCCTCTGTCATGGTGCAAATGGCATTTTTATAGCACGCCTCGAAGGCTCACATCGATTACGGGCCATAATTGCTGTGGTAGTTACTGAGCACGCAGGCTAATCCGCTGGTCTTATCCCACATAGATCCGCTGGCATTAAACACTCCATGATGAGTGTAATGCGTAAAAGGAAGCCGCTGGCCGTTCAGACGAGCTCGGGGGCGACTATCCATCATCCCACTCACACAGACAGAACGCGTTTGGCTTTCTGCTCTGGTTCAGTTCCACCTCTCTTCATGTCTGAGAATCACCATATGTACATCTACACATGCCTGGAGTTTTACTGCATCCATTTTTGTTCTATACTCGCTACACCTCTACAGGGGTGTGGGGCGGGGAACAACCCAAGACAGGGTGCCAACCAGTGGCAGGTCGAGTCTTACTGTATATTTTTAATTTCTGTTTGGGCTAGTGAGTCCCGGGAAGTGACCATGTGAGTGATGGCAGCTCAGTGTCAGTGTTCAGTACGAGCCGACTAAAAGGCCCGTTTCGTGAAGTAGGGGCAGATGGGGCCACCCCCACATGTTATTTCTGACTCACTCTTCCATGAGGGGGGAGAGCTGAGGCCTTAATGAGATGATAGAGTTGCGCATGCGTGGGTTATCCAGCTATCTGTGTTTGCTTGGAGAACCAAGGGACCGAGTACACTGTTTGGGTTGGTGTTGGGGGCTGTTGACTCCCAGCACAGAGGCCTTGGATCCAGGCCCAGCTCAGGGCCCATGGCTGTGAGGCCCACACTTCCTCACTGCTGGATGCTCCACATTCATGGCGCTTTCCAAAAACGCGACACTCCTGATGGTCAGTGGGAGGGAGGGGCATTAGTGCAGATCCCTTTCCCCACATGGCCATCTGGTTAATCAATTTGTTTGAGTCTTGGGTTCGTTTTAGTTCCACACTACCCTGACCATAATGAAAAAACCTCTCAGGCTGGGACATCTCCTCGATGACCTGTCTCTCCTCGATGACCTGTCTCTCCTTGCTGACCTGGAGCCTTTTACACAAACAGTCATTACGTTGCCTCCCATATTTGCGGTCATTCAGGTTCTCACAAAGAAATAGTTGAAAGTGGTGATGATTTATGCGTTTATGTATGCAGAGAGATCCCTGACAGCCCAAGGGTCTCCCACTTGCAATGGTGTGCAATAACATCGCCCTCAGTCGCAGTTATCTTGTTTATATGCTGGGTGAACGTTAGCACTTAGCGATAGCATCTCCAGTACGTGAAGACGGAAACAGGTTGTATGAGTCGTGTGCGTGACTGCTTTCTTCTTTTATTTTTAATTGTTTCGTTTGTTATTTTACGTCTGACACGCCAGCATATGTTGCTGTAAACAATTGAAGCCCTCCTTGCTGGCGGCCCACGCTCGCAGTTTATGCTTTTCTTAGCGACCCAGATGGTAATTGGTTTCCAAAGAGCCGTGTAAAGAATTTGCATTGCAATTATCATGGAGCTACGTGAGCTGTGGAGGACGGCGGTCACCAGGCGAAACGAGCTCCTCCGACGAGGCCCGGGGCTCCGTCTCCATCTCCAGGCTTTCCGATAAACCAGCACGGCGACGGGTGGCTGTCCCTGGTTCCCAATCAAATCGGAGCGGTTAATGAGGTGTCAGGATTTTCTTTACGCTTCAGTTCCCTTTCGTACGCCATTTTTGGGGGATAGAAAAAGGTGCAGGGACTGGATTTTAACCGGGCGGCACCTTGGGAACTTCTTATATCTCCCCAACGTGTACAAGTAATGAGACAGGTGGTCTCTGGGAAAAATCTGTTATCTGACATCTACTTAAACAGTGCATGAAAAGCCTTCAAGCTACAGATATTGATAATATCAGTTGTTCAGCCTTTTCATTGTAATTACTACACAGTTACCCTCATTTGGGATAAATATGTTCGTTTAAAGTGACTAAATGTGTCTAGACTTTAATATAAGTTTTGTTCAAGTGCCTAAAAGTCTTTATTCAAATACTAATAATGAATAATTTTGACACAAACATTAGGAATCATGACAAAATGAAACGTACAGGAGAAACGTCACGCATTGGCATAGAATGTGGCACTGTGAGGAGTTAGGGGGCTCCTGAAAACACATTAGCGGGGTGCTAATCTTCAATGCCATTTCAGCCAGGCCCACCACCCTCACACCTCCAGCTGGTCCTGGGCTTCCATTAATGTGGAGAAGAAACACTGCAGGGCTGGCATTAAAGGGGAACTTTTCCAAAGGTCGAGGGTCACGGGGTGAGGAGTGATTTAGGGAGGAGGACCTGGAGACAGGGGAGGTATACACCCCCACTTTAGGAGTGCTGCAGTTTCTTCTGATGGGGGGCACTTCCTGCTGGGAGTAGCCAGTCCCTCTACGCTCCACCATGCCTCGGCATGTGCCCCCCTTTTCCCTCGCAGCCACGGCCCTCCTGCCCTGCTCACCACCTCCACGCAGCTCCTTGATATATATGTATGACTGCAGATCCCCGGACCGCGCCTGGCTGATGTGTCCTGCTGCGGGGTGCAGGTAAACGCTGCAATGATTTACTGCAAATCGCCGGAGAAAGCGGATATCTATGAAGGCCCTGGGGGATTCCGGATGGCACGTCTCCCCCACCATTTACCTGTGGTAATTAAATCAAAGCTCCTCCGATAGCCAATGACAGCAGCCCCTTGCTCGCAGCAGCCTCATTTGGTCAAGGTTAATTAACTAGAACATTAATAACTTTGTTCACTCTGTGAAGCCGCCACAGAGAGCTGGAAGGAGAACAGCGAGGTGCCACTTTAAATGGAACAGAAGCCGGTGGTGATGAGATGCTGCTGTGCGACTTTGTGATGGCTGGAGAAATGCCTCCTTAAAGAATCAGTTTCCCTTACAGACATCACACTCATGAGAAGCAGAGCAGGTCATCCATAGGCTTTGCACTCTGGCTCTCTGGGTCCATTCGATCACATACAGGCATCTCATTTTATTTTCTGTCAGGTCAACTTTCTATTTTTGGGCCATGGACATGACACCAAGGGGAGAGGCTTGGTGACAATCGTCTTCCGGTTATTTCTTAAAAGCGTCAGTGCTCATTTGCGGTGCGCTCCTTTGCCTGGGAGTTTGAGAGGGAGGTGTGTTAGAGCGTGCTTGACCAAGAAGCTGTCAGCAACCTCGGCATACAGATGGTCAGGGCTCTTGGTGAAAGAGCCAGCAAGATCAATCACCTCATGTCAACAGGTTCCCTGCAACTGGCCACTGGGTTTGGCATCCGGGTTTGATGTGGTCCCTCTCCATGAACTCCCTTTCCATCTGCTATTGAAAAGAAGCTTGTGTTTCTATTGATTTGACGTTGTCTTGGTAATCAGCGATTGCATGATGAGCATCACTCTGAGATCAGGCGTCTCCCGGCGATCCTGCTTCCCTGACCAGAAATTCCCTGACCAGAAATTCTTTGGGGAAAGGTACACAATAATGCAGTCTAGAGAAAGCAGACATAACTGAGTGAGGAACGGCTCTCAGCTGGCTCTCGTGACATCTCAGTAAGTCGTGAGAGTGAACAAGCTGTAGTCTGTTATTTCATTTAACTGTGTGTATCAGGTGGGATCTTCCCCAGTGAGAGGAGAGGTGTGCAGGGAGGCTGGGGGGTGAAGAGGCAGCCTGTGTCTGCATGTACCGCACATGGTGCCTTTCCAGAACGGGGCACAACCAGGGAGCAGCAGTAGCTCTGTGACAGAATCCTCTCTCTCTCTCTTTCTCTCTCCCTCCCTCCCTTTCTCCCTCCCTATCTTTCTCTCTCTCCGTCTGCCAGTCTCACTGTGTTTCACCGCAGAAACGCATCTGTTTTGGCCTCTCTCCTCCTCCTGCTCATTTGGAAAGGTTCGCCGAGCAGCGGCGTCTCCTGCCGGCAGAAAGGCGTCCAGGCAGCCGGAGAAGCAGGCGGCAGCTGGCAGCTTCCAGCAAACCGTGGTGAGGCCGCGCACCTCTCAGCACGACTTCAAAGGGAGCGGGGCAGCAACACGGGAAAGGGGACCAGTCAAGGCGCTGCTGCTGTGGCAAGGCAAGGCAAGGCAAGGGAAAGGAAGAGCCAGCACCCAAAGGTAGGTAGGACCCAAGGCTGGCCTCCGCTTTGCCTGGAAAAGCATCACTTTGGAGGGTTCCTCAAACTTTCCTGCTGGGGGAAACTGAAGGTGGAGTGTCAGAGCTGTCAGGTTATCTTGGTGCCCGACACTGGGCATTACCAGTGATTACCATAATTTGTCAGCATTCATGCTGGATAAAAACTCATTTTATTGATCAGAGTAGGTCGATGTGTCATTAGTGCACTGCCTACCAACAACCTTTTGATTTTTGATTTGATCTAAAATAAATAGTCTAATTTAAAGAGAGCATTTTGCGTAAAATGATTCTGCTGGTATAGGAAATGCCCTCTCTGGTCATCCAACGTGCCTGCAGGCTCACCCAGGGTCACACTGTGCGAGGCTATCTTCTGCTAAGCTACGCCTGCACAGAACCCGGCCCAGGGATGAATGTGGGCCACTGCTGACAGTAGAGGTTCCTTCTGGATAGAACCCCGTTCCAAAGCCAATGGGGAAGACCACCATTGTTCAGCAGAACAAGCCTGGTATTGCCCTTGAAGTAAATTTCTGGGGCACGAAAATTGAACAGGTGTGTAGAGCGCTGGTTTGGCCTAACAGAGACACAGCTCGGCTGTGTGACGCGCAGATGTCGCACCGCAGAAGGGCTACTGTCACACGCTGTTAACCTGGTCAGGTGCCTCAGGCGCGGCAGTGTGCAGAGGTGTGATGTGCAGATAGGAGGCGTCCTCCTGCTCTTGGGGTGAAATGCCAAGTGAACTCATGGGTGCCAGGCAGGTTATTTTGGGTCCATCACATCACAGTGAGATGTTAGAAAGCGCTGATTAGAAAGACGTGAGTCCAGAACTATTTAACAACGAATTTCAAATTACAGCTGGAGTTCTTAGACTCCCTGTGCCGTGAGGCCTCTGACGGGCTGGCTTTTCTCATCTGAAGGTGAGAATGAAAAGAATAATTAAAATGAATAATTCTCACTGCTTTACAGACACACACCTATTGACTTGTAATTAGACGACGCAAATGTCTGTGTGGATTAACATGCTGGATATTGCGATGGCAGCTATTTTTATTAGATTCCAAAAAAAGGTATTACCCTTGGCAGGTATTTAATGTGCTTACACAGCGTGGGCTGGGATTTCAGTTACACACATATGCAGGCCCCAGGATTTTAAATCCTGATTTGCTGTAAATTTTTATCCTTTATCGATGGGGCTGTCAAAGTATATCCGTACTGTAAAATATCTGTGAGCTCTGGAAGAATCTCTGTGTGGGGAAATCTCTGTGACCAACAGGGCTTCTCATATCCTTTTGAAAGTTTAAGGTCTAAATGTTTGGTTAGTAAAAATAAATCTTGCTGTTCTGTAAACCACTGGAGAAATTTGCATACACAGTGGGAAATACAAACACGTAATTGAATTGCCCCTTTTATTGATTTGGGCAGTAGCGCACATCAGGAGACAAATGCACACATAGCAGCGGTTCTTTAAGGTTCTGATTACCGTACGGCAATTCACCCCCTGCCGTCTGCGCCGCGTGCGGCTCCTGAGCGTGCTCCATCTTAATTGTGCTCCGGCGCCGCTGAACCGAGAAGCTCCAGCATCTGCAAGAGAGTAGAAACCGCATGCTGCCGACGATGGCGGCCCAGGGTCTTGCAGTCACGGGTTGGACCGCTCAGCCGTGCTTAGATGGTGTGTAGGCAGCAGAATGTAGGAATCCCTCCTCCCGGCAGTGTGTAAGACTCCCTCCTCCTGGCAGTGTGCGGGAAACCCTCCTCCTGGCAGTGTGTAGGAATCCTTCCTCCCGGCAGTGTGTAAGAATCCCTCCTCCCGGCAGTGTGTAAGACTCCCTCCTCCCGGCAGTGTGTAGGAATCCTTCCTCCCAGCAGTGTGTAGGAAACCCTCCTCCCGGCAGTGTGTAAGAATCCCCCCTCCCTTCAGTGTGTAGGCATCCTTCCTCCCGGCAGTGTGTAGGAA
>JAAGVU020000002.1:14929625-14940964 GCA_011763525.2 Mormyrus iriodes
ATGTGATTGTTTGATTAGATAATTGCATTAATGAGAAATTGAACAGGTGTTCCTAATAATCCTTTAGGTGAGTGTATGTTTCTATATCTATCAAACGCACATTTCCACAGTCAGCGGGTGTCTATAATGTGCCCCCCCCCAAACAAACATATTGCCCCCAATGTATTGGTAGGTGCCTCACCGTGTTCTGTCCATCCCGACTGTACAAACTGGATGGTTAAATCAATTGCCCTTGCTTATGAGATTCTTTATTAATTAACATATATATAGAATGGATTATACTCATACACTACTAGCAGCATAGCGTGCCTTAAGGTAACAAAACAATCGTATTGTTACGGTAGGGACATGTCCCTGTGGTCCAACCCCAAATCTACGCCCTTGGATAGATAGGGATTCACCATATAGATTGTATTTTGTTCTATTATCACACTTGAAAAAAACGCCAGAGTCTTTGAGTAGTTTAGCAGTTTCATGTAAACATTACGTGTGGGTGTAATGTCTGCATATTATGTGTGTCCTGTTAAGGCTGTTTCACAAATAAATCATCTTCTCTGAACTACAGTATGCACATCCTTTTATACAATTGTGAGCTTCTGTTAATTTATGAGGCTTTCTGAGCTCTGTAGAATTATTGGGGTCCCTGAATTAGTCTTTGCTGAACTGTGATCCCACCTTCAAGTCCTAATAATGAATAAAAGGCTGGATTAACCAAAACACGAGCTTAACATTTTTTTTTCCAATTCACAGCTTAGGCTGGAATAAGTACGTAGGTCTTTATTTAGTAACTGGCTAACCGTCCTTTAAAAGCCCTAACCCTAACCAAACATTTCCTGCACCTGCTGATCATGCCACACAGAAAATAGCTGGTTTGCATTAGGTCACGCAGCAGCATATCCCCTGGCTTCTCTTGTTCAAAATCTCTCTTGTTTAAACCATCCTTGTGTTGATTTCTTGCTTTGCATAGGGTCATTATCAGACTGCATTAGTACCGGTTGAAGCCCCTGTCTTAGACAATGTGAAATTGGCTTGCTAAGTCAGCGCCCCCTCAAAGTCAATTCATAATTCATTTTTTTCGCATACGCTTTCAGTTGAGGACAAGGGGACAGGCCGTAAAAATTTCATCATCTGGAGTTGCTGCTGACGACTATGGTAAGCCCAGATTTTTATGTCTAGCGGAAACCTTGCACATCTGTGCACATCGACCGCACATGGGCAAGATGGTTAGGTACTTCCAGTAGGTGGCAGCATGGACTTTCACAGATCAGAGTCAACGACAAAAGAGTAGAGGAGGAATAGCTGTTGTTGTAATAGTTGTGGTGAGTAGCTGCATGAGAAGGGCCGGAGGTGCCCGCATATCTAATTCTTCATACCTTCCAGACATTATACTGAGGTATATGGTATTTTAAAAAGCAGCACTATTCCATTTTGAAATTTTGGCGGTAAAATTCAGGTTGGGGTCCTGGCTAATTTCAAAATACTGTGGTATGCCCTATTACCATAGTACCGCCAAAGCCTTGATTAATAACTTTAAAACTGTTCAAGAAAAGTTTACCTATTTAACTACACTGCTTGGATTTGTGCTTATTGCAATACATCTGCCCTCTCCTGCTCTGGTGGAATATCACTGCTGTATGCATGCACTAACCGTGACCATCTGCATCCGCAACCAAATGTAGTTTGAACACAAGCTGCTGCGTGGACAACGGCCCCGAGCCCGAAAGCACACAAGGAAGAGTGAACTAGGCTTCAGAAGATGGCACCCCAGGATTAGCAGCACTGGGCTGCATGGCTCATAAAATATTAAAGGTGCCATATAATGCATTTTTCTCCCAAATTGTTCTCTGGTGTCTGCATAGAAGGTATGTGAACATGATCAGGTTGAGAAATGTGCAGAAGTGGTTTTACAGGCCCATTTACAATAAGGCAGTGTAATTTGGTTCTAGAATGAAACAGGTTGTTTTCCATTATTTAATGGACTCCTTAATATGTTCATGAGCTCTGCTCTGATTGGCTGGTTTACAGTGAGGCACTGCAATGGATTACACAGAACCAACACAGATCAGTACAGGGGAGGTGAAGCATGGAGCATTTAGGCATCCAACCGTATATATTTGAGCCTGTATCAGAGGAGGAATTGGATGCTGAGGAACATGCAGTTGCTTGGAGGTGCTGTTGGAGATGTTGTTTCCTGGAACAATTTACTGGATGTAACTGTAATAGTCCCACTTCAGCCTAGACATAACGTTACTGTAGCTTTGTTAATGTATAGTTGCGTTAATTTTATGAACCTCTGCAGTCCTTTTTCTGAACTAGTTTTTAATGTACTTCATGACATCTATATTATCTGTGACTGTATATGTATTTATGTATTTTGTTGTTTTAGTCTGTACTTTTGGCTCCGCCACAAAGGTTCCTGCTTTGGCGCTGTAGGTGTGGCAGCAGTCAGCACCGATTCTCGGCAGAATCTCCCTGGATTTGGTGCTGGCAAGATATGCCATTCAGCTCCTCGCCAACATTAACCCAAAAAGAGTTGATAACTTGTGAATTCCGTTTCTTAAATTATTAGGATAAAGTCCCCTTTAGTAATGTTAATTATATCCCCCCATCCCCACATTATAATTTATTATTATAATGAAAAGGACCTTTTGTAAAGTTTGTAACAGGCCTTTTCCTTTCCCCGCCATTAGTGTAATCTGTGGAGGGGCTGTATCTTACTGTAGTCGCTGACTGCTCCCCCGCATTTTATTTTAGTTCAAAGAGAATCTGCCTGGATATGGCGCTGAAAATGAAATATGTGCTTCGTGACTGCTGCTTGTGCCCCCTGCGGTTGAATCCTCGATCGCTACATTTGCATGATCATAACTTTGTTTCCAGCATCGTAACACTAACATTGAAGTGCTTTTTCAACTAATGATTTTACGTTTACGTTTTTTTAAGTTTTATCCAGAACTCCAAACAGCGAGCGGAGCAGCATGTATATGTATTGTTTGTAATGAATTTGGAATTGTGCCTAAATTTTCTTTTCTTTTTTGACTGTGGTATAAATTCCATATTTGTTTAGCTAACCAAAATAGACTACGGGAGGTACACAAGCCGCTCGCCAAAGTCAGTATCACAGATCATCATCACTTCGTAATGTCCTTTCTGTTCCCATTAAACTGGGGCACGTTTTTCCAAAAGCATAGCTTGTTTAGGATCGATTACCCCTTTTCATACATACTTTTCCCTGCAAAGACCAGGAATGTTTAAACAATGTGTTCAAAATAAATATGGAAAAGTATAATTGTCTGTTTGCTTGTATTGATTTATATGTCTGAAATGAAGATCTCACCGTATTTTATAAGTAGTTAAAACGGGAATCCATATACATTCCTCTTGCCTTGTAAATTGCCCTCACATACACTATTGTCGCAGTTAACGGAGAACACAAACGACCACAACTCTGCATCTAGTACACACTGAGATTAGTTACTGGTATTTTGGCATCATTGCTGTGCTCTTTTGTCATTAGCCATCGATACTGTAAACAGGCAATGGGAAAGGGGAGGGTGCCTGCTTTGGGCTCCTCCTTGTGTCTGTTTTGCCAAAAGAAAAACACACATGTGGGTAAAAACTCAAATAGGGCATAAGATTTAATTCTGAGTAGCACTGGGATCAACAGAGGTCTCAGTTTTCCAGAAAGGTCATAACCTGACGTAGTCTGAGAGTGGGCGAAGGGAACACTAGCTGTCCGAGAATTATTGTTAACAGAAACAGAAAATAAAAAAAATAGCAACACAATAACCCACACTCTCCCAGCAGTAACATCTCTCTCACTCATGGTAAAGTTTTCATATGCATCCTGTGTCAACTGGCAAGATGGCAGGGCATCACAGCTCACCATCTACACCACAGGCAGCAATTTGTGGTTTTGAAGTTAAAATAACAAAGGAAACAGACTGACAGCAGGTACAGAACTCAGGATGTTATCTGCAAATAGGTCCTCGCATCAAGTAAGCTATCTATCTATCTCTGATGCGCAATAACACTTAAAGCTGAAAGCTGTGACCTTTATGGCGTTTTCTCTTTTTCCTTGTAATTTAGGGGATCGTTTTCATGAGGCTGGCAACTCGCTTGAGGTCATTTGGTGCTTATAGTTGAATTGTTTCAAAACCTAGATTAACCAGACCAGTTTGTGCACGTCGATGGAACTCAGTGGCAGAGAGACTCCAGCCAATGTTAGAAGTGAGGGAGTCCTGGCCTTCTCAGGAAGCACCAGTCTAGCTCCTCCTCCGTGATTGAAGATTCACCATCAACAAATTCAAGCCATCTGTACTAGTGTAATTTTGATTTTATTTATTAATATTGTTTTCAATTTTGGTTTGAAATCCAGTTTAGTTTTAGTTAGTTTTCTGTGTGGTTTTAATAGTTTGGCAAGCAACACAAATCTGTGGAAATGTACAGTTTTTCTTAGATCAAAGTAATCACCATCAACAGACTGATGGAGAGGGAAGGGAAGCATTACTTGAGTATAACCAAAATGGTAACCTTATGGTTAAATTAATAAATCTGAAATAGGCATCCCTGAAGTTGACAACACAAGACATGGTGACCTCATGCTGTCCACATACAGGGTGACTGTTCGTACCTCTGTGGCCATGTTCTTGACATGCTGTGTTGCCTCAATCATTTTATGTACAACTAACTTGTTTATTGAGAATGAGAATTTGGCAAGCATCGCAGGCACCCCGCTGGTGTTAGCTGAGTGTTCTGTGTAGCCACTGCAGCCATGCATTTGCTGCTAACACTAATCTCTCGTCTTTCCTGAAAAACTCTTCTGGTGGCGACTCTGCAAGTGCACTTTCAAATTTGTTGGGGTTTTTGCCTTTGATTTCTGCATCACGTAAAACATTTTTATCCAAAACAACACACTTGCTCCTCTGTATGACTATATTATATTCAAAATACTCCCACATAGCACTCGTTTGATTTCTGCCATTATCCATCGTGAAACTAGCTAGGACCATGGGCGTCATTAGCTCCGATCACCCTGAGGATTTTAACCCTGATGTCAATCTTCCTTCAAAAAAAAAAAAACAAAATAATCAAGCCCGAGGTAAACTTGATTTAGCCCCTGATCTTTTCCATAGCTGGAAACTCCTCTGGCTAGGACTTAGCTAGTCGTGATGTGGTGCCATTGGCCTATTCTGTGGTTCAAGTGCATTTCACAGAAGAAGCCCAAAGTGTGGCACCATATAAAGGCAATATACTGGTATACATTTCCTCGAATGATTTCCATCATGAAAGAAAGCTAGTATTCAAAGACAATAAGTATTTTTATTTCACTTAATTTTGGAAGTAACATTTATAATTTTCAGTTAACGATCAGGATGCACACCTCACTTTTATGATCGTTCACCCCATCGAACTGTTTTCCATCTCAGCACTGCTTTCTTCTGCTTGGCATCTCTTCTGCTCATCTTCTTATGACAGGGGTGTCCCCAATTATCTTACAACCAAGGGTCAAATTTCAACAGCAACACAGTGCCAAGGGCCCCAGATTACATTTGCCAGCTGGAGGCTGGGGGGTGGAGATCACTGCGTGTGCTGATAATACAGTTTGCTGAATGGGTCAGAGGGGGCAAATCAATCGCACAGGCCAAACATTTGACTCTTCAGGGACTGCCTGTTGGGGAATCTGGCCTTATGGGTTAAAGTACTGATTTTCAGATGTGCATTGCACAAAACACGGAATGTACCATAAAATATGAAATATACTGCAATATGCATTAATTTAATGTATTATTTAGAATCCATTTAATGTTTTTTACACTCCCTTAAGCTTGTGGTATAAAAATTCCTATTACTGTCACACAAGGCAAGGGGCAGACACATGCACACACACACATTTTAGAGACGCCAGGTCACCTTACAATACGATGCTGGATCAAAGGCAGTAACACAGCAAACCCACACAATGTGGGAAGAACATACAAACTCCACCCACGGATGCGGGGTGGGACTCAAGCCTCCAACCTTCCAACCCCTGTTCAGAATTACGGGTTGGTGGGATACCTATCGCTGCATATGTGAAACAAGGGGTAATGACTAAAATGGCAGGTCACAGGCAGTGGAAGACTTACCAGAAAAATGACCGACCCTGCATTCAGACCTCATGTTTCACTCTCACCTGTATGTATTTGTGTGTGTGTGTGTGTGTATTTCACAAAGGAGACGAGATGGAGTATGCAGAAGCGAAAGAATTAAACTGTATCAGTACTCATGCTTGTGCAAATGACAAATAAAGTTTCATTTTGCTTCAAATAACCCACAGGTGAAACTGCCCTATTGTGTCAGGAAATGTGCGAACTTTGGCCTGGCCGTTCTGCTGATGAGTGGTCACTGAGACAACCTTAACCAGAACAGGGGGGGCAGTTCCTGGAGTATGAGGTGAAAGACGGCTCTTACACATTTATGGCTCAATCATTCTGGAGGATGCATGTGGGTTTTATCTATATATTTATACACACATAAATATATCATTTCTGTGCTATTTCTCCGTGTGTGCATCAGCATCAACTGGGGCTGTGTGCATCTGCATGTGTGAGCATATGTGTGCTGGCTGAAAAATAAGGCCTCTGACTCTTTTGTGTATCTCTTCACATCTATCTATCTATCTATCTATCTATCTATCTGTATCTCAAAAAATGGACGTTGCTTTGGATAATAATGTAATTAATTCTGCCACATGGTAAGAGTAGAATGCTGACATTCGCACCCAGGTTATAAAGGTGTGATCCCCCAGCACACAGGTTACAAGTGAAGGTGACGTTATAGTATTGCGTGCTGCAGAAGTCTGTATTGAGAGGACAGTCTGTATTGACACCTTGTGCAAAGGGAAGGCTTGTTGGGCATGCAGGCTAACATGCTCTGTAGTGTTGTTAACACCTGAGAAATAATGTGTGTGAGTTTTTGTCTCTCTTACAGGTTCCCTGCATCTGGTGACTTCATCAGTTTGTTTCCTCTTCCTCCCACCCGCAGGTGGTCACTGATCAGCGGCATGGACAGAAATACAATCTGTGGCCACGAGGCACGCGGAAACGGGGGGGAGGGGGGATGAGGGAGGGACCAGCAGCACGTTGTTTTGGCCCTTTCAGTGGAACGCACCGTATTACTGCTTCCAAAAGGTAAGCTATTTGTTCATTCACTTGTTTAAATGTATTTTCCCTCCGCAGTCCGAAAATCTGTACTTTGAATTGTTCTAAGTGAGTTTTCTCCAATGGAGTCCCCTGCATTTCCTGCGATTGGCTCCAGGCTCACTGTGACTGTATACTGGGTGATGGGTGAATTATGATGCATGATTGACAAAGGCTCAAGTTTTATTTGTCACTTATAAGTTGCATATACATAAGAAGAAAGGAAATAATATAAAACATAAGAATAAGAATGGAATAACAATATAAAATGAGCAATAAAAACAGAGTAAGAGTTGTATTAATATTTGCTTAATATTTGCGTCTCCCTAAAGCTCTCCTATAGTAAACAATTAAGTAGAAATAAAATGTTGTAATATATTGTATTCTGAATTAGGCATATTTGCTGTTGCATTTTAATAGTGTTAGCAATTCTCATCTAAAACAATTCTAATGAAAATACTTCACCTTGCAGTGACTTTGCAGTAATTTCAAAACGGAAAAATCTTTTAAATATTTGTTACACAGACTACACCATATGGACAAAAGTATTGTGACATATCTCTTAATCATTGAATTCAGGTGTTTCATTCAGATCCATTGCCACACTTGTATAAAATCAAACACCTAGTCATGCAGTCAAGTTTACGAGCATTTGTGAAAGAACGGGTCATTCTGAAGAGCTCAGTGAATTTAGGCATGGTACTGTCATAGGATGCCGCCTTTGCAATGTGAGTTTGTAAAATTTCTTCCCTGCTAGATATTCCAGTCATCTGTAAGTGGTATTATTGCATAGTGGAAGCATTTAGGAAGAACAGAAACTCAGCCAAAATGCGGCAGACCATGTCAAGTAACAGAGCGGGGTCACCGAGTGCTGAGGCTCATAGCTTGAAAAGGTCACCAACGCTGTGTTGACTTAATAAATGCAGAGTTCCAAATTCCCTCTGGCATTAACTCCAGCACAAAAACTGTGCGCCGGGAGCTTCATGTAATAGGCTTCCATGGCCGAGCAGCTGCATGCAAACGTCACATCACCAAGCACAATACCAAGCGTCAAATGGAGTGCTGTGAAGCGCACTGCCACTGGACTCTGTAGTAGTGGATCACGCCTGTCTGTTTCTCTGGCAGTCTGATGGACAAGTTTGGGTTTGGCGGATGTCAGGAGAACGTTACCTGCCTGACTGCATTGTGCCAATTGTAAAGTTTGGTGCAGGTGGGATAATGGTATGGGGTTGTTTTTCAGGTGTTGGGCTAGGCCCCTTAGTTCTAGTGAAGGGGTCTCCTTATGCTTCAGCATACCAAGACATCTTTGACAATTCTATGCTTCCGTCTTTGTGGGAACAGTTTGGGGAAGGCCCTTTTCTGTTCTGGCATGACTGTACCCCAGTGCACAGAGCAAGGTCCATAAAGACATGGTTGAATGAGTTTGGTGTGTAAGAACTTGACTGGCCCACACAGAGCCCTGACCTCAACACCCAATGACCACCTTTGGGATGAACTAGAACGGAGATTGCGAGCCAGACATTCACATCCAAAATCAGTACTGGACCTCACAAATGCTCTTCAGGATGAATGGGCAAAAATGCCAACAGACATTAGCCGAAGTGTGATTGACAGAACAGTCACCTAGCTGTAGCTAAATATTAAACCTTAAGTATTCTTCATATTTGTAAATGTAACACTAAGTAAGTTATGCATTTATAAATCCCATGCGACACCTCTGTTACTAAGAATTAATGATGTGACCTTCACAAACGATTTGTTCATGGGGAATGAGTCCTTTATAGAAACTGCACACTCACATTCATTTGCCTGCACAGGTTTGTTCTTTTTGTTTTTCCACTGGTCCTCAGAAATGTGACCTGAAAGCTGCTTCCCTCCTTGACTATGACCAGTGAGAGCCAGTGAGGCATGTAAGGGCGTGCTGTAAGCAAGCATATGATTGGCAAAATATTGGAATATATACCTGCAACTAAACGTATACGCCTACAGTGAACGAACAACCAAGAGTCTCTCATTCACCCATTCACTCACCAACTCTGTCACTCTTTCAGGTCTGTCCTTCTCGTTCTGAACCAGAGATACAAAGGAGTGAACGAGCTGGTGAGTGAGAGAATGAACGACTCAGCTAGGCTGCCTCTTGGTCATGATGGAACGAGAGAGACGGAACTTGGTCTTGAATGAAATACACCATCTATTGGTGCAGTATAGAGCCAACATGGGCAGTGACTTCCAGTATGCTACGATTGGATTGGCTATTTCGAAATATCGGAGCACAAGTGTTTCAGATCTATTTTATACAAACAGGAAGCACCACAAAAGGAGCTGGTGAATGAATGAAAATGTATCTTTTAGAACCCAATCAAATGCAATGTGTCCCAAAAATAACGTCATTTCACCTATCCTTACAAATAATTGGTTAAGTATCTATAAGCATCAAAATTACTGTACAATACTTAATGAGAAAGCAAAAACGACACACAACCGTAACGGTGCAAAATTTACGCTCCACTTTACAATTAACAGTCAGTGGTACACAAGGTGGGTATTTACAAGGAGAACGAAGACACACAAGGATCAGTAAAGGGCCAGGTACAAGCACAGTTAAGCAAGGGGGCACATTTTGGACAAATGACAACTAATTACATGCTACAAACAGGCGGCTATTTAAAACACGGCGCGAGGCATGCCGGGATATGCAAATTACCTGCCGTCTCATGATGCGACTGCGCACTACAGCAGAAGCTGACTCGGCAGCGTCGTAGTGTGTTTTGCGTTGTTTTATTAAAATAATAAACACATATCTTCCACAGTGTTAAAGTTGCCGCGAACGACAATTTTATAACGGCTTTAACCTTCTGACCATAACCTAGCCTGCAGTCAGAATGTTATGAGAGCTTTAAAAAATGGAACAACGTCGTTAATATAATGTCAACAAGAGTACTGGGACATTTCGCGTTAAAGTAAACTGCTAATTTGCATGTTCGATTACTTATTACCTGTTATTACTACAGGGTTGCCAACTCTCACGCATCTGGCGTGGCACATACGCTTTCAGACTCTCACGGTCACGCAAGAAATATTACGGGAAAATCAATTTTATTAATTACAAGGTAATAAGATGTGTGTGCAGGCTTGTCTCAAATTGAAAAGCGCGTTACAGTCAGCTGATCAAAGCTGGCAACCCTGTTACTAGTTTACCAATCTGTCTTTGTAGATCTTGAAATGTCGAATGAAATTCCAAGTTGTCACTGTGTCCCAAAGTTTATAATTTTTGGTATCGATGACGCCATGGTTACGTCATACTAGCGCGTTGAACTGCGGTGCCCGACTTTTGGGCGTGTCGTGGCTTCGGCCATATATGGGCACGTGCGGCACAGCTTATTGGGATTCGATTCGCAGTTAGAAACACAATTGCGGAGCTGGTAACGACAGGGGAAAACCCAAAGTGAAAACTAATTTTAGTTGCAATGATAGAATGTGCGACTTCAAAAGTCTTTTATAATATGTCTAAGTCAAGTGTCAAGTCAACAGTATCTAAATCAAGTTGAGTCTTTTTCATAAATTGGAAAGTAAGTCTCAAGTTGTAAAAACTGAGACTGGAAACCAACTGGAGTCAAGTCACGTGACTTGAGTCGCCCACCTCTTCTGATTGGGGAGTAATTCTCACCCTCTATAATACTGGGTTTCTCAATACCAAGAATGCGAAGATCAAACTAGTGGTCTTGACAAGACTGGTCTTGCTACCTTGCCTTCCAAGAACGAACTTGGGGCGCAATGAATCATGGGATTGGTCTTGTTTGGTGAGGATGCAACAGATGTATCCTTGATATTTGGGTGGGGCAGGAATTTCATCCGGGGATTTTTACCGTCCTCTGTACTTCTGTTCTTGAGTATTGGGACTGGTTTTTGGCAATGGAAGATCACATAAAACGGCTACACGAGAACACAAGTACGGTCAAGTACGCATATTGAGAAACACCCATTCTGATATGATAGTTCCTAGATAAGAAACTATGTACTATCATCCACCAGGAGAAGTAGCCATCCTGCTTAGCGCCAGTTATATAATCTAATGAACATATGCAAGGTAATCCATGCAGGGAGCAGAAATGTTAAGTACAGATATTTTATGGGTTCCACTGAAATAAAGGTAGCTGATTA
>JAAGVU020000002.1:14970914-14984105 GCA_011763525.2 Mormyrus iriodes
ATCCTGACCAACACAATCTCGGTGTGCAGTCCATCCTGACCAACACAAACTCGGTGTGTAATCCATCCTGACCAACACAACCTCAGTGTGTAATCCATCCTGACCAACACAACCTAAGTGTGTAATCCATCCTGACCAACACAATCTCAGTGTGTAATCCATCCTGACCGACAGAACCTCGGTGTGTAATCCATCCTGACCAACACCATCCCAGTGTGTAATCCATCCTGACCAACACAATCTTAGTGTGTAATCCATCACCATGAAACAATCACTTTACCTTATTTTATGGCAATCAGAGTAACATAAAATCGCAGCGGGCTTTGAAGGACACTTTAGCTAAGCTGAGCTCCCCTCCCTGGTCAGAGAGGACATAGAAAGGCCCACCCCCCTTCCCCCCACACAGCGCAGTCTCCGGCACCCTTGCGGCCCCTCCACCCGTGAAGGTGTTCCTCCATGAGCCATTGAGTTTCCCCTTAGCATTTCCTCACAGTAGCGTTGCGATGAATTTATTCGTGCAGCTTTCCAGCTTTCACAAACATTCATAAAAAATTAAGGAAACGACACAGCGGTTAGTTTTATGATGGATAAATGGTTGCATCCCTCCCCAGTCGGTGCGGTCTTTAGCCCCTCACATGAGTAGCGGGACGAGCCAAGATACGGGGGGCTTTCCACTTGGAGCAGGGAGGTATATGCAAGCTTTTTACCTGGTTCATTGGAGTAAAATTACTTTTGTTCTTGTCCTGTGGGTAACTGAGGACATTGCCAACATGGTTTGTGACCTGTATTATGCTAAATTAACGTGCAAAAAACATCAGTAACCCGGAGTCAGGCACTGAACTTAGCGCCAAAACCGAAGACGCAAAGTCTACAGCTTGCTAAAATAGCATAATTAGCAGTGCCATTCATTACAGTAGCCTGTTTTAGGCTAAATGGTAGGGAATTAGAGTTGTGTGGTGATTACATGCATGTGTTTAGTCAACACTCTGCCCCTAGCGAGAGTGTCATGGAAGACTACTTATTAATTTACAGAAAGGCACAGCCCGATTAGAGGAGCCCTGCTGTTTCCGTCAGCAGGCCCTGTTCTCGCAGGTGTGCGTGTGTTTTCATTTTTGATAATGTTTTTATCTGTAACATACTAAACACTGCTTGAACGGTCAGGAAATCTTCTGCTCACTAAATCTGTCCTTTTTGTTACTAGGCTGAACCTCATGTTTAAATATAATCACATCGGTGTGCGAGACAGTCTGGAAACGTGACTGCGCTCTCAGCTGGCTCGGCTGTCCACAACATGCCTGCAAAGGAACTGACTGACAGGTCAGCCAATCAGATGGACACCTGGAGGTTAATTTAAACTGAGCTCCCTCTGAGAGCCCAGCAATCTGATCTCCCAAAACCCGTTTTAACATCCGTGGATCTGGCGGCAGATTCAGATCTGCATTCTGTTTGTGGCACAAACATGCGTGTTTTGGTGTATGAAAGTGTAAAATGTGATGTGGTGTTCCTTTGTTCTTTAAATTTTAACATGCTGTTTTAATCAGCAGTAAGTAATTCCTTGATAATCGCCACCATCACTGGTGTGGCATTCTGTCTAATGCAGCATTATAGTCACAGAACAAAAGATTGATTATTCTGCTCTGAATATTAATCAAATAGTTTTAAAATATTTAAATATAGGGTACCATTGCTGGAAATGAGCTCCTCGTTTTCTTGTTGTAGGAGGGAAATGCTCACATTTCCACGGATATTTTCCCACATTTCCGTGTGTGACAGATGTGTCCATTCAGGACTGCATTTGTATTTCAGTATCTGAGAGCGAGGTTGGTTACAATCGGGTATTCGAAGAAAGAAAATGTATGAGTATTTAATGAATGGAGTGAAATTTACATCTGTTTGGTTTTCTCAGTCATGCGGGATTTGACTCTCTGTCGTTCTGACGTTTTAGCATTACTTTGACTCAAACCAGCAGGCTGGGCTGATCCTCTGAATCTGCCGCTTCCCAGGTTAGTTATTTTTGTGGTGGCCTTTCCTCTCCCTGTATATGGAGCCATAAGGCCACCGAGCCGTACAGTGTAACAGTCTAATGCCCCCACTAGGTGTCTGCAGCACCTGTGGGTTTGGATTTGCTGCGATTTGAGGTCTGTCTCTCCCCGTCTGGCAGCCTCTCCCTGCGATGCTGCAGCAAATGCTGCCGCCTTCATTTAGGTCATCTTCACATTCAGGCTCCCCCACCAGCAGGGTGCGCTCATCAAACAGTCCTTATCTCCAAATAAAGGCTGTCATGAAAAGTCTCTTTTAAGAAAAAGTCTTTATTCAAGAAAATTCTCTTGATAGCTTTCAGTTCTCTTCAGTTTCATTTGCTTGGCAGGCTGTTAGTCTGTGCCAAAGTGAGGGGGTGATGGGTAATCAGGGGCCTGGTTTCTGCTCCCCCCCTTGGTGGTTCTGGTTAACCCATTGGCGAGGTGATAAAATGGCAGAGTGTTAGTCTGGCACTGCTGTCACCTCTCTGTCGGTGCCAGGACGAGGTGTCGGATTTGAGGCGCAAGCCGCCTCGTACCTGTATCTCCATGGACCGGCATTCGTCACAGGCTCTGCCATTCCTGTCAAGTCGTTGAATCTGCCCGGCCCAGATAAACACTTCAGACGATGTGCCCTTTTTCTTAATTGTCTGGACGATGGAACGGACTGCTGGGTAAACAGGTTTCTGTATTTATTAATTCAGACATGCTTGTTTAAGAAATGGATAGATATTCAGGTACGACTCCCAGCGTGACTAATTCATCATACCCGTTTGGAAGTCTGAACAAATATTTACTAATGACAGCGTTTCACGTTTAAATGGATATTAAATGTCCAGTGTGTCAGCGAGAAATCGGAGCAGTTTTTAAAATATGCACATTTTGCGAGTGGATCTTCGCATGTTATGTTTTGTAAAGACAGATTTATCCACTAGGAAAGGTAGGGCAGTGGGGGGGTTTGATGGGGGGGCACTATAGCGTCCATCTCTCATGGCTGTGAGACCTATCGCTGCCCCCTGCTGTGTGGCGGCTCCTCTCGTATCCGTGAAGGTCACATCCACAGCCCAAAATTTGACCAAGTCAAGTCAAGTGGGTCTTTATTGTCATACCATCTGTATACAGATACAGT
The DNA here is from genome assembly GCA_011763525.2 of Mormyrus iriodes. Lineage (NCBI taxonomy): Eukaryota > Metazoa > Chordata > Actinopteri > Osteoglossiformes > Mormyridae > Mormyrus > Mormyrus iriodes. The sequence goes on from JAAGVU020000002.1 coordinate 14,974,062, forward strand.
TTACAGAGGCAGGAAATAACGCACACATGAGGGAGAGGGGGAAAGGAGAATAATAGCTAATAATTAAAAATAGAGAATATACAGTACATACACTGACATCTCTGGGTCCACAGTTCTTGAAGCTGATCCTCCAATCAGCTGTGGACCACCCAGTCTCACTGAGATTACATAGGTGGTGAATCAGATGGGGGTAGGGAAGGCCATAGGGATCTGTGGTATCGGGGTGAACTTCTCCAGGCTGGTGCTAAGGCTGTCTTCCTGGCATTGCAGGCAATCTGTCTTCCATTTGGGAAACGGGCATCATCCCAACTGACTGGAAAACGGGACTTGTTGTCCCTATCTGTAAAGGGAAGGGTGACCGCCTGGATTGTGGCAGTTACAGGGGGATAACACTGCTCTCGGTGCCGGGTAAGGTCCTTGCAAGGGTCATCCGTAACAGGATCCGTGACCACTTGCTCTAGTACCAGAGACCGGAGCGGTCTGGTTTTACGGCTAAGAAGTCTACCATCGATCGCAACCTGGCACTGTGGGTTCTCATCAAGCGCAAATGTGAATATCGGCAGAGGTTCTTTGCAGTCAATTTTGATAAAGCGTTTGACTCTGTTGATCGAGTTGCCATCTGGGACATCCTGAGACTTCGCCGGATCCCCCTGAAGTTTCTGGACATCATGGTCGACCTGTACATTGGTATTGTGAGTGCTGTGCAGAGTGAAGGAAGAACCTCTGCATTCTTCCCAGTTGATTCTAGGGTTCGCCAGGGGTGTGCTCTTGTTCCTACTCTGCTCAGTGCTTGCATGGTCTGGGTGTTGGGCAGGATCATGGAGTATAGCAGTTGTGGGGCATCTGTTGGTGAAGAAAGATTTACTGATCTTGACTTTGCTGTCGATGCTGTGATGTTTGCGGAGTCGATGGAGGCTCTGATCAGGACTCTTGAGAGACTGAGCGAGGATTCAGAGTCTCTGGGATTGTGAGTGTCCTTGATAAAAACCAAGATCCAGGCCTTTAATGACTTATTAGGCACAGCCATCAGTAGTGTGTCTGTCTGCGGGGAGAGTGTCGACCTCGTCGAGAGGTTCACCTACCACAGCAGTAAGTCATTCATGTCTCTGGTGACTCTTCCTATGAAGTCAGCAGATGGATCGGGAGAACATGGGGGGTCATAAGGTCGCTGGAAAGGGAGTGTGTGGCGCTCCCGATATCTTTGCAAAAGGAAGAAGGTCCAAGTCTTTAGAGTCCTGGTGCTCCCTATCTTGCTGTATGGCTGTGAGACATGAATGCTATCCAGTGACTTGAGATGAAGACTGGACTCCTTCTGTACTGTCTGTCTTCGGAGAATCCTCGGGTACCGCTGGTTTGACTTTGTGTTGAACAAGCGGTTGCTAGGGGAGTCCTGAAGGAGGCACATTGCCTGCATTTTGAGGGAGCGTCAGTTACGGCACTATGGCCATGTGGCGCGTTTCCCTGAGGGTGATCCAGCTCACGAGATCCTCATTGCTGAGGACCTGAGCGGTTGGTCCAGGCCAAGGGGACTCCCACGTAACACCTGGCTGTGGCAGATGGATGGCCCCCTTCAGAGCTGGGCTGGAAATCACGGCACTTTAGGGCAGGGCCGCGTAACAATTTCAAAAACAAAACAGAAGCAAACAAATAGGTCCAGTTCAGACACCAACGGCAATTTCAGCTACACATCAGAAAGTGGACACGTGGAATAAATTAATACAGATAGCCATGGTCAGCCGCACCCCCCTCCCAAGATGTGCCCCTCCTCTGTTCCTCACAGACATCTCTGTGGGATGGAGGCAAGTTGTGAAACAACATGGGCGAGGAGCCGGCAGACGGCCCCCCTTCCAGCTGGATGGATTCCAGATGGATTTCCAGAGGGTGGGACTGGGCCGTGTGTCTGCCTGGGGGATTTCCAGGCAGGATCCTGAGGCGTTTCGTCATGCTCCCCTACCCGACCTGACATGAACTGATACACTGACACACAGGGGAGCTAGGGGTACCCGCACAATATTACAGACACGGCAGATTGTAGAAGTTGTCAAAATCGTAATTTTAAAAAGTGATGTAGGAAAGATGCAGTGTGTAAGGTGCAGTGTTGGGCTGTGTTCACTGGATAAAGTTGCTGTTGCTGGTAGTAAGCCAGCACAGTAAAGAAAACGGGGCCAGTAAAGAGTTCAGAGTTCTAACAGCTTTGGGGCAGAAGCTGCTGCAGAACCTGGCAGAGGAGCTCAGATGCTTCTGTACCTTCTGCCAGATGGGAGGGAGACAGGGTGAGAGTGTGACACTTGTTTCTTCAGTAGTTCCTAAGGAGTTCATTCAGTGGTTTGGGGGCAGTGTGTTGCTCAGTGGGATAAGCCTCTGTGCCTGTGATCAGAAGGTCACCAGTTCAAGCCCAGCTTTGGCATGTCTACAGCATCTTGAGCAAGGCTCTTAAACCCCAGCTCCCTGGGTGCCACATCAGATGGCTGCCCTTTGTGGCCAGCTTACTGTCACCTACACGACTCGTTCCTTCAGTAGTTCACAGAGGTTTACTGAATTAACAGATATAGCAACAAACATAGTAACTGCTTGAGGTAAAACATGCATCATGATTCATTACTGAAGAATTAGTATGTTACTAAGACTTAGTTTGTGATTAGTTAATACCTAAGTAATAGTATAATTCTATGTTATTTGTGCCCCATCCAGTGAAGTGTTGTCCAAAACTCAAAAAGTCTCAAAAAGGATCGCTTCAAACCCACAACAGTAAGGCTAAGCCAATTCTAGGCCACACAATTAGCCCATTCAGCCATGTAGCGGTCCATGAAGCAGGGAAACACACTAGGGAACAGACCAACACCAATCTAGGGAAAGACTGGGAAAACAAAATCGCCAGTGACACCTGCTGGTCAAACGTGGAGATGACAACTAAACGGAGCAAAATAGGTACCAGTCCTGATAGTTATGAATGAAGCCAAGGACCTGGCAGATTAAAGGAATATGGTGCCAGTGTGGCAAGGCAGAATGAACAGCCCCTAGAAGGGTGCAGGGAGCCACTGGGGGGCCAGTGTGACCCTCACCCCAGCAGCCAGTGTGACTTATTGAGTGAATAAATCCCTTCTAATTCCCAGCCATAATTAATCAGCTTCATTCCACCAATAGATGCTCCCAGCTGAATATGTAAATGGAAAAATCCAAAGTGACGCAATGATCTGGGCTTTGGGACTCTGGGAACGTGCTTTAAGCGGCCGTGTCTCTCTGCCGGTGACAAGTCCACGCCTTCCTGCCCCTTGCTGCCCCTTTCTTGCCCCTTGCTGCCCCTTGCTTTCCCTTTCTTGCCCCTTGCTGCCCCTTTCCTGCAACTCTACAATCAGTCGGTTTTCTCAGTTTTTAATGATTGCTGCTAACGGTTGCCTCATAACTATCGGAATGTGGCCAGTGATGTGAAATCTGCTTACATGAATGCCTTGTTAAAGCTAACCAGGACACACCAGGATTCACATGCGTAGGAGAAGCTAAAATATGATATTTTCCAGAGAAATGTACTGCCGTATGCATACATTCTGTAGGATGCCTGCTAAGAACAGTCTGTGCTGTGTGACGTTTCCTTATTCGTTACTTCCAAGGTGACGCATACTTGACTGTTTGATGTAAAGTGATGTCACATCTTCACAAATGACCTAGATGTTACTATTTTGAAAGTTTTATACCGCATTCTGCCAACAATCCTGTTTCTCCCTGTGTGCTTCGCGCCTTTGTAAAGCAGGCAGGAGCCTCCAAGGCTGCAGATAAATGTTTATTTATCTTCCATGTGACATACAGATTGCGGTCAAAGCATCCAAAACACCACAGGAACGTGTTAGACCATTCCGTGCAGCACAGTGTGAAGCGGCGACGAAGGCCTGAGTCAGCGAGGGCCGCGGGCCGTTTGACAGGAAGCTGACTCTGCTCCTCTGGCACGACACCCCCTGATCGCGCCGGTTTGTTCATGTCATTAGCCTCTATTGTAAGGACACCTCTACACACATTTCCAAGAATGTCCCATGGAGGCGAAGTCTGCTGGTTATTATGGCAGCCACAGGAGATGGCTACCTTATTCTCTGCACCGCAAACCCCCACTGGGAGTACGTGCCGCGCCTCTTCCCGTCAGGTGGCAGTTCCAGAAATGTTCCTCCGGCTTCTGGGAATCATGGCTCAGCCGGACGATGGCAAGCCTGATGCAGGACCCTTGTTACCGACGGCTTCATCACTGGGGCTGAGGAGACGGGGGTGAAGTTTCCCGGGCTGGTGGCTGTGACTCGCATAGACTTGATTCTCGTTGCTGCTCTCCACAGGCAGGATGTGTCAGAAACAGTGTATACAGAGATTGTATCAAACACTTTCTGTGCTTCAAACCAATGGCCTTCAGTATTGAATCATAACCCCCTTGCATTTATGCAGATGTATCTGTTTTATTCTCCTGCCTGCTGTTTCTCTGCTCTAATCATGTCCTGTCTGAGCTGGAACCGTCACTGACAACTTGCTGCCCAAGATCGCCTTCTTTCAGGATTCAAATCACAATCCATTGATAGGTGCATGAAAAGGGGGCAGCTGGAAGGGGGGCCGTCTGCCGGCTCCTCGCCCATGTTGTTTCACAACTCGCCTCCATCCCACAGAGATGTCTGTGAGGAACAGAGGAGGAGCACATCTTGGGAGGGGGGTGCGGCTGACCATGGCTATCTGTATTAATTTATTCCACGTGTCCACTTTCTGATGTGTAGCTGAAATTGCCGTTGGTGTCTGAACTGAGCGTATTTTTTTGCTTCTGTTTTGTTTTTGAAATTGTTGCGTGGCCCTGCCCTAAAGCGCCGTGATTTCCAGCCCAGCTCTGAAGGGGGCAATTCTGTCAAACAGCTCCAGTTTGTCAGTCCTACTTTTTCACCACATCATAACATAAACACTCCGATTGACAATGATTTACCGAGGCTGTAGTGTACTTGCCATTCAGCTCTGATTTCATATTGTGATGTCAAGGGAACTATGTCGAATCACAAGGGAACCACCTCGAAGCACAAAGGAACCACATCAAAGGCCAAGGGAACCACGTCGAAGCAGAAGGGAACAGGGTCGAAGCTCAAGGGAACCACATCAAAGCAGAAGGGAATCACGTCGAAGCACAAGCAGTCTTGTGACAGTCTTCCCTCTCTATTCACCATACTATGAAAATTAAAATCAAATAAGGAAGCGAGCACATTAACCTTAATGCAAAATATTAATATGTTTATTGCAATTTATTATAATCCATTTTCTCAGCCTCTGCGTTTCATGATAAAAATCGACACGCTGCCTTTGTGAGGCGCTTCTGTCTTCACTATCATTTAGATAGATAACTGCTTAAATGACCTCCTTTCGTGCTGGTTTTCCCATTCAAACGCTGCATGAACCTATCAGAGTGAGTGAGCTAGCTGTAGCAGTTAAATATGTGATATGTGTTATGCGTGTCTACTGTTGTTATTCATTCATTCCATGCGGGAATCAGTGAGCTTTATGAGTTTCCCTGACTTTAGTGTGTACATTTCTGCTGCTTAATGGTGTTTGCATTTTAATTAAGAGGAGGCTTCATTGTGGAAAACATCATCATATTATTTATTATCATTATTGTTATTAATATTATTGTTTTTTTTCCTGTGGATATTTCCTCGCGATACTGGCCTCCATCCAGAGTGCCTCCCCGCTCTGTGCTGCACAGGATCGGCTCGAGGCCCCCGTGACCCTGCTAAGGGTAAGAGGCGGGAAGATGGACGGATAGATGGATGAATGATGATCATTAATAACTATTATTGCTGTGTGTGGTATGTCTGCACACATGCCTAAGGCTGTACTGAAGCGGCTCAGACGTGCACAGTAATTCTGCTTTTAGTGCCAGTGTGTCGCCCGGGCTTCCTTCGCGCGGAGTACAGCCGTACTGAACTTGGCATCAAACCCCAATGTCGGAGAAACTTTCCGTTCCAAACGATGCTGCGCGGTGATTTAAATATTTCAGAGTATTGACTCAGATCTGCTGCTTTTCAAAGGAAACATGAATCAGACTGGGAGAAACCTTTTTTTACACTTCACCCTTGAAGACCTTAATCATGTAAAATTTAAATTTCTGCATTTATATAACACAACAATGTGACGTCATCCCCAATACCAGTCTGGACCAACTGGAGGGATTTTCAGCCAGTCAGCCTATGGGGGAGGGAGGCAGGTGATGATGTAAACCGATTAGTAGGAAAAGATCATCAGTTCTAAGGACACCGATAAGCATTCTCAGTGGACCTCTGGTAAACCCCATTTCTAAGCCATCTGGTCAGAGATGTTTAAAGAAAAATGCCAACTAAATCCGACTGGCCATACTAATGCCCTCCTGGTTGATCCCCTACACAAGTAAAAAGTTAGAATTCATTTTAAAAATGCACATCAAAAGTGCCACCAGTTGCTGCTGTGCATTCTGGGGATGATGAATGAAGCAGGCCTGACTGGTGAGCAAGCTCTATGCACTGACCTTTGCTTCTGCCTCCACACTTTGATGAAACGGAGTTCTCACGTTCTCAGGGAGTTTTCACATTCTTAGGCAGTTCTCACATTCTCAGGGAGTTCTCACGTTCTCAGGGAGTTCTCATGTTCCCAGGGAGTTCTCACATTCTCAGGGAGTTCTCACGTCCTCAGGGAGTTCTCATATCCTCATGAAGTTCTCACATTTGCGGGGAGTTCTCCTGTCCTCAGGGAGTTCTCACGTCCTCAGGGAGTTCTCATATCCTCATGAAGTTCTCACATTTGCGGGGAGTTCTCCTGTCCTCAGGGAGTTCTCACGTCCTCAGGGAGTTCTCACGTTCTCAGGGAGTTCTCACATTTTCCTGATCTCACCTAGATCGCCACTAAATAAACAATGATATTTTCAGGCATGAATCAATAAACAGATGGACAGGATGGAGCGTGTTGGTCACTACACCTTAATTATAACCAGTAATAAGGTGTGATTTCACAAAAAGATGAGACTGTTTTTATCTGTCCATTGCTAACAATGCTTATACGTATGACAGCCTTTGGATCTGCTGTTAGCTCGCCTGATGTGATCATTTACGTGGCTTAATAGCATTTACCATGGCTGGGTTTTTATTTTTTTAATTAAATATGGATGGTTTAATTTAGCCTTATAAACTGCATTGTGGGCAAGAATTTGTTTAGATGTAATAAGCAAGTAAACCAGTAAATCCTGCTTAGAAAATCAGATTTGATCTGACTTATTCTGTGGTGCTTTGTGATGGTAACATAGCATTTTCCAGCATTTTCAATTAGTTTCCAGAGAGTAACTGTTGATCTGAAAAGCTCTGGGTTTTATTTGGGCAGGGAGAGGCTTGGTGATTGAAGCCACCCTAAGTTTGTCATTCACCTGGGCCATGCAGTAACCACCCAGCATAGAAACTGCTAACTTACATCCAGGAAGTACAGAGCTGAAGGCTTGGTCACTCTGCAGGGAAATCAGTACAGAAACCCCACTATATATATTTACTGCATGATGTAGTAAAACCTGAAAAGTTAGAGCCTCACTGAGGATGTTAGTCAGCTATTCTCTGCCTAATTACATGCACAGTGATTCATTCTCACCGGACAAGATGAAAACCGGCAAGTTAGCGACTGACACCTTGAAGGGCACCGCAAAGTTAACTGAAGTTGCCCCCTATGGATAGGAGCAGCTCTGTGATAGGCCCGAGGCCCGGCTCTTTGTGGGCGGCGGGGCAGCTCTGCGATAGGCTCGGGGCCTGGCTCTCTGTGGGCAGCAGGGTGGCTCTGCAATAGGCCCGGCTCTCTGCCGGCGGCAAAGTGGCTCTGCGATAGGCCCAGGGCCCGTCTCTGTGTGCGGCAGGGCGGTTCTGCGATAGGCCCAGGGTCCGGCTCTCTGCGGGCGGCGGGGCGGTTCTGCGATAGGCCCGGGGTCCGGCTCTGTGTGCAGCAGGGCGGTTCTGCGATAGGCCCGGGGTCCGGCTCTCTGCGGGCGGCGGGGCGGTTCTGCGATAGGCCCGGGGTCCGGCTCTGTGTGCAGCAGGGCAGTTCTGCGATAGGCCCGGGGTCCGGCTCTCTGTGGGCGGCGGGGCGGTTTTGCGATAGGCCCGGGGTCTGGCTCTCTGCGGGCGGCGGGGCGGTTCTGCGATAGGCCCGGGGCCCGGCTCTCTGCGGGCGGCGGGGCGGGTTCTCAGCAGCGGTGATGCCGTGTTCGAGTTGACCGGTGCAGGACCATGTCAGTGCCAAGCAAAGGCGACTTTTGGTGCATTTTCTCCGGGCCAAAGGACATGAGCCGTGAGTCGAAACAGGGAAGGGAGACTAATGGAGAAACGGAGGAGTTCCAGAGTGGCAGGCAAGGCTTTCGAGAGACTAGTGGCCCCCTGCAAGCCCCCTTTAATTGTGTGGTTCTCCTCGAGCGCAGAAACCCACCAGGGATTGTTTTCATCCTGTTTGGCTCTGCGCAGAGCGTGGGAAAACTGCCGCCCCCCCTCAATTGCCACCCCGTCCAAAAACTCAAAACGCCTGTCAACATCCAGGATTTGTGGCGCAAATGTAAAGACCAAAAATCAATGGTTACAGGAAGATTTTCCCTAGTGGGTGCCACATGCCATGGGCTGCAGGACATCCAGGTGCAAAGGAGTTCCTTCCAGAGCCATGGTCCGGATTTACGGGGGGGCCTCCCTGTACACCAGGATGGGCTTCCTGGAGCCTCCTTCACAGTTGTGGCTGTGCTCGTGCCCTCTTTCTGCTCATATTTCCTGTTTATTAATCAGAATTGTGAAATGAAACGGACCCTATCAGGCACGGAGCAGCATTTCAGTATGAAAAGGATCTTCCCTGAAAAGTACCGACCACCTTAGCGAGACTCAATTAATCAGCAGGTGCTGGGAGGAGACATCTGTTATCTGCGACGTTAGAATAAAATATGGGCATGAATTCTTCACCAGTGTGAAATAAAAGACCCGGATAATTTTAGAAAGCATCACTCAGTCGGTAATCTTACCTCTGAAAGGCCCTTCGTCTTACTTTTTTAGAACATATTGCTTAAGAAGTACATTATACCAAGTTTCTTTAAAGCCCCTGTGATATAATATCACATTTATATTTCTTAATTTTAAGTCTCCAACTTTATGACTAACCCAAATAAATAATAAAACTGGGAAAATGCGTCCAGGTGTGCTCATAGTGCACAAAGCCAAAGTCAGAGACAGACTGATAGACTTCAGATAGACTTGCTATCTGGTCAGTAACCCCCCCCCCACCCAAGGATCTGCAGATCGACCTCTGGCCTCTGACCTCTGGGACACCATGATCTCCAAGGGCTTATGGGATTATGGTAGTAACCGGGCAACGTGACCCGATGATGAGCCTCCACAGCGTAATATGTAGCAGGTGATGAGGCCGGGGTGCGGGGGGGGGCACGAGCTCTCAAGCGGTGAGCGGGCCCTCTCCCCTGCTGGGGACCTCAGTGTCTGCTGCTCCATGTTTTCTTCAGCATGGATTCCTGGAATATGGAGGCAGCGGCAGAGCCCCTGACCCGGACACAGCTCTTTACACGCTTTGGAAATGCTTTTTACACACTTCTCTCTGGCAGCTTTCCGTTCTTTTCTCTGCTAACGCCGGTGTGACCCGACACAGAAGCAGACATGGTGACTGGCAAAGGGAAACATGGCCGCCTGCCCCCCTCCCCCCGCATCCGTCTGGCGGAGCACGCAGGCCTGCTGTGGTGGGAGGCACACCCAGCACTACCGGAGCTCCAAGCGTCTTCATTCAGGCAGGGAGCAGACATACCCTCCGGGAAGGTGCAGAACCTCAGCAAAGGATCACAGAGAAAAAAGTCACGACCTCCTCTTTGAGATTTTTGCTTGGCAGGTTACGGTTTAGATTATGCTTCTGAGTGGCTCGCCAGCCCCCCCCCCCCCCCCCCCCCCGGGGGAGGGGGGGCCCACCTTTGGGGGCCTTTCCGTTTGCGGGGCCTCGTCCCCCCTCCCTTTTTTTTTCTTTGCCTCTTTTTTTTTGGTGGGGAAATTTGTTTTT
>JAAGVU020000002.1:15055787-15067841 GCA_011763525.2 Mormyrus iriodes
TACTCCGGATGCCACAGAGATGATACTGAGTAGGGGATACTCCGGATGCCACTGGGATGATACTGAGCAGGGGATACCCCGGATGCCACAGAGATGATACTGAGCAGGGGATACCCCGGTCCCACAAGGATGACACTGAGTAAAAGCAAGTGATTTGTTGACTCTGCTTTGTGCACAACTCGCAGCAATAAGTGTACCAGAATCTGATTCTCCTGCTGCTAATTTTACATGTACAATTAGATTGTAATGGTTGTCATTAAAAATATTTTTAAATTTCATGTTCTGTGAAATTCGTTCTTAATAAAATTTTAAATAAGAGTGAATTGTCAGTGTACCAGTGGAGGCTGTTTGGTGAGTTATTCAGAATATGAACTAATGACTTGCCTTTCCCAGTAAAGACAGACTATATTAGTAGTAACTTATTATATAATTATATAATTAGTAGTAACTCATTATATAATAAGTTTTATTTGGCTATAATTTATGTCGGGTAAATTTTCAACTCCTTTTTTTTTTTAGAAATATTGTATATTTATCGCTAAGATTGTGGTGATATTACAATGTGAACTTTTGTGAAAATAGTTCAGCCCTAGTTTCAAGGCTGCTTTAAATGTTTTAAGTTATCATTTTGCAGCAGTGAGTGTGACGTGTTTTATGGAAATAATTTTATAGAGTATCCTTTACACAAAACAGGTATTAGGACTGTGTTGTTGGAAATCGCCCTCTGCCGTTCCTGCCCAAGGCACGGGCTAGTGAACATTAATGTATGCTACTGAAATTCAGCTTTTATTTTGTATGAACGCACAAAAAACATTTTGCTCCCTCCTTCATGCACGTTTCTCCGTGTGTGTGCTGGGACTCCGGTTAATGGAAAACGCTGCTTTACAAGGCTTCTGTTTCCTTTATCATTGTTGTTGTGCCAGATATTCTGTGTGATGCTGATCACAAAAATAACTTAAATTCTCACGTCACATGAGGTTTTTGAGAAACTGCCAGTTCTGTTTGCGATGATTGTAAAATGTTTAAAACACCAGCTATTTCGCGTAACGCTGTGGCCAAATACACCGGGGAATCATACACTTCTACCTTGAAGATGACTCACTTCCATCACGGACGTATGCTGTAAATATACAAATAATGTGAGGCTTAATTGTGTGTCACTCAAAAGCCTTGCGTGATAGGTAAATTCTGAATTCTGCACAAACAATACTGTAAGATTCCCCTATTTTGATTTGTGAAACAGAAAGTTAAAATTTGTGGACCAGTGATTTCTTTGAATAATGATTCTCAATATGTTAATATTAATTTTGCCTAAAATGCCCATCTCCAGTAATGGCTTATACTATATATAAGGTGACAAAAATGTGTGCTGCCAGTGTATGACTGTCTGCCAACGGTCGGCAATGTTTCTGCAGATGCTCTGGGATGTTTATGTCTGGAGGAGGGTGCTGTTCAGGCGGCAGATCCAGGGGCTAGCCTGGCCACCTCCGGCCCCTGCAGCCACCTCCACTGCCCAGAGACACCTAGGCAGCCTCCAGTGCATACAGGCACACAGATTTCAGGTCTGTTGCCTAGCTATGACTGAGACCATCGTGGCAAGGATACCTGCAGAAAGCTGCCTGTGAGGGTCTTAAAGAGTAAATAGGCTGATTTTTATCAAATATTTAGCAGAATATGAGTTTTTAATGTCTTTGGACATTATTAAGGCCCATGCTTCTCTACATTACCCAGAGTGTCTGATTGTGTCAGCGATGGACAGTGGCAACTGGCGTCTCATCCGCAGCGTAGCCCAGCCTTCTGCCCTGGGCCACAGCGCTCCCTACGGTCCCATAGAGGCTAAGCAACTGAAGGACAGACAAGGGATGGAGAAGGAAGCGTGTTATGTTGCTGAATACGGAATTTGAAATGCGACTGCTTCCTTATTTGCAATCCCTAAGTGCGCAGAAGAAGTGAGGCTTGCTTTTCATGGACGTTGTCTTGTAGATGTGAACTGTGCAGGCGAGTCTGACCCTCAGTATAATGGATGTAAATATTTTTCAACAAAGTAGGGGGAGAAATGTGAAGGATATGAGGAGCAGAGCGACATACAAAACGAGGACATGTGAAGGAAGGGCCTGTATGCAAGTCAGCTTGTATCACAGCAACAGAAACTGTTGCTATAGTGACTGACTAGGGGACTGAAGGAGAGGAAGTTTATTTTGGCTACTGAAGACTCACATGCGGTATCAACGATAAGCTTTGCCATGGCTGGGGGAGCACGCGTGTTTACCTGATACTGACACCATCTTTTGTGAAGGAGCTTCTATTGCTTGGTGTCTGAGGGGCGAAGGCAGTTCAGAAAGATTCCAGCCAGAAACGACGCAGCACAAACCGTGGATGACAGCTCAGCAGCGCTCGGCTTACGCTCCCGTACGGCAGAAGCGGGTTCGCAGGACAGGGCTCAGGTAGGGCAGAGCGGAACTGTGCATGGCAGGCACGCCCTTGAGGAATGCCTGAGAAGCCACCCCCCCCACTGAAGCACTTTGCTGAGATGTGCGATGTGCTGTGACAGGAAGTAAGCGTAATGGACAGGCGGGAGTGGACGAGCCCACGGCTCCCTTATTTGATCTGTCCATGGATACGCTTATTGATTTACCTCAGCAAAGGGTTTTTGAAAAATCTATTTGCCCTTTTCAATTTTTTTTCCAAGCTTCACAAATTTAGCATTGAGGTCTTTTTGACAGATGCCCCCCAGTGAGTAGCAAGAGCAGGCTCCTGACCGCTCCAAGTATCCAGGCAGATGGACCGCCAGCTCGTTGGCTCATTAACAGATTGGCCTTGCTTTTAATTAACGAGACCGTTCCATCGATTGCAAGCTGAAGTGGATGTTTTGCGCCGTGCTCTGCAGGGAGGGAATGGTGAACTCTGATCCCCCAGGAAGCCTGAGGGATAGCAGGGGTTAATTGATGGAGCCAGCCACGCTGGTTCTGGTGCATTCCGTGAATCTCCCATTTTGGTGCATTGTTTACTGGATCACCTGTAGAAGTCAAACTTGTTAGTGAGACTTTTTGTGGGGGGGGATGTGGAACTGAATGAATGAATGAATGAATGAAAGGTGCATTTATATAGCGCTTTTCAAGACACCCAAAGCGCTTTGCAGAGGCAATGGGAGCCACTTCAACCACCACCACTGTGTATCCCCCACCTGGATGATGTGACAGCAGCCATTCTGCGCCAGTACGCTCACCACACAGTAGCTAAGGTGGTGAAGGGGCAGGAGAGAATCCACCAGTTAGATATAGGGGATGATAGGAGGCCAGATGTGATAGGGCCACAGTGGGCATCGGGTTACCACCGCTACTCTTTCGAAAGATGCCCTCAGAGAGTCAGGACCTCGATTTTACATCCCATCCAAAGGATGGCGCCATTTTCACACCAGTGTCCCCATCACTGCACTGGGGCATTGGGACCCACACAAACCACAGGACAGGCTAACCTGCTGGCCACACCGACATCTCTTCCAGCAGCAGCTTTCCTAGATGGTCTTCATTCCAACTACTGGCCAGGACCAAAACTGCTTATCTTCAGGTGGATTAACTAGTCTGAACTGCAGGTGGTATGACTGCTGACAGCTGACAGGAACTAGACAGATATGAGTAACTCTGTAAACCAGATCATGTGGATGAGTGAGTGAGGGGGACAAAGGCATGGTGTTCTTCTCTGTTGATGCGTCCAGGGAGAGATGAACAAGGTCAGCCCACTGTTTCGGGGGGGTGGGGGCATGCTCAGATTAAATTTCCCCTCCAAGTAGCCTGCTAGTACTGGCACTTTTAAAGGGTGCCACATGCACATGGCATATTATTAAAGACCTGAATGTATAATATAGACCACAGGTTTCTGTGGTGAAGATGTGTGTAAATAGTACGAGGATTGCTCAAGACAGATTGCGAGTTAAGTTCCCCTGTCTGCCTCTACAGGCAGGGCACAAGTGGGTTTTCTCCTGACATCCACCCTTATAGCAGCAGCCACATCAGCATGTTCACTCCTATTTCTGTCCTCCTGGGAGGGAGGGAGGGCAGGGCTGACAATGTGCTATCTGTTCATAACCAGAAGGAATGGGGAAGAGGACCTTTTTATTTTTCTCTTCTCCACCACACTGCCCATCCCCTGTATTTTCTGCCTGCTTAGCCAGTCACTTGCCAGGCACCTCCATCACATGCCGGCTCTCAGCTCTGCGTGGCTGGCAGCCTGACGGGCATTTAAGTGCTTCTCTTTGGATGAAGCCATCACCTCTCCTTGTTTCAGCCAGCGCTCCCACAGCCACTGGTGAAAGGTGATGGGGGGCAGGATATTAAGGGGGGGGGGCTGAAGTGTGAGGAGCGTTTCCAGCTCCGCATGGCCTCGGAGAACACTGAGGAGAAGGATATGGAATTAGGAGGCTTTTGTCTTTTTGGAGCATAAGATGAATGACGTCCCACCGGTCCCGTTGTCTCTGTTTCCATGGATAATTCGAGTGCTCCTCCACGGGGGGCCATGGTGAGGAGATTGCTCCAGCATGGGGGGCCGCCATGATAGATGCTGCATCCCTTTTCTCTCGTCCATCAGAGGCTCGAGGCCCAGCATGTCCGCGGAAGGCAGTGGCTTCATGCCGTGGTCCGAGAGACAGCTCAGTCTTTGGGGCATGACCTGGCTTCACCCCCCACCCCCCAGCCTCCTGCTGCTGGAGGTTTCTTTTCCCCGGACTTGAGTGCCATGAGAGGTCGTCACAGACAAGAGGCCCACTGAAATATTCATGCCAACGCATCATCAGTCAGTGCCTCCTGGTCCCTGTTGCCGGAACATTAGCTTAAATCATCCTGTTGGAGCCACGAATATACGACTTGGAGATAGCTGTGTAATTAGCGTGGTGTCTTGCTTGGCAGAGAGAAGGGGTGGTGTTGGGGAGGGCAATTCAAAAGACCATAAAGAGCAGCAGAAAAATGTCTCACCAGGTTTGAGCATTCCGAAATACTTGGACGTACAGGCGGGAGCAGGACCTAGCTGTGGCTAAAGGTTCTGCAAAAGCAAAAAATGGCAGCCAAAGTTTAGTGCCAAACAGATGGATCAAACAATCTTTTTTAGTAGAACAGGTGACATTTATGCGGGACATGTTTCTGACTCCTTATTATTGGCACGAAACATGTAGCTGTAAATGTATCACTTGACAAAAAAAGAGTATTGAGTCAGACTTCCCTTCCCACACGGGAGTCCGAGCTCGGACTTCTGGGAGAAACCTGTTTGCAGATGGAGTCCCTGTAAGGGCCTTGGTACCAGTGTAGGGAAATTGATGACAGAGATTTGTGTTTTGCTAGCTCTCCACTCCCCCATGCCGGTGTGCCGATTCTGGCCTTGCTGGCAAGGTCGAGCGTAAGTGCTTCCGGCCGATCTGCAGTACAGGCGGCTGTAAGCCATGCGTGTGAGATGGGTGTAGGGGTGAGTGGGCGGGGCGCACGTTGGCCATCCACACGGCAGGGAGCTGCTGTAAATAGTACTGTGGTCTGAATGCCAGCTGAGGAGGTGGTTGGGGACAGTGCGGGCAGGTCCTGCTCCTCCCGTCCTGTCTGGGCATCATTAACACGCGTGGCCTGATAGAGAGAAATCTTTATTTTATTTTTTTCTTTAGGCTCAAAAGCTGAAACCCCAGCAAGGCCAGGGAAGAGGACCTTTCATCCTCCTGGCTAATGAAACGCAGGAGCTTGGTACATGTGTGGAGGGCTGGGTGTGAGTGCGAGGCTCCCGCCTGGTCCAATCACAGACACTATGACATGATAATGTCCAGTGATAATGGAAGGGCTTGTGGTCGGGATCTGTGTGAGCATGCCGGCTCTCCTTCACTATGTCAACTTCATCTCATTTTTGCTCTTTTTTTTCAATATGGATTCCTTTGGATCAACCAATATCCACTGAACAGGGAGTGAAAATACCAGGCCCTTTATTTTGGGTGGGTATTAGGAGGTGTAACACATCTAACATGGTCTCGACCCCAGAGTCTCAGGACTCATCACCATGTGGACCAGCCCAGGCAGTCCTCCTTTCTGACAGAGGAAATATGCAAAAACCTCTGCTGCTCAAGAACAGACTTTTTTTCTCCTTATTTATGCTTCTTTTCATTTTTTTGTAATTGTTTCACATCAATGCATGAATTCCTCCTGGAAATATAAAGATCCTCTTTACATAGGCAAGCTTTCCGCCAGGCTGCTCTGCAGGCTGTGCTCTGGCCGCTTGGCGGGTGGCTTTTTCCTCCATACGCTCCTGATTATCCGGGCTGAACTGCCTAATCACGCAGCAGAAGGGTCGGCTTGTAAACTTTAAATGCAGCTGCAGGCCCTCTTAATCCCCACGCATTAATGTAGCCCGACTCGTGGGCCAAAAGGCGTGCCACGCGATGCCTGGGCAGCCTGGAGCTACACCCCAGTGACCCTGAGAGTCAGAGTTGCAGCTGGAATCCATGGAAATTCAACAGGGATGGGAGCTGCTTCTGGAAATTTCATGTTTTAAAATCGCGTGTTTTATTCATCTATTTACTTTGCATTTTTCTTTGCTTCTTCTTTCTTTTCTGCCCCTGGATATTTTTTGCTATAAGCCATATTCGATAGAATTTTAAAAAATTTAATTTCCTTTTTAACAGTCATAGGATGCTTAATAATGTCAGGAAGGAAAGTGGCATTATGAAAACGGGAGAGAACTTGAAAGGTTTCATGCTGCCCTTCAGGACAGTGGCTGAGGCTGAGAGGCCCACATTGCCGTCATACAGGAGTGCTCCCTCATTACCAGGCCTCAAGCTGAGGGTCCCGCACTGCCGCCATACAGGAGTGCTCCCTCATTACCAGGCCTCAGGCTGAGAGACCCGCACTGCTGCCATACAGGAGTGTTCCCTCATTACCAGGCCTCAAGCTGAGGGACCCGCACTGCCTCCATACAGGAGTGCTCCCTCATTACCAGGCCTCAAGCTGAGGGACCCACACTGCCGCCATACAGGAGTGTTCCCTCATTACCAGGCCTCAGGCTAAGAGACCCTCACTGCCGCCATACAGGAGTGCTCCCTCATTACCAGGCCTCAAGCTGAGGGACCCGCACTGCCGCCATACAGGAGTGTTCCCTCATTACCAGGCCTCAGGCTGAGAGACCCGCACTGCCGCCATATAGGAGTGATCCCTCATTACCAGACCTCAGGCTGAGGGACCCGCACTGCCGCCATGCAGGATTGCTGCCTCATTACCGGGTCTCAGGCTGAGGAACCCTGCATTGCTGCCATACAGGAGTGCTCCCTCATTACCAGGCCTCAAGCTGAGGGACCCGCACTGCCGCCATACAAGAGTGTTCCCTCATTACCAGGCCTCAGGCTGAGAGACCCGCACTGCCGCCATATAGGAGTGCTCCCTCATTACCAGACCTCAGGCTGAGGGACCCGCACTGCCGCCATGCAGGATTGCTGCCTCATTACCGGGTCTCAGGCTGAGGGACCCTGCATTGCTGCCATACAGGAGTGCTCCCTCATTACCAAGCCTCAGGCTGAGAGACCTGCACTGGTGCCATACAGGATTGTTCCCTCATTACCAGGCCTCAGGCTGAGGGACCCGCACTGCCGCTGTACAGGATTGCTGCCTCATTACTGGGCCTCAGGCTGAGGGACCTGCACTGCTGCCGTACAGGAGTGCTCCCTCATTGCTGGGCCTCAGGCTAAGATGCCTGCACTGCTGCCGTATAGGAGCACTCCCTCATTACCGGGCCTCAGCAAGCCCCGACATCCTTTCAGTGCGTTTTAATGATCTGCCTACAAACTTTAAAGGAACAGCCTTATCTGTTTATTCAACACTCTCCCCTTTACCCTTCTTTATAATCTCAATTTGTTTTAAACTTACAATTAGCAGGCCGGGCCAGCTGGGGGTTGGCACCTGACACTGAGTGGCTAAGCACTAGCACCTTGTTTTAGCTAGTGGATACCATCACCACCATGAACTTTGACTAAATGCTGCTTTTGTAATCTATTGTAATGCATCTCCTTCAATTCTGAGGTTGTTTGAAATATTTCGGGGTGCACTGAGAGCACCGGTAGGGATTAGCAGTGCCTAGCATGCCTGCTCTGTGATGTACTGCACTTAACGTCCTTACTCTGGCAAAGATCAACAAGGCAGATGTGGGTCATGAAACTTGCGTGGGCAAACGGGAATGGCTTTCTGTGCCTCCGAACACAGCTCTGATTAAAGACCCTCACAATGAAAGCATTTTTCATAAACTATATTGGGGAGATGCATGATATACCAAGTGTGCTGTGAACATTTCTGTGGGTGGGGTGATTATGTTTAATGCTATTAATGTGAAATATTTGTTTGTTTATCATAGCAAGCTGTTAGTAAACAGGCAGCCTAATAAGGAGAAAGGGAACGATTCTGTCCACAGTAATGACTATCAACCAAACACTGATGAGAGTATTGTTGAGTTTTGTTTTTCAATCTCTGGATTTAGAGGAACAAGAGTCCAGTCTTTGTTAAGGTGGCAGCATAAGAGGGGGCCAGTCTTATCATCAGTCAGTGATATATTTTGATGAAGGAATGGGAAGGGGTACCTGAGGACCAATCAGCTTTCAGGGGCCTCTGCCTTCTTTACTGTGACTGTCAGCCGGGGGGAGGGGGACCTGCTTTCGATCATCCCCCCGCGACACACCGCCGCGTGTGACTTTGAGGGTGTTCTTAGATGCCTGTCTCCGTTGCTCATCTCTTATCTGCCGAGTGCCAGATAGGGGGAGTCTGTCCTCTGCCTGTCCCAATCTCATCTGAACATGGCACTGATTGACAGGGTGACAGCGGCACTCGGCCGCAACCTGAAATCAGAAACATGGGGGTGTGGGGAATATCGCACTCCAGGTCTGATAGCGAGGACAAGGTGGATGATGGAGAATGATGTTAGGGGGGTGGGGTGGGGTGGGGGGATGTAAGAGTGAAGGTAAAAAGTGGCAGAGAAAGCCAGGCGCTGTCTAGGATCAATAGTGTAATACAAGGGAGGTTTGGGGGGCGCATTTGAAGGCAAGACTGGCGGTTGCCTTCGACATTCCTCTGTCCCCCTGTACAGTCCCATGTCCCCTCATACATTCCCCTGTCTTGCTGTATATGCCCCTGTCCCTCTGTATGCTCCCCTCTACCCCTGTATGTTCCCCTGTACAGTTCCCTGTTCCCCTATACCCCTGTACGCTCCCCTGTATGCTTTCCCTGTCTCCCCATACGTTCCCCTGTCTCCCCGTAAGCTCCCCTGTCCCCCTGTACACTCCCCTCTCTCCCTGTATGTTTCCCTGTTCCTCGTACAGTCCTCTGTTCCCCTGGCCCCCATATCCTCCCCTGTCCCATACAAAAGGCGACAAGGCTTCTACACTGATCAAATAATAATGAGAAAGACCTGCAGCGAAGGACCTCACCTGATAGCGGGGACAGGTTCGGCAAGCTGGGGTCTCTCTGGCCGTCACGAGGAAGGTGCTGCCATTTGCTGCAGTGAAAGATGGAGAGCCTGTCCTGCCTAGATGGAACTCAATACATATTAATGCCTCAGGTAGTAGTCAGGGAGCTCTGAGTCACCGCCCCCCCATCACCACCACCTATGTCTGTCAGACGCAGTCGTCACTCAAACAGAGGTGGGATTTCAGTAACCTGCTTGGCATCATGTACGGAGAGAGAAGCCGCAGCAGACATGATGGGTGCAGTGGAGGAATAAGGGTGCTGGGAAAACCCAGATCTCGCGTCTGGAAAAGGCTAAGCTGACTGACGCACGTGGAAGGCAGTGAAGCGAAGGCAGTGAAGCGAAGGCAGTGAAGCAAAGGCAGTGAAGCGAAGGCAGTGAAGCGAAGGCAGTGAAGAGCCCTCAGCGCTGCATCTTCATGGGGGGGCAGAGGGGTGAGATGTTCTCTTTAAGGTTTTTTTCATTGTTCGCCGCCTTATATATTAGGTTCTGCAACATGTCATTGGGCAGCACCAAGGTCTCCTTCACAGTCTCCCTGTGTAACTGTGTGATGTAATCCCACAGTGGGGGGGGGGGGGGGCGCGTGTCACCTTCAGACGGACGGTCACTGCCATAGCTCATGCTATATGTTCTCCGTTCCAGGTTGCCACTTCTCGCCTCCCCGGTTCTGACACTAACTTGCTGAAAGAAGAGGCCCCAGCAGAAAGCTTTTTAGCCCTCACCTTGAGCCTCACTCGCCGGGCTGACCAGGGCCTGTCCGTCACAGAGCTTCGGCAGTACAGGTGAGCGAGGGTGGTTTGTCTGTTTTCATGCCCTGGATTCCCATATGTGGTCAAATGACCCAGGGCTGCCCGGTGTCACATAGCCATAACGAACTCCACGTACCGAATTAATTAAAGGATATTTGTCGTCGCCATTAAACACTTATCAGGCGGATGCGCTTGTCGGAATTCCGTTATTAATTGTTGTTGTTACACAACTGAGGTTCATAATGAATTTTGCTTCATTTCTTGTGTGTAATTTATATCCTGCGGTTAAGTGCGTATAGCTCATCCCCCTCAATCTGTTCATACTGAGTGATGCGGGTTGATGGGCTGTCGACTGTCTACTCAGTTACCCTCTGCAGCAGTGTTCAGGCCTTGAATTGAATTGAAGAAATAATAGTATTAATATTTATTATAACTGCAATCCTATACCCCTATTTTACTCATTTGTGATGTCCTCAGTGGGGGGGCTACTTACTTCCTTAGTGCTTTGTCACCTTTATCCCTGAAGGAGTGTGCAGCATCTGTCACCGAGGTCCCCAGCTCCTCTGACCATGTCGCTGCTTATTTGATATACCTCGCCTAACATGCCCAGGTTACTCAGATCATTGTGCAACATTCAGCTCAAAGCAGGATGGGCCCAGAACAGCACTTGAGAACATCAGGGGAGCCTCGCTTTAGTGTCTTGGATTCATGAATCTTCTCTCTCTCTCTGAGTCATCAGACCCTTTAAACCCTGCTAAGGATTTCCTGCCTCCATGACCTCTTGTGAGGCTCCACGTTCTCTTGATGGCCCTTGGAAACGGGCATCGTAAATATACGGTGGTGAGGTCTCCTCTCGGAGCGTGCCCTCCATCCCCACAACACGCGGGCAGCCTCCTACTCATCGTTTGAAGGCCCTCCTTGCTTGTGCAGAAGGTCCTTCATGCCAGCAGTGGGCGGAGACCTTTTGAGGAATGTTTGCCAAACAGACCGTTTGCCAGTGGAGTTGAAACAACTGAGGCTCCAATTTTACCCGGCCTACCCACCAATTAAGCTGCTGCGAGACTGTAATTCTGTTTGCTGGGACGCCAATAGTAATAGTAATAATAATCCCTGCTTTCCTTGAGCGCGGCCGCTCCAGAGCCCTGCTGCTCAGCCACACTCCCCATCTGTGTGAGTCATGGCCGCTTCGCTGTGACATGCCTGCCTCTGGCTGATGTAACCTGCACCCAAACCCAAAGTCCGTGTTGCATCTTGGTGTCTTGGCTCAACAGCTGATAAAATTCTGTTACTAGATGTGCAAAGTGTGGGGCTGGGAAATCTGAGACCATTTGGGGGGGGGGGGAGACCACGGGAACAGAATAACTTGGAGCAGCAGGCTCTCTTCTGAGACATCTCAGGTGGGGGGGGCTCCAGGCAGATCTCATAAAACTCGGAGATGCTGGTGAGTACTGTCCCCCGGGGAGAGTGAAATGTGGGCGGGTGTGGGAGGGGCGAGGGTGAATCCATTGAAAGTACAGGGGACGCGGGGGGGTGTCAGGGCAGTTTGGAAACCGGAATCAGTCCCTGAGGCAGCTCTGGCTTTTTGTGGAAGCACTTGAGAGGGCAGTGTTCAGGTGTGGAACGTGGGAAAGGGCTGGGTGTGGTGCCCACCAGTCCCTGGCCTTCCGTTCTCACTTTTGTTAGTGATGCTATCGGCACCAAATCGTGGGGAGACAGAAGGTGTGGAACGTGGGGAAGAGCTGGGCGTGGTGCCAGTCCGTCCATGGCCTTCCGTTCTCGCCTTTGTTAGTGATGCTATCGGCACCGAATCGTGGGGAGACAGAAGGTGTGGAACGTGGGG
>JAAGVU020000002.1:15109800-15123012 GCA_011763525.2 Mormyrus iriodes
AACGTACTGACGCATTATCGGATGAGCTGGGACTGAACCATGTAACGTACTGACGCATTATCGGATGAGCTGGGACTGAACCATGTAACGTACTGACGCATTATCGGATGAGCTGGGACTCTTAGGACCCCAAGTGCCGGTATTCCAGTACTCCTGGATGCCTGTGGCCGCTGTGAGCCTGTCCTTAAACTAGTATAACATCTGTTTTGCTAAGAGGTATATTTAAAGAAAATCATAAGACAGGGAGGTTTATTTAGTTTCACTCAGAAAAGTTGAAAGGATGCGCATAAATGAGAGAATGAGACAGGTTATTAATGTAATTCGCACACAAGGGATCCTGATTTAATTGTGACTGGGGTCATTTCTGTCTGCTCTAATGAGCTAAAACGCAGTTCTGTGCTCAAATGTTTTAACTTCCCTTAAAGTGATTATTATGACAGACGTATTACTGCCTGCAGTCCTTCATCGATTGCATGTCTGCGGGTCAGTGCTCTGCAGCGGATCAAATTGAAATTAACCCCTCGGTGCACCAAATATTTGTGCAAGTCCGTCTGCCTGCCAGCCTCCGTTTCACCACTCTGACATTCTGATAAGAGTTGCGAACGCAAATACAAGCCACTGCCAGTGGAGCTCTCATTACCAGCCATCCTTGTAACTCTACGCATGTACGCTATTCGCCCCGGTATATGTGAGGGAGTTATCGTTCACCTGGACCATTCTTCCTGGTTTTAGCTAAAGTTTATGAAATGATGGCGTGTAAGACAACAGCTAGTCCCTCCTGTGGGGATTAAAACGTAGCCATCAGTCCTGGGTGCCGAAAACAGAGGACTTGTTCTGAACAAATATTTGTACCAGTACATGTGAGACTATGCCAGCATCCCGACATAAAAGAGAGTCAGAGAAGCATAAGCTGTGTAGAGATTCACACCACATCTGTGTGCTGTGCAAGCTTCTCTGTCGAAGAGCTCGCCTTCTTTCTACATGGGACTGGAAATGAAATCCTTTAACAAGTGTGATCCAGATTTGCCAAGTTTGGAGAAAGGACTTAAGACCTTCTCACACTCATCTAGCAGGGAATGAAAGATGGGATCTTCTCTTGATGAGAGCTTGTCCTTCTCCCCATGCATAAGGGCCCTATGAAGCGAGAATATTGCGGAGTAGCAAACATTCCTCATTCGCCGCCCTGTCCGGCCTGCTCTTTGTGGCGGTGGAAGGCCTCCTGGCATTACTGAGACAGCGCTGGGCTGAGTGAAGCCACAGCTTCAGACCCACATGCATAACTTCTGTGTTTTAATGGCTCCTCTCTGGTCTCTCGGTATCGCTGCAGGATACATGCGAGCCGGAGACGTGCATCTTCTCACTAATGGAAGGCCTGCGAGGCCGTGTAGCTCATTAGCTCGGAGCCAACGCCATCTTCCAGGTCAGCACAGGTCAGAAGTTTGTTAGCTGTTTTTTAGTGGAAAATTGAGGAGTGTAATAATAATTGTATTATCCGCACCTGCGCCAAGATGCTGTGAAAAGTCAGAATATATTTTTGGGGGAGTGTCTGTCAGAATGTGCTTTTGGAATGAGCAGGGTTTTGTTAAGCGGGATTGCCTGTTTCCTTCATGGAGGCAGGAGTGAGATGGCTGCCTTGGAGAATCTGTGATTTTACCCATGAGAGTGTACTGAGTGGGGGGTAGTTTACCATCCACGAGGGCGTCCTTAAAAGCGCGGCACTCAGCCATGGGAAGTGCTGTGGGAGTTATTTGCAGAAAAGGCAACCTTCTTGAACTTTAACATATTCACGAGGAAGAACCGTGGAAGCCAGCCGCCTGAAAAGATGGTGGACACACAGACGTGATTTTTACCTGCGGGGCTTTCATGGTTCCTTGCAAAGTGACACGTTTTTGAAGGCTCAAAGGAAGAGTGTTGCTTGGCAGCCACACAAAGGGGAGCTTTAATCCCACTTATTAGCCGAACACACAGCCACGGAGACCCAGGGACTTCAGTGTCTGTAGACTGAAACAGGCAGGAAAATCCAATCGCATTATTGATATTAATGAAATTGAACCTAATACCAACATATACATGTATTATGCAATATCATAAAAAATATTGACATTTCAGTAAGACAAACGACTACGGGAATATCACACAACCATGAGGGAGGCATATATATGTAGACATATATACGTATATAATATCTAGCTCTAGCAGATGTTTTGGTTATAGGATCACTGCAATACTGCAAACATGCAGTACTAGTCTTATTAGTATACTGTAAATTATTCTCTCAAATATCATGTAAAGTGCTTTGGGGCGACTGTTGTGAAAGGCGTTATATAAAAATAAATTGAATTGAAATTGAAATTATTTTAATTATAATATCAATACAATCAAAGTGCATTGCAGAGCGTATTGTACCAAACACATACCCACCTTTTCGCCTCTGCACTGCAGGCTGACATCACATGTCCTCACTGATTAAAAAACAAGCTTTTCTTTTTAAAGCCAAAATATTTCCATGAAAAAGTGCCCCTGTGCTATCTGAGAATGGTGTGTGGATGGAAAAATAGGAACGTGGTACTTAAACAGAGAAGTAAAACTGGTGTAGGTCTTACTGTGAGACCTGATCTAGGTTTGTGGGGACTGGTCACTTGGCCCTGTGGCTTTGATGGGTTGGCATGCACAGTGCAATTAATTAAGTCTTTATAATACCAGTAATAGAGATGCGAATATTTCCTTAAAGCAGCTTGTAGATCAAGGTGTGCTTCACCGTAAGGCGTGCTTCACCGTGAGGCGTGCTTCACCGTAAGGTGTGCTTCACCATGAGGCGCGCTTCACCGTAAGGCGTGCTTCACTGTCATCCAGAAGCAGACACTGGGTTATGCTGAGGATGCTCCAGGGCTGAAGAGAATATACAGTATATATTCTATATAGAACACTGCAAATGGGTAACATTATCAGTCCTTTTATAAAGGATCCTTCCAACTGTCCAGTTAAGGGTTCAGCTGTGATGTTACCAACCCCCACTTATCCTGATGGATTTCAGTCAAAACATGTAAAGCCAGTTTGTGTCATTCAGCAAATCCTGCACCAAACCAATCGAGAGCTTGTGAGTGCAGCCACCCTCTCCAAGGTGCTCTAGAGGAACTAAGGAGCCCCCCCGCCCCCCCACCAACCAAGCAACCCGGAAATGTCGGCTCTGCCGCTTGGAGCTAGGGCTGTGCTATTCTGTGTTTCACTGCACCCCTGTCTGCGTTTTAATTCACTTTATAAAGCTTGTTTTTTTTTTTTACTAGATGTTGCCCAGTGTATATTGAGCCTTAGTTGATGAGACATCAACTTAAATACAACATACCCTTTTGGAGATCATTAACTTAAAGTGGACGAAAACCAAAACCTCCAGGCTAAAGCATGGATTGGCCGCGTTGGGGGAGCAGTGCGGGCTGTGAGGATAGAGGCACGGGCAAGCATTCCGTAAGAACTCCTAACCTGCTCGTTAATCTGTCAGTAAGGTAATGATCTTGGCTGTGGCTAGCCTAGCCGCCGCGTTTCTTATAGGGCATTACACAGCCTCAATGCCATGAAAAATAACTCAAGCTCATCACGGCCACGGTAAGTGGGTCGGCCGGTGCCAAGTGGTGTCCATTAGCTGGCCAGCACCAGTAACGTCTCTAGGCACTCAGACTGGTGACTGCGATGGGGCCCCTGTGCTCCCGAATAAATTTCAAAACCGGTTAATTACAAATAGCACTCCCAAGGTTTCTCAAGGACAAATAATTTACAGGAAGCTGTAAAGCCCCCCTCCCATCGGCTTTCTCTCCTAGTTTAATCCATCAGCGGTTCCAGGGACAGCAGGGGCGGGGGGGACAGATAGCGCTCCGCGTAGCTTGATGAAAGAGGGAAACAAACCGGAGCCGGGAATTCAGCGACAAATCGACGAAATGCCACAGGCAGATGGAATGTGGCGTGAGGCGGCGATGGAGATTGAGGGAAACAAATTAAAGCAGAAGCTGCTTTTCCATCCGGAGAGTCCGAGGGCCGCCATCGCGTCGCACATCTCTCCTGTTTTCCCCTCCGTTCATCCTTCCTGTCTCCGTAGCTGCAGGTTTTTCCTGTCCTCTCCCCCCTGACCCGGCGGAGTGCTCCCCCCTTCCTGCCCATCTTTCCCTGGCTGTGCTCCTTTCTCCACAGCGTGGTGTCACGACGTCTATCTGCAGCTCCATGGGTGTGGCCCTCTGCCCCCCCCGCCCGCGCACACACCTCTTCGCCAGCTTCCCAGTCGACATCACATTCATTATCCGTCGGCCCTGGTTCAGGCTGCTCAATTACTCTGTCTTCCTGAAGCAAGCCGTGGTGTCAAGCTGCTGTAATGACTTTCTGATTATCTGTCTTTACGTGATGAATGAGATGGAAATGTACCACCGTGGCCAAATAGGGGGTGGGGGGCCGGCGCCAAGCCAGGCGGGCCGGCAGGGTGACCGCCGAACACCAGAGCAAGCCGTGATGCCGCCCGTCTGTGAAGTGGCACCTTTATGCTCATGCATGTCGCATATTTCACCTTTTTTAAAGAGCTGTGATTTTAATTCAATTCAGCAAAAGTATATGCAGTAACAGGGAGCTAAGAGGCAAATGAAATGGAGCCCAGCCTGAGTTATTTGCTTTTGGCCACAAGCGCGATCATCCAGCAGCGATGGGTTGGAGAGCGCCACAAAGGTGTAGGAACGGCCACCGGAGTTACCGGAAGGTACCGGGGCACCACGTGGACCTGGATACTTCCGTGCCGTTAATCAAGCTCGTGTGTATTTGCAAATTCTTTGTCCGTTTCCTTCTAAAAAGTAATTTTCCAGAAAGCCGGAGTCATACGACACATGCAGGTGTCAGAGGAATACGTGCTACTGCTGCACGCCAGTAGGAATGACTACATTCTGTCATACTCTGGCTTTATAGCTAATCTCAGGTTTTTGCAGGGAGTTGCCAGGCTATTCGTAACATCTCATATAGCAATTAATTTCTATCTGTGCTAGAGAAGCAGCTCACCTCTGTACCACCAACAGTGGCAGCCTTTGGATCACTAGTCACTGCTAAGGCAAAGATATTAACTGAATAAACAGTAGTTAGCCTGTATGGTCACTGCGGGTGACTACAGCCTGCACAGCACAAACCTCACTCTTCTCCCTAACCCCACCCTCCATCACATACCCCCAAAATTCCCGTTCCGACTTGAGGTGTTGAACAGCGAGGTTGTTCTGTCATGAAGCGCAAAGAGGAAATGAGTGGTGGGGGTGGGGGGGGTTAATGATAATGGCTGTGGCATGCCACCTGATAGTGGCCGGACACCTGAGAGATGGGGGCCTTCGTCCAGATTGCCAGTCAAGCTGTTCCCTTTGGCATTACCCCTCCTTTTGTGTGTCTCGGTTAGCGCTCGGCCGGGCCCGGCTTGGCCGCTGTAATGACATGCTGATTAGCTGTCCGTAAATGAGAAATGAAATGAGCACACCGTGGCACTGCACGGCAGTGGATAACTGTGCAGTCATTTAGGGCAAAGTGGGGGCTCCGGCACTCTGTCAGAGGCAGCGGCTCCCGGCGGCCGGGAGGCAGGCGGCGTGACATCATGGCGGGGCCTTTAATTGACCCCATTCCAGCTGAGGACAGATATATATTAAAATGAAAAAGACAGCCTTCGGGACGCCAGTCTTATAGACGTTAAGAAGTCCAGCCTCGATCTACCATAGATAAGTCCTCAAAGCTGGCACGAATTATAACGGTCCATCCCTGTCGGTTGCAGCTGGTCTGATGACAGAGGCGTCTCCTTGGCGGCATTTGCGACGGACTGAAGGGGTCGCTGGTAAGCATTCCCGCAGCTGCACCTCATCTGTGAGCAAGCAGAGCGGCTGGGACGCATCGGCTCAAGCGTGCGTGTGAGTGTGCATGTGAGTGTGCCTGTGAGCATGTGTGTGAGCGTGCGTGTGTGAGCGTGTGTGTGTGAGCGTGCGTGTGAGCGTGCCTGTGAGCGTGTGTGTGAGCGTGCGTGTGTGAGCGTGCCTGTGAGCGTGCGTGTAAGCGTGCTTGTGAGCGTGCTTGTGAGCGTGCCTGTAAGCATGCGTGTGAGCGTGCCTATGAGCCTGCCTGTAAGCATGCGTGTGAGCGTGCCTGTGAGCCTGCCCGTGAGCGTGCCTGTGAGCATACGTGTGAGAGTGCCTGTGAGCCTGCCTGTGAGCGTGTGTGTGAGCGTGCGTGTGTGAGCGTGCATGTGAGCCTGCCTGTGAGCGTGCGTGTGTGAGCGTGCGTGTGAGCCTGCCTGTGAGCGTGCGTGTATGAGTGTGCCTGTGAGTGTACGTGTGAGTGTGCGTGTGAGCCTGTGTGTGAGCGTGCCTGTGAGCGTGTGTGTGAGCCTGTGCCGAGCCGGACTCTGGTTAGGGCTGAGCCCGTGGCCCACGCTGCCATGCCATTTTTTACCGAGTCCCGCTGTGACGAGTGTGTCATACTCCAGGTGACCAAAAATGCCCCTGCTTTTCCCACCCGTGCTGATTATTGTTTTAGCGTAACAACTTAATTAAAAAGTCAATTTCTGTGCTACTGTACTGTATCTACGTACTGCTTACCGTGGGTAGGTCTGGGTGACTGTTATGGTGAATGTGCATTATCAGTCGGAATGCATTTTTAGCAGCTGAAATATCTCACAGAAGTAAGATTTCTTTATAATTACTTCTGTTAGCAGTTTTCAGCATGTCACTGCCCACCCTGCAGCACAGAAGGGCTGTAAACTGATGAGAGAACCGTTCTGAAAGTGACTTTGCTTCCTTCTACAGTGACAATCCCATACGCAGGCCAGGCTGGGAATGTCATGGAAAAATGTTTGTTTGACCTTTTGGCTGAATGGAGCATCTCATTTCTTTTCTTAAATAAAATTGAATGTGCTTCAAAAATGCTGCAAGCAATCGATTTGTATAGTTAGTTATTTTCTTCAGTGTTAATAGTAAGTCTTATTCCCCATATCAAGCGAAAGCATCTTTCAAATTTTATGCTTTCTCCTGTTCTGAGAAATTCTCAGATAATTGCAGCTGCTTGTCGCGTCCCTGTTCGTTAATAAGAGCTTCTTTGACATAATTCCATTGTGTATTTTCAGTCCTGTCTTACCCAGTTGCCACTGCGTGACAGCTGACGTCTGCGGGATAATGACACCACTGCTGTAGGTTGTTGACTGAACTTTAAGACTCGTAAATAGAAGGGTGTGTGTGTAAGTTAATCTGAGAAAGCTGCAGTCAGTGTTTTCGTTTAGGAGGCACTGCGTGCCCCGCTGCGGGCCAGTCGCTCCGTCTGGGCCAGTGTTTACGTGTAGGAGGCACTGCATGTCCCGCTGCGGGCCGGCCGCTCCGTCGGGGCCAGTGTTTACGTTTCGGAGGCACTGCGTGCCCCGCTGCGGGCCGGCCGCTCTGTCGGGGCATGCTGAGAGTGCTTCAGCGGGCGGCTCATAATCTACTGCTAATCAGCTCCGATGGTTTATTGCATAAGGTTCTTGTTTAATAGAATTTTAACATTCAGATCAATCACTTTAATTAATATTTTTTAAGCATTAACGCTTTCAAACTTTAACAGATGTAATTGTCAGGGAGGAAATAAAGCCCTGCTGGCTTTTATTGCTGTTTTATTAATGCAGACATCTGGGCTGAGGGCCGCGCTCCGAAAATGACACATTAGACATCGCCATGGCCGAACGCAGCGGGTGGGGGGGCATTAAGGCATTACTGGGGTAAGCGAAAGAGAGCCCGCTTACCCCCAGCAGATACCCCTTTCTCCCCAGAGCCAGTCAGCCGGCGCCTCTTTCTCATGCCTGCGATTTACCCGCTGGGGTTTAGTAACAAACGTGGAAAGGAGGCTCTGTGTTTTAGTGGTGCGTCGCATCGGAATCTGGGCTCTTTTGGGTTCACCCAGCCACCCCAAGCGTCCCGCTTGCTGAGGTAATGGGAGCCCGTTTCACCAGAGCTGATCAGGACAGATCTTTTGTTGGCAGGGGATTTTATGAATAGACGGGTCTCGCTTCTGTCACGTCATGTTGGGTGCCTCATGTCAGAATGCCAGGAGCCATCTCTGCAGGGACGGGCCTCCTTGGCTGCTGTCCTACACACCAATACAGTGCGAGGGCAGCGTCAGCGCCGGTCGGCGATAAGTGGCCGTGTGGACGAGTGCGGATGAGTGTCCCGGGGCGCTGTGCTGCTCCACATGGTGTTTTAGTAAGCTGCTTAGCAGGCGAAGCAGGAGGCGACTTGCAGGAAACCTGCATAACGCACCGATGACCTGGAATTCTGGCCGAATTTAACACCCCCTATGAATAGCCCCTGTATAAGGCTTTATAGATGTGGCCACAAAGGCCCGTAATGCACATGCAGCACTTAGGTCTGCATGCATAATTCCCCAGATGGCTGGGCAGCCATAAGCCCGGAAAGCAGGGACTGTGTGATACCATGCACTGGCTGAGGAAGGGGAAAGGAGGTCCGATCAAACACTAAGTAGGGGCGGCACCCACCTAGAGAACTGCCAGCAGCCCCCCTGCCCCTGGCAAGCTTCTGCCCCACCCCCCCACCCCACGGAGTGTGAAACAGCAAACGAAACGCAGAGCTGAAAATGGCTGCGGCTGCAGACGGGACTCAGCCAGCACTGCCTCTGGCAGCCAGAGGAGGCAGCCTGTCTGCCTCAGGGCCGCTTATTTCTGCCGCCACTCTTCTGCTCCGTGTCGTTTTGTATATTGTTGTAATATATTGTTAACTGACATGCATGGATATTAAGTCTGACCTTTTCTTCAAAGACGGCCTCAGAATGTGTGGGAAACCTCAGACGCACGAATGCTTAAACTTAACAAAGCGTGAATGTGCCCGGATATCTCCAGCTTCGTAAAACACCCGGTCGCTGATTTTGGTTACAGGATATAGAATCACAGCTACATTAGATGCATCTAAGATTGGGATTCCGTCTCTGAAACTTACTCCTGTTTCCAGTGTAGTTTTATTTTTTTTCTTAGACACCTTCTAAGTGTAAAGATTTCAGCTCAGGGGCTCAGATTTTAGTGGGTGCAGAGTGAGAGCTGGCACGGTTGTCTGGGGAACCAGGGACGACGGGGTGGGGGGGTCCCTTTAACCACGTACGTTTTTGTATGCGCGCTTCAGATGAGTACTAAAGAGACCATCAGCCGGCTCCAGTGCCCCCCCCACCTCCGGTAATTTCCATCTCTGTGAGCCGTCTGCCGCCCGCCCCAGATCCGTCCTGGCGGCCCATGGTATGTGCCACAGTCTCCGCAGGTCACTTTCACATGTCTGTAATGGAAAGGAATCACATTGTCGCCGAGGTGAGGAGTCACGCGGCATCCGCTAATGGAATCTGTTACTACACAGAAGAATGCGTTTAAAGAATTGTGGCGAGAGGAGCGGCACATTTTAGGTTCTCTCTGGATGGCGTTTGGCACTTGCCCAATGGGCTGCCAGTCCCGCCTGTCTGCAGTCACAGTATCGACAGTCACCCGGAAGTGTCTGTGTGCCACAGCCTACCAAGAGGCACTGCAGTGTTATGAAGCTGTGGAACCTGACATGAGACGTGTAGAAAAATATCTGAAATGGCTAATTATTTCTTCACCCTAATGGTTGGGAATAGGCTTCCTGGAAGTATTGTTGGAGATAAAATCTTAGGGCATGATTTGATTTTAAAATTATTACAAATTAATGCTTTGATTTAAATGCAAAGATTTTGCTCCAGCGAATCATAGTATTTCTTTGTCTGAGACAGTGTCCTGTGAGTTACACACTGGACTCCCCAGCTGTGCAAAGAATTTCCTCAGGGATCAGTAATGTATATCTGTCTGTCTGCAGTAGGTTCATTCGGGAATGCACTTTTCCATGCGTTTCCACGCATGTTATCTTGCTTCTGGCTGAGATCCAAGCTTCGGCCGGCAATTCTGCTGCTGGTACCTGCTAACACGGGCTTGGCTTGTAGAGTGACAGAGAGTAGGTGCAAAACTAATCTTTTGCACTCTGTCTACTCACATAAGACAGGCACAAATCAACAGGTTTAAACACGCTGCCTCATGTGGGGGAGAGAGGAGCCCAGGAATACTCCATTTCGATAATCACAACACAGGAAATATTGATCTGGAGATTCTGTTCTGCGCAGATGATAAATCCGCAGAAGATCCACGTGTCTGTCTGTTTCTGATGCCCCCAGGTTGGCATCAGATTGAAGCTGATTTTTGTGGATGGGGTTTGGTTCAGTTTAGCATGTGCCTCTGTGCCATGTGTCTCTAAAGCAGCACTGACTGAGGGCGTCTGTGTGCTGTTAGTGTATAATTATTCTGTGCCTGGCTCCCCAGAGCCCAGCGGGGTGTCTGCAGCCAGCATCTGGGTTAAGGTTAGGGTGGTACTCCTTGGCTGAACGGACCCTTTGGAAGAATTAGGAGGGGTCACAACTTTATTCATGGAGACCAACACTGATGTCCAGCTCCCAGGATAATATTGTCATAAAGACATGATGATGAATGCTGGGTATTGAGGGAATTACTTGTGAAGTAAACAAAGGAGGAATCAAAGGAAAACAGAGAAGAGAAGAGCAAAGAGAAGAGAAGAGCAAGGAGCAGAGAAGAGCAAGGAGCAGAGCAGAGAAGAGCCAACAGCAGAGAAGAGCCAAGAGCAGAGAAAAGCAAAGAGAAGAGAAGAGCATAGAGCAGAGAAGAGCAAGGAGCAGAGCAGAGAAGAGCCAAGAGCAGAGAAGAGCCAAGAGCAGAGAAGAGCAAAGAGAAGAGAAGAGCATAGAGCAGAGAAGAGCATAGAGCAGAGAAGAAAAGAAAAGAGTAGCCGCTGTGTTAATGGTCACCCATGAAAGTAGATCGCTCCTTAATTGCGGCCTTCCTAAATATGTATGTTTAGTTGCAGAGATGTACAGCCACGCTACTCTGCAGTGCTGAAGTCCTGCCGTTCAAACGGCTATGATCACCGAGGTAAGTTTGGTGGTTAATTCAGAGCTAGCTGGATGCCAAGTGCGGAACATACCTTTCTACAGGGGGCCGTGTGACATTTAGCGTTAGAGGTGGGATGTAGCGAGTGGCCGGCGACGATGGAGCTGGTGTTAGCGACACAAGGAGATCCGACTCGTCCCTCATCAGTCATGTCTAAAACCCCATCTTGCGACCTCTCTTACTTTGGTCTGATTTCTTTTTTTGGGGGGGACAGGGGGTGTTGTGTTTCTAAGGGTTACTGGTAGGTGAAGATCATTAATTATCCGAGCAGGAGGAATCGGCGAGCAGACGGGCTCACAGCGTGCTCACGGCGCTCAGCCATGGAGTCCCTCATAATCTGCGTGCGGCACGCTGCGTGGTGCGCGACGGGGGCACTGGGGGGGCGCAAAGCAGCTGCATTCTCTCTGCAGTGCAATCGCATGGCAGAATGCGATAATGACTCTGAGGGGTACAAGAGGGAGGCAGACTTGTGCAGGAGCACAGCAGGGCCATGTCCCATGGAGGTCCCCTCTCAGGGCCACCTGGCGGGCCACGCGCAGCCTCCCTGCCCTGTCCATGCGCCCGAGGCTGGATTCCGGAGGACCACTTCGTCTTAAGTGGGCTGTTTAACGGTGCTGAGCTGCAGTCGGAAGTGGCGGCCAGCTGGTCCCGAGCCCGGCGCAGTGACCCCCCTCTACACCACCGCGGAGCACGTGCTCTGTGTCAGCGCCCCCTTCTGTCACACCTATCAGTCGCGAGCTAAGTGACAAGGGGACTAGTGGTCCTGCCTTTTTAACACGAGATTTAATCATGTTTAGAACTGTGAAAATACTCTCCCTACTGCATAGCCAAAGCATTTGGCTCAAATACATACGTCCTAATTAATGATGCTATAGTATGCACTGTTACGTGCCCAGACCAGCTCGTGGGATGTGAGGTGTGAGACTCATTATGTTTCTGAACCTCTGCTCAGCTAAGGAGAACTTAACCTGCGTTACAATACAAATTTACTTGTAATGCTTTGTCAAGTACATCTTAATCGTGTTCCAGCTCGCTTAAAATTTCGACTCAAATCAGCAAAAAAAAGCACAACACAACACAGCAAAGTACAGCTGATACGAAATGAACAAACGTGCCGATTGCAGCAGCGTCTACAAACACACCTGGGCTGAGCTGATATGAAGCCGGCGATAATTACCCGGCGGAAATGGGATAGGCGGCCCGCGGTAAATCCGGCAGACTCTACCCTCGAAAAGAGCCCCTGCTCCATTTAGAGAAGGCGGAAAGAAAGCTAAGGAGGACATAAGTTTCCAAATGGGACGCTGTGCAGGCCGACTCCTTTTGTTTGTGTCCGGAGCAGCTGATTAAGGGGGTCCCCATGGCAACAGAGACAGAGAGCGTCCACACTCTGTACACCATCCTGTTTCGGTCTTTTCATGTGGAAATCTGCTCCATTGTTTGGGAGCCTCTGCGTAGCTGTAATCGGGGGGTGGGGGTGGGGGGGGGGTACAGGGAGTTTCTTCCTCTCTCACCTGCTGGAGGACTTCAGCGCTAGTACATCTCACGGAGGGAACTAGGCGAGATGTTACCTTCAGAGCAAGGAGAGCGTATTTCCAGTATCTATATAGTAAGTTTGCACTCTGTAGGGATGTTTTACCTCAATTATTTATTAGCAATCGTCATTAATATTTAGAGTACATTCTGGCCTCTCGTGTCGGTGGCGCTTGTTTGGTTGTACATATAGAACTGCTTCCTTCCAAAATCAGCCTCAGGATGCGCGAGCGTGAATACTCTCTAGCTGCTCATCCTGGCCATTTTGGGGAACACGCTCTCCCTGAAAGGTCCCTATTTTTATTGGGTGGGGGAATGAGGCTCGTCCAGCCCATAGCACAACTAAGTGGGCTGAAACAGAAGGGTTGTGACACAGCCATTAAAGTGGATTATCTACGGCAAGCAGAGGGTAAAAATCATGTAAAACAGCAGTGTGATATATTTGCCCAAAGTGCGACTCACTGTCAGCCATTCCTGTTTCCATCTGCATCCCTCCATTTTCCCCAATGCTGTCCGTGTCAGCCTATCGCCTCACCACACCGGAAAAACAGCGAATTTCAAAAAGATCATCTGGAAAAAGACTTAACAGGATCCAGGATCCCGTTCTCATCACTGTACCCCGCACGGCCCTGTCTCAACACTGTACCTCGCACGGCCCTGTCTCACCAATGTACCCTGCACGGCCCTGTCTCACCAAT
>JAAGVU020000002.1:15131629-15145267 GCA_011763525.2 Mormyrus iriodes
GGGCACAATGCAGTCCTCTGATCCAGGGCACGATGCAGGGCACAATGCAGTCCTCTGATCCAGGGCACGATGCAGGGCACAATGCAGTCCTCTGATCCAGGGCACGATGCAGGGTGCGATGCAGGGCATGCAGGGAAAAATAATAATGATACAAAAATCTCTGCAAGTGTGGATTCTGGGCAATTATAGGGTGATTATTTTTGAAAATAATGGCACTTTGTGCAGGAGAGGGGGAACCGGCAAAAATAACAATGGCCTGTGAATAAGACTGAGTAGGAAAGGGTCTGGTTGGGTGGTGGGAGAAAGGTGTACTGTTAGCTCCAAAATCATAGAGCAAAGCTCTGTCCTCCACTGATGCATCGAGCACATGCCACATTTTTGCACAGTCAGTGGTACCCAGCGGCTTGTATCTGTGTACTGAAGTATCTACATGGATACTGATCCCAGGGCATGATCCAGGCACCTTGTATCTTATAGCGCTTTTCCATCAACAGAGAACTGGTTCCATTCCAGTTTGCAAACATATTTTTGAATAGTTCTTCACATTTCCACCAAAATAAAAAAAGGTTTCAGACCAAAAAACCAGTTCGTGTTGAGAACTAAGAAATAGTTGGATTCTGAATGGGAAACTTGATGGTATCATGAATGGGCGTGTACTGTTCTATCTACAAGTACAACATAAATATGGACACAGTGGTGAAAATTTACTCAAGTACTGATTCCATACCAAAATGTTACTCAAATAAAAGATTGGCATAATGACGTTACATTGTTTTTGTATTCTGTGTAAAACTGAAAATTTATGTACAGGCCAAATTTAATATGGACAGCAGACAGAGAGACATGAAGAGGAGACAGATAAAGACATGGAGGGGAGACAGGCAGAGACATAGAAGGGAGACAGGAGGAGACATGGAGGGGAGACAGGCAGAGATATGGAGGGGAGACAGAGAGACATGGAGGGCAGACAGAGCAACATGGAGGGAAGACAGGCAGAAACATAGAGGGGAGACAGAGTGACATGGAGGGAAGACAGGCAGAAACATAGAGAGGCACAGCTGTGTCGGAGGTGTCTTGGGGGCAGGATAGCAGCTTGGGTAATACTGTGTCGTTCTGGGTCTGCTGCAAATCTGTGAAATGCTAAACCAGTCTTCTCGCCTCTCTGACATCTCAGGCAGATTTAACAAAAATACTATGTCAAGGAAAATTAGGAAGATATAAAATAGCGAGCTTGTATGTGATTCCCAAATACTATATAACATTTTCACAAATATGTATTTTTGACAAATTATTCCCGTGGTTTATTTAAAAGTTGAAGGGTACTTTTGGACACTCCTTGACCCAGGGCCTGGGGACAACATTTTGATCCCCCCGATAATTAAGATTAAAAACAGCTTCCCCGGCAGTATGAGGTATATACTGCAACAGTTAAAAAGTTCAGTGATCTCCCAGGAATGTGTATCGTTAAACGCACCTCATGCTTATACAGATATAGGAGACAAACATACAAATCATGAGTGAGACCCTGCAATTCGCAAAAAGTAATAAACTACTTGAACCATTCCACACTTTTTTTTATAAATATTAGTTTTGCAAGATTATAACATTATAGATTATAACATACAAGGATTTCCATTCATTTCTGTATGATTCAGCAAAGGAGGGCTAAGCTGACCACATGGAGGCCTCTCCGCTGGAGGTCTCTGGCTGCTGCTTTCCAATCAAGGCTCCATCACACACTGTGTATCAGCCACCATTGTTGGTGCATCAGGGTTTTGCTACCAGTATAATTAAAACAGAGACTTGAAAGTTGAATATGATCTGCTCTCTCACTGACTTGCACGCCGGCCCTGTTCTGCTGCCTCCCACTCAGCACGTCTGCTAGCTTCTCGGTTGGTTATTTTCCTGTTTGTTTGTTTATCTGCAATCCTGACAACACCAGAGCTAAGAGCCTCTCTGAAAATGTTTGCCAGTGCTCAAAAGTCCATTCCAGCCAACTCCTTCATGATAGATTAATAATGTCTTTAGCCTTGACTCTGTGGTGTGACTTTTCCCACAGAGGGGAGGTCCCGAGTGGGCCCCCACTGTTATTATAGTCATCAAGTAAGGAAAATCAATAAGGTCTTTTCAAGGGACTGAAAATGTATTCATATCATATTTAATCACATTTAATTAATCCAGCTCAGTTATTTTAAACTCCATCAGGCTTGTTTTACTGACCTGTATGCCAGGCTGAAAATGACATTCAGTCATGGCAATAGTGAGATGACAGCACACTGATATTTCATGATTTTATTACAGGACTTTGTAGTAGCAGGATCTGTTGTCTCCCAATGGGATGGGTCCCTTGGCTGGTACATCTCAAGGTCATGTCATTGCTTCAGCCTGGGTCCTGAAGCTGCAAGCCGCACCTCTGCTCTCCTCAGGCCTAGCTGACCGTTCTGCCTCAGTATTGACATGCGAAAATGAAGGGTGTGGACAAAATAATGGAAACACTGAGCCATATTTTAATATCGAAGACCTCATTAGTAGCGGGCCCCCTTTTGTCTGAGTTTTGCGTACTGGGATATTGGACCTTTCTTCAAGAATAAAAGTCTCCAGTCCTTTGAGGGATAAATTAGGTGGAATTTTGCTCTTTACTCTGAGCTCCAGACAGTTTCCTAAAAGGCTTGATGATCATTGTATACGGTCATTGGGTAAGCCATAGAGGAGGTTCACCCTGGAGAAACATCTCTTGAATTTCTTTAAGCGTGCACATGAGATTATCATGAGGGTATGATGTTTGCACCATAAAGTATACCTGGCCCTGTAAAATGGTCTTATGGCGCCTAGCTGTTACATGATCATACAGATCAATCATCAAACATAATTCCCATCAGATAGGTGTCCTAACCATTCTGGATCTCCCACCATGGTTAACAGCTGGCAACAAACACTGTGAGCCGAAGTAATCTTTTCGATTTCTCCAAATGTAAACCCATCCAGATGTATGAAAAAGGATGGATGATGACTCATCAAGCTGTATCATTTTCCCATTGCTCAGGGCTCCTGGGTTTGTATGTCTTTCTGCATTGGCCTTGGATATAAGTGGTTTCAGAATGGCAGCCCTGTCTGAATTTCCAGCTTTGCAAAGCTCACAATGTACAGTTTTTGTTGAGACTGGGAAAGAGAGGTGCTGATTCAGTACTGTGGGAATTTTTGAAGCCGTACTTTTGTGGTGTTTAGCAACTATCCTGTCAAATGTCCATCTGTCACGGTCAGTGAGCTTTTACTTGAGATCTTTGTTCTCCTTTGCTGATGCAGTCTGTGTGTGTTTAGCACATGCTGTCGTGATCTTTGAGGTGGTTCTTCTTGGCAATGAATCGTTTTTCAGTTTATGTGACTGATGCAACTGCAATTGAGGCACCAGCTCTTTAACCTCTGGAATTCTACGTCTCGCCTCATGCTGTTTTGAAAAGTCACACGCCAGAGTGCTGATGGTTGGCCCTGTTTCAGAGCCCGCACATACCGCTAGCTGGAGTGACTTTTGTAGCTGTGTTTGTAAGTTCTTGTATGTATGTGCATATTTCTGCCGCGTTCTGTTAAAAAGCCGGTGTCAGGGGAAGCACGTGCCACCATGTGTGTGTGTTTTTAATGCACTTTCCGTTCCGTGCTGGCTGCTTC
Source organism: Mormyrus iriodes (assembly GCA_011763525.2). Taxonomy (NCBI): domain Eukaryota; kingdom Metazoa; phylum Chordata; class Actinopteri; order Osteoglossiformes; family Mormyridae; genus Mormyrus; species Mormyrus iriodes. The sequence continues at coordinate 15,135,293 of JAAGVU020000002.1, forward strand.
GGCTGGGTACTGGAGTTAGTCAGTCCGTTAGTCAACCAGGCAGGCAGTTCATATGCTGGCCGATGGACCGAACGCAGAAACAAACCGGTGAGGAACAGACGCATTGCGTTTATGTGCTGGAATTCATTCTGCCGAATTTCACCCTACGATCCACAGTAGAGTGAAGAACAGATCAGATCACAGAGTCTCAGCAGCCAGTGCTGTTCCTCACTGACCCCGACTGGCCATGCCCTGGATGAAAGGCAGCTTCTCCTTTCATTTCCTCATTCACTGCATTAACTGTAACTAATGTGTTCTTTTATTTTGTGTTTGTTACAATTGTAAACCTCTCTGCTTCTGGTCGTTCGCTTATTTGTACCGCTGGATTGTATTGGAATGTCTTTAAATGTTTTATCTCCTATGTTACTGGTCTAGCTAATTAGATTGCAGAGATAAGCCCCTGCAAGGCTGTACTTTAATGGCTCCATGGCGCACACCAGCCCACTGCATAATGGGGCCCCTCCTGTGTCAGGTGCTCTTTCCCCTCTCTCGCCGTGGCAGGCTTCCCCAATGTATGGCAGCCCCCTGCGGGATGGGCCTCCTATGTGTACGGGATGTGCACTGCACCAGCTCACTGCAGAGGCCTTCGCTGGGGATCCTCATCTGTCATGTCCAATTCTGGCTTTGGCTCTCCCGCCTTTTTAGCTGTGGCAGTGCAGATGAGCGAGATGGGAGCTGAAGCACAGTGAGAGTATGTCCGAAATGTTGCCCCTTCGGTCACCGTCATGCTCTATGTGGAATAGAAGACTGTGATGTACACAACCTCCTGTGCTCGTTCATCATGAAATTGGTTGACGGGTCACTCAAAAGTCCTGCTAGTCTTCACGGGCCTTTTCCGCCCCACTGGAATGACATTCTGTTAACCCCAAGTGCATTATAAGCATTTCAGGTTTTTACATTGCAGTGAAGGTATGATATGTCCCACGTGTTAATTACGTATTCAGCCACGCTTGACAAAGGCCATGAATGTGCACAGCCACTTGGGGACAGGAGACAGACAGTTACGGCTCAGGCAAGGGGACAGCGGCAGGCGGGGTGGGACATGAGCAAGTAGGTCACACTGACGGCTTTGGAAGGAGAATGGACTGGTGTGCTGAAGCGGACGCTTCCCGATTCTCTATCCAAAGAGGACGATGTGTCGCTCATCCTTCCCACTTTCTGCTGCTTGTGTCAGTCCCCAGCTCTGTCTGCCCCTACAGCACGAGATACCAGCATCGGAACTCCCTGTAAGATTGTCGGATTCCCATCTCCTCTTGATCACATTAGTGTGCGCAGAGTGTGAATTTTAATGGTGGGTTTTAAGACTTTAACTAGATAGTACACACAGACTAAGCTTGGTAAACTCCAGGGCTTCTGCTAAAAGCTCTGTAGCTCAACAATCATTGGAAAAAAATCCCGACTGGGTTTCTGAACGGCGGGCAGTGTGCCGGGGACAGTCTATTCCTGCCAAACGCAGGCACAGAGACGTAGGCTGGGAGGCTGGGCAGGAGCTGCCACAGTAATCACCTGGGGGTGCTTGGGGCTTAACATGAGGGGAAAAGTGTGTCAGCTGGAACAACATAGAGGTGACTGTTTGGGGAGGGGGGTTCATTTAGATTTTTCTAGAAGGCTCTTGCTTGTGAAGTTAATACTGCTGTTAAATATCTGTAATGGGCTGTCATGATTGCCCCCCCCCCCCGATTCCTTGGATGTGATGCTAAGACTGGGACATGGGGCCCAGGTCTCCTCTTGTGGGCGGCGCCGAGCAGCCTTAGTGCGAGGCCCCACCTGCAAGCCTCGGCAGGTCGCCTGGGTCTAAGCCACCGAGCACGGTGCCAGGCCTGTGTTTGCTTCCGCTAATTGACAGATTGAGGGTGTTAGAGCAGACGTCAGGAGTCCCCCCTTGAGCGGAGTCTGTCCTCTCCATTCTCCCTCTCCTTGCAGCTAATCTTGAACTTTTCCCCCATCCCCTACCTCCCTGAACCCCCCCGAACCTGCATGGCACGTGATGAAGACAGACGCTGCCTCATCTGCCTCGTCCCTCAGCGAAGTTCTTCTGCAAGGAGACGCAGTGCTCCCCACTCCTGCGAGGCCAGCTCCTGCTCGACTGCCCAGCCAGTCGGACGACAAAGTGCCGTGGCACACTGCAGAGGTGTGCCTCCCCATCTGCTATCCAAACCCCCATCGCTCACCCAGCAAGCCTTTGCTCTCTTGTTCCCTCCCCATACGGTCCACATCCCACTCAGCCACAGTGTTATTGTGCTTCAAACCTTCGCCCGAATGCACTGGAGTATTGTGGAAACACGCGGGTTGACGTGCGGTCAGGGGTGCTCTCATGCTGCCTGATCTGGTATGCAGTCCCCCAGTTGGTGAAGGGAGGGTGTTGAGGCAGATGAAAGTCTGGGGTGTGATATAGCGTCCTGGAGACACTGTCATTGACTGAGACACTCCGGTGTACCTTGCCAGGACTGCAGGACCTGCTGGTCCGGCACGAACTGCTGGCATCTGAGCCCCAGCTCCGGGCTGTGCAGACTGCAGCCACACAGCTTCACACGGCGGCCCGATGCCACACTTAACACACTGCTGGCGGGGCCGCCGCGTCTGAACGTACAGAGGCTGGGGGGACTATAGATTATTATTTCCGTATTCAGGACATTTCAGGACAGGGGAGGCTGATTCTTTGAGTGGCTGGAATTGGAGTGAAACACTCACTAGAGTCTTGTTTTTGAGTTTTTCTGCTCAAGCTAGTTTCACCCAGGAGATGTATGAAAGCTGACATTTATGGGCCTGTGGACTCCCCACCCTCACTCTGCCAGCGCCCCGCTTCCCCCTGTGGGCCACACTCTGATGTGCACACTGCAGGATGGTCTTTTTGTCAGGGCGCGCCTCTCTACATCAAAATAAGGAATTTATTTTTAAACTGTTCGGAGACAGACGTCGCTATCTTATGTTTCAGGTTTCTGGGAAAGAAACGTAACGCTTAGGATGACGAAATTATATCTCACGTAGGTGTAGTTTAGTAAATCAATACAACAGATTTTAAGCGAGGAATACAGAGCGCACGGGGCGCGACCACCCCTGGACTTTTCCAGAGCAGCCTGGCCAAGTAAAACCTGAAGGGGTGGTTGATGTGAGTTTGCGTCAGCTGTACAAAAAATGCTGCAGCGTTTCCCTCTAACTGAAGCTGCACATTATTCAGACAGGAATTCTATATTTGTACTGTCAGAAAGGGTCATTTATCCTTCAGGCCCCTGGTTTTGAGACTTCTGTCTCTATGACTAATGTTCTCAGTTTGCCCGCTGCATTGTCTATCATGTTCTTTTGCTGTCTTTATCTCTCCCTCACTCAACCAACGGCAAATAAGTTGTGTGTATCTTTTAGCTGAAATCATACATCATTATCCTCATCTGAATGCGTCTTGATTTTTACACAACCTGGAAAATGCCACAAATTTGAGTACAAGACCATTTGGCCAGTGGATTGCAACCTCAGGTTTTATTTGTTCTAGAGTTCAAAGATGAGTGTACCTTTTAATTATTCAGATTTGCTTATTGTGCAAAAAAAATACTACAATGCATTATATATTCATACCAAGAAAGGATATTATAATGCATGTTTTTAAAGCCCCAATCTAACTAAAGTGGTCAGATTTTTGCATTAGAATAATGAATATCAGCATTAATTAGCTCTCTCTATGGCCTCCTCATTTACACCGCCTCCGAAGACTAATGTCAATTAAAATACAGCTTCATTACTCAGTCTATGAACAAGGAAATAAATTTTAAAAAAGACAGACAGAGGAGGAGGGTGTGGTGGAAGGTGAAATGTGATAAAATCCAGGAAGTTCTCTGAAGATGCATGAAGGGACCCATGTTATTTCAGCTGCTGTCAATAGGGTGGTGAACCTGTCCTGGGGGGCCCCCACGATGTATCCGGGCTTGAGAGCCAAGGTTGGCCATGCCGGATGTTTACAGTGTTCCACTGAGCCTTTGAGAAAGGCGGAGAAACAGATCAGAAAAGATCAGAAAATAAGCACTGAGTGCAGCCCCACCGCTGGCCTCCAGTGGCCGCTCTGCTTCTGCCGCACCCCACCCCTGCTGCTCCCTCTACAGAAAGCAGGGCCGCGAGCACATGGTTCAGCACACAGCAGCGCTGTGCATTTCCCAGACGAGCTTCCAGCATGCTTCAGGATATGTCCTTTGCAGATACTCCTGGTAAGAATGCCCCTTTGCTGGAGACTGTCCTACTCCAGCTGCGACCTAAACAGGGAGTAAGATGTCTGGCTGTCACTGTATTTGTGCTGAAGCGCGTTGCTTATTTGACTGGGTGAGCTGTCCTATACCGAGCTGTATTCCAAATCTCTCTGAAGCTCTGACTCCCAGCTCTCAGAATTGCCCCTGTGCAGTAGAAGTGCTGTTTTTATTTGTACCATGACTCGGCATCCCCAAAGGCCACATAAGTCAATGTCAAAGGTTGTGTAAGATGCAGTATTCCATGCTTGCACCCACTCTGAGACAGCTGACGGTCAGCCACACAGACACACACAGGTAATATAAATTCCTCACCTTGAGCTAAAAGCTGATTAAAATGCTCCAGTTGCAGGCTGTTCCTTCATTAACGGCTGTGTGTGTGTGTGTGAGTGTGTGCGTGTGTGTCTGTGTGTGTGTCAGGCTCCCATGCTGGCTCCAGGCACCTCCCCACGGCGGTTGGTTTGCGTATGAAACAAACATCTGGCCAGTAACTCCTTTTCGCTTTGACCGCACGCAGAGCCTGCCTGTCTTCTCAGTGCTGCTAAACAGTTATCCTGGCTGTGTTCTCTCTCCCTCTTTGGTCCTTTTTCGATTTAAGGCCTTTCTAACCCATTTCAGACTCTGATCTCACACCAGGACTGTACTTAATCTTGGCTACAGGGTAGATGTGGATGCTGGCACACAAACCCAGGTAAACACACAGAATTGTTAGGAGGCTCAGGCTTCTGTCACGTGTCGCCTGTGTATGTTAGTGTCTGGACACAGTGGAGTGTAAATCACACACACAAGCACTTCTGACAGCCCTCCCCTGTCATGAGGACAAACCCTGTTATTTGCACTGTTGATGGCTTCATCCTCTAATTATAAAGCTATGTGCTAATCAGATTAGCAGCATGTATAGAGTGGGGTGAAGTATTGCATGTTACAGGTAAGGCAGCGAAGACCGAAATGCCCCCCCTTTTTGCCCTCCAGACAGCTTGGGTGTGTTTAGAACACGGTAAATTGCTCCATAAATGGCCCACACCAGCCAAGCCTCCCCGCTCCAGTTACAGACAAGCGTATGTGTGTCAGCATGTGTATAACTACAGCTTAACAAGACTTTAGAAGGCTGCTTTAAATTGTTTTGATTCACTGATGCCACTCACAGGTCCAAGGATAGACTATGCTGGTTTTCGTAACTATATAGATGGCATTAGGTCTCCCACTCTGATATTTTGCTAAATGAGAAGCCAAAATGCAGAAGGATTTAATGTTCTTAAGTGTGCCTTGACGTAATCAGTCAGGAAGTGCGTCTTTTAGGGCTAAAAAGCAGTATGTCTGTGAGTGCTGTCCTCGGGGAAGGCAGGCTCCTCAGCGGGACGCCTCTGTCTCCCGTCACACTGTACTTTCTTCTAATTGCTGATATATCAATTGAAAAACTCTCCAGCTTAATTGTTTCGGAAGATGGCGGCTCTGAAGGGTTTGAAAACATCCCCTCCTTAGGAACCTTTGGCCCCATCGGCTGATGCCTGTCGCTGGGTTTTGCTATGTTGGTACCTGTGATTTACCCTGAAAGCTGGACAGCAGGTGTTACACATTTGCGCCAATGTTCTCACTGAGGAGTGGTGTTTGCAAGTTCTCTGAAGGGAAGCGGATTCTGAATTTGATGAGACTTTTGGTAGCGTGTGTCACCTTGGCATACTGAGCCTTACATACACCGCCCCGTCACACTCCTCGGGGTGTGCAGGGGGCTTTCCTCATTTTGGTGGCACCTGAATTAAAATGAATGCCCTGCTTTACAGGTGACAGTGAAACATTAAATGTGGCATCTAGGCCCTCCCATCTCCATCACCTTCCCGCTTTTCGTACGACACCTGACTTTTCTAAGCAATCATGCTCCCGATTACGACTGACCATATGGCTCAAATCAAGTGGGACCACGTTAACTGTCGGTTCTGTTAGATTAAGCTGTAAAGCGAGTCCTACAGTAGCAGCATTCGCATTCTCCAAGAAGGACGCGATTCTAGACGATGCCTTTGACATCAAGCCAGATGGCAGAGTCCCACAAACTCCGACTGGCCAACAATTTCCCTCAAAAAAAAGAAAAAGCAGCCTCCTGCGCAGGGCCCTGGGGGTGTGCTCTGTGCACATTAGGATGGTTGGGATGGATTTTATCATTATTGCTAGTTTTTGTTTTTCCTTCTCATTCTGACCTAATAACTCCATGCACTGTGCGGCAAAGGCATGTGGCCCAGGGGCGGAGTGAGGAGCAAGGCCATGCCCCCTCCCCCGCTCAGCTGGATGCCTCGAGCAGAGCGTCTTGATTGGCCAGCTGGGCATCAGTGACCCCGCTGACCTGGCCCGCTGTGATGTTCCGTCTTGGTCCCTGTCCTGTCTGTATGTTAAAGTGTCGGGGGGAGGGGGACTGGCAGAGGGACAGGCGGGCATACAGAGAGCCGGACAGAGGGACCACGACGCAAATTCCTTTAAAGGTTATTTTGGTGTTTTATATACGTACTTTAATCTTAAGAAATGTTATTTTCCTATTGTGGAACCACACAGGGCAGGATGAATCAGCGGAAATCACAGTCGTGCACCTGGCGGGAACAACAAGAGCGCAGACGTCTTGATCAGCTGGCTCTGAAGTGGCGTCAGGGCCGTAGCGGATGCCTGTCGGTATGCGCCTCTGAACTCGAAAGGACATGTGGTTCCATGGTGGCGTAACAGAACAACAGCAACAATAAGGATACTGTCGGTCCCACATGTTTTGTCCTTGGTGCCTGTGACACGCGTCTGTTTGCTTTGGAGGGTGCATTGTGGGTAGATGAATAGGAACAAGCCTCAGATATGAGAGCCATTTCTCTCCCAACGAATGTCAAAGCGACTGGGCCGACCCCTGCCTCACAGTCCGTGATGACACCCTCACCCCCGCGGGCTTGCAGCACTGCCAACAGTCAGGGGTGACCCATTTAAATCAGCTTTCCTTATTAAACATCCACTTCATCTTTTATTACAAGCTGCGTGCTAATAATATTAACTTAAACCATAGCAGCCGGAAGATAATTCAGTCCTAAGCCAGACTGTCCAGCCATACTCAAAGCTGAGAACATGCCCCAGTTCTAACAAATCGTATCTGTTCCTGAATCCTTCTAGAATCTCCTGTTGCCCTCGTACGCGTTATCTCCAAGAAGGTAGGGAAAATGGCAACGTTATCAGGCATTCTTGGGGATGCTTGCAGCCTTGCAACGGGTGGGATTCCTCTCTTTGGCTGACTTTCCTCATCCAGAGTTTCCAGTTTGCAAAACAGTGACTGTGTGGTAACCAAAGCAACATGTGGTTTGGGAGCCTGATTTCACCCAAGAAATGTCATGATGGCAAGTGGTAAATCGAGCACATGGATAGATTCATTTAAGTATTGGGAAACAAATGTGGTCTTCATCTACATTTTAATATAATTTTGTGTTGTTTTCTAGTCACACATACAAAATCAATCTTGCCTACTCCGTTTCCAATATATTTAAGATGATGGACGAAAGAAAAAGGACAATTATTGATTTCTTTGGTATTCATTGTGTCTCCTTGCAAATTGCACACTTCATATGAATTAAATTAAATCAGTTTTTTTTTCTTATTTTTCAAAGAAGAAAACGATAATGGTAATTTCATTAAACTAAATTGTTGCAGTCACGCTACATTGTTTAAACCCTTCACCTAGACTCCACGTCAGATCAGTCACTGTCAAGTCTCCTTTGAATCAGGACCAGGTGGCTTCGGGAAATCGCAAATGCCATTTTTACAGAAATTTACTTCACACGTGGAACCTCTACATGTCTTCCTGTTGGGGATGTACACTGACGTAGGCTGGAGTCAGTCACTGGACTATGTCTGTCTTTCCTTGTCAGTTAAAATCAGAAATGGTGTTAATTTTGTTTGTTTGTTAATGTCCATTAAGAATGACGAAAGCAGGTACAGAATGTGCAAGAATTGCGGAGACATACGTCTGGCTAAAGGAAACAGAGCAGCAGAGGAACGCAAAGGCCGGGCTCTGCAGATCAAACAGCACAGTTTAGCAGTAGCCCACTCATGCCAGGTTATAATAGTGCCTGCCAAAGCATATAGGTGCCTTCAGTACTCAGCTACAGGTGCCATGGCAAATGCCAGAACCAATACAGAAAATGCTAATTTACAAAAAATGACGATCGGTATCTTTACCCCCCTGATATACAGCAAGAAACCAACGTTTTTGTCAGTCGAGCCCTCAGCCACCAGCAGCTGTGTTGCAGTCCCCTGATCACGGTTCTCCTCTCATTCATGTTAAGAGAGATGCTTGGGAAATGCACTTGGGGATTCTCCCATATTACACAACACTCCAGAGTGAAAAGAACCTAAATGTCACTGAGGAAATCCAGCAGCACCTCTGACTGCTCTGTGCGAGACGCGCCCCGTCTCCGGTACAATCCATCACCGCTGAGGCCATACCAGCCCCTCCTCACAGATCATCACGTCTGACATCTGAACATCGTTTTGGTTTCATTAGGAGTTGCTGGCTCCGGTTGTGTTCTCTGGAGAAACTGCAGGCAGCTGTTCCGACCCATGATAATTAGATTTTTTGTGAACACAACACTAGCAGTGCTGTAATTGACATCATGCTTAAAGACAGGTCTTAATTTACCTCTCTTCTTTATTATGTAACTGGGTTCACTGTTCACTGTATAATAAGAATTTCCAGCACACTAAACGCAGTCACTGGCTTTGACTGAAGCAAAATGCTTGTATCAATTACTCGGGATGTTCATTTCTACCTTAAAATGACAAACATTTCTAAAAGTTGAGGAATTCTGCAAATATCTTTTGAAATGATGACATTCAGTCTCTTAAAAACATTATTCAAGCAGAGAGGCTGTCTGACAGGGTCCAAGCTGCTATAGGAACAGTCCTGACAAATTTTTCATTTACTGAGCCGCCCCACAAATCCGTCTCTGCTGTCATGCAGTACAGAAATACAATAATATGATGTAGCTATTTATATTATGGGAGTTAAGTGAATCTACTGACTGGCAATATTAATTGTTGACTATACTATGTAGCTTTTCTGTATGTTGTTGCATTTCATGGTCACATAGAGACATTTAAATTGCAAAATTAACATTTATAAGGATGATGGGGGGTAGTAGCTGAACCTGGTGTCTCATAACCTTGTTTTCATAGTTGCACGTTCTTGACTGTCTTTCAGGAGGGGGGGATTCTGCAAACACAGGGAAAGTGGGATATATAAGGGATGGGATGAGAGTCTTGCTTTCCCAGTGCATGGTTGGGTTGGATTGTTATCGCTCTTCCATGTTGTCTCATCAGCGCCCCCTGTGTACACTCTAGGTAGGCCAGCTCCAGTCACAGCCTGCATCCTCTAAGCACTCCCACTCCATATTACATATTACATGGCACATCCGGAGTCCCATACGTGTGGGTACTGCCCGGCGTCCGCCTTCCTGCTGAGATGTAGATTATCTCCCCGGCACATCAGGAGCCCCGTACGTGTGGGTGCTGCCCGCCGTCCGCCTTCCTGCTGAGATGTAGATTATCTCCCCGGCACATCAGGAGCCCCATACGTGTGGGTGCTGCCCGCCGTCCGCCTTCCTGCTGAGATGTAGATCATCTCCCCGGCACATGCGGAGTCCCGTACGTGTGGGTGCTGCCCGGCGTCCGCCTTCCTGCTGAGATGTAGATTATC
>JAAGVU020000002.1:15148549-15158665 GCA_011763525.2 Mormyrus iriodes
TGTCAGGGCAGGTCCCCGTTTCAGGCTGAGAGTGTGTGTCAGGGCAGGTCCCCGCTTCAGGCTGAGAGGGCGTGTCACGGCAGGTCCCCGTTTCAGGCTGAGAGGGCGTGTCAACGCAGGACCCCGTTTCAGGCAGAGAGGGCGTGTCAGGGCACATCTCCACTTCAGGCAGAACCTGACACCGCTTGGTCATTTGCACTTAGTTGCCTAGGTACCATTTTTCATGCAAATGATATTTACCAGAGCAGTTCAGGTTAAGTATGCGGCTCAAGGTAAATTCAGCACAGTCCAGCATAGACGTTTAACCAGTGACCTTTGTGGCACATTGTAACTCAACAAAGTCATGTTGCCCCCCCCAGTGCCATAAACAGCAATCGGTAATGGGCAATAAACAGGAACAGGTCTGTCACAATAGCATCAGCCCCCATGCACTTAGCAGGACGTGTCACTGGGTCCCAGAAGCCTGGAGGTATCTCCTTCTCATTGACCTCTGCACTCACTTATACCTTTGTTCCCAGAGAGACATGGACTGCATTCGACGGGATCACATGGTGTGTCGGACTTTCGAAGTGAACGTGTGCCAGATTTCGAAATCACACCGGGGGGTGCGCTGTGTACACGTGCAAAATAGCACGTAATGCCCAGGACACCATAATATTCTGTACTGCCAGAATACAACCCTAGCCTACATTCGGCTGTATTAGCTAGCTAGCTAGTTAGTTAGTTTGATAGGCAGATAGATAATCATAGTAATCGCAATAATATAATTGTCATAGTCTAGTCAATCTGGCCAGATTAGAGCTGAATGTGTTATGGATCTTTTTTGTCAAAGTATCGGTTATGCAAATCCAAAAACCTGGGGACGTCTTGGACTATCTTCCTCCTCCCACAGCCATGCGTATGAATGTTTACCTATGAGTGATCGACTCTTTGTCCACTGATATATAAGCCTTCTCTGAAGGATCAGACAAGGCATTTCAGCCACCTATAACTATTTACATGCTGATTAAGGTGAAGGTTCGTTTATGGAAGCATGATGCATGAAAGTGCTGATAGAAGTTCGTTTAAGTCATTTGGTGTATAATGAATTCAAGAAGAAATATTGGCTTCCTAGCATAAGAAGCCGTTTGTATTGGACCTTGATGGTATTATAGCACCAGCTGTTCTGATGAACTGCTTTTTACCAGTCACTGGGAAAAATATGGTTAATTTGAAAGTATGGCTGATGTAACAGGTGGTGGTGGGGGCGACACTGGATTGGCTGCCGAGATGCATCTCTGAGCAAGGGGCAGAGTGTTACCACTAGGAGAGTTTGCTTCATCTGTCAGTAAATTAATAGATTTGTTGATGAGCACAACTATTTAAGCTCTACAGATAAAATCATGTTTAAAGGCTTGATTTACAGTGCAAATTCTGCAGAGTTTTTAAATACACGTTTTATTTTCTGAATCCTTCATTAATTTAATGACAGTGATAACATTCGGCAGCTTTACATTTGTGCCCCCGTTGTACAATCTGTATTAATACATGCATATACAACAAAACGGGTAATAAAAATAAACCGGGAGCAGAAAAGGCTTGGAACGAAGGCAATAAACAAATACAATGGTTTATCTTGTAGGAGTCGAAACACGTTCATGGCTAAATTAACACTGTCGATATTTGCATGAAAAATGCGCGAGTGCGCCTCAGTCTCTGCGCGCTGAGCATCGCGGCGCACTGGCAGCCACGCGGACTTGCCATATATTCGTTAAATCATACAGGTACGTTAACGATGCAGAACTAAGGCTGCAAATTATTACCGATACACTGCGTCTTTCTATTTAACTGCCACATTTCAAAGTACCGCCGTTCCCTTCTGCCATACCTGTAGATCTGGGGCCCATCTCTCCTGAACAAGCATCGCTTTCCTTTACTTCCCCCGAACAGCCACATTTTCCATTAGAACTCACCAAGACGTCCTTCAAATATTTATCTACTTTTCAACATAAATTTCGTGGAATCCTGTTGGTTTCATAACTAATTAAATCCCAGCGTACATATCAATGCCCTTTTCGGATATGTGATCGACTTTCTACGTAAATACCTTCGCCAAAGTTTTCCTAGCTGGAGGCTCTCGGCTTATTTTTCTGCATTTTGTTCGCAATTCGCGGTGGGCAGCGCGCGCGCACGAAGCCGAAGGCACGCGGCTGTCGATGCGCGTTAAAAGGAGCGATAGGGACACCGGGGGGGCAGTATGGCCGAGCGAGCCTTAGAGGGTCACTTCGTATGCACGCTGAAAGTGCACAGTCACTGACAGCCGCGTGCAGCCGTGCATAATGGGGGAGAAGAGAAGCCGCCTGGAAGTTGAAATTTGGCCGGGGCCCATCTTAATGAAACGGAAGCCGACTTCAGGCTTCGGCGCTTTGTGAAATCGGAGCTTATCTCGGTATCTGTGCCGTAAAACAGCTTGGCACCGGAGCTTGATCTCCTGGACCGAGCATCTAGCAGCCGCAGGCCAGTCAGTAACATCCGCCCTAACGGCTGCGAGGTACCAAAACCAAGGGTCACTTCGACGGGCCCCATCTTTAATCGCCAGAAATCACCCACGACTTTCCCAGCACCTACTCGTAGAAAATTATTCGCATGGATCTTTTCCCTGACGCCATAGAGGGGGCGAAGTTTTCAACGGGGCACGATACTAGTGCTGCTGCACCGGCGCTCGGTAAATTGCGGCTGAGCGATAATCTCGCACCTTGCGCGTGGCCCGTTATTTACGGCTGAAGCGGTTACGCGCACCGGGCGCGCCTCAGCGTCCCGTTCATTAAGGGCGAGGCGGTTACGCGCACCTGCCCCGTGTGCGCGGCAGGGCAGGGGAGGGGGAGGACGGCTCTCCCTGGCTGTGAATGGTAGCTCCCGGTCTGCTCGCCTCGCCGATCGCTGACTCTCTCATTCACACAGTCCCTTCGCCGGCTTTCGTCGGGAGAAAAAGGTCATCCGGCCGCAGGAGCGATCCCGGCGTCCCGCACCGCGCCACCGTGAGAGGACACCTGATGGACGGCGCCGTCGCCTTGATTTCGTTTTCTTAGGTATTTTAAAATCGCGTCCGCGTTATCTCCGTGTTTTTAATTCTGTTTATTTATTATTGGAAAAAAACCGAAAGGTGTTGTAGAGTAAACGTGATATTCACCTGTGGCGAATACGAATAATAATAATACCAGAAATAAAAGACAAAGTTGCAACCCCCGCATCGTACTCCGAGAGAGGAAAAGTTTCCTTGGGGAGGGAGATGCTGTGAAGGGACGCCGCCCGGACAGGTGAGCTCTTTTACCCCCTTCGCGAACGCTGCTGCGAACGCTCATGGCGCGAGCCGATGCACGACGCCGCGTTTTAATGAAAAATCACGACGAGCCGCGGAGCTTCTGCGCGGGAAGGAATGCCTGACGGACCGTCCTGATTATTACTGCGGTGTCTGAGAGCATATTTATCCTCAGCCATCGCCGCCGTTACGGATTTCGGCAGGACCAGCCCCGCGGTGTCGGGGGAAAGCCCCCGTACCGCCGCCTGCCCGAGTTTATCTTTTATTTCATCTTGAGCAGGAATGTTGCCGCGAAGTGACGGCCCCGGACGCGGGCGCGGGCGGGCAGCATCCCGCCGCTTTGCGTGACCGCGCCGCCCGCAGCATGTCGCTGCGTGGTTGTCGTTGTGTGTTCACGTGTGCGCTCAGGTGTTTTAAGCCTAAAAATAAATGCACGCCATCGCATACGGGGGATAGTCGGGATGCCCGGCGGGTCGGCTTGCTGACTGCTAAATAGCTGCAAGTCTAACGGCATTCTTCTGATCGGAGACATCGAGCTTATACGGCTTCGTTCGGAGGGTTAATCTTTGCATGTATCGCTTTGCATTCTCCCCCCGGTGTCGCGCGGGACAGTAACAAAGGGACGCTTCCCCGAGGTCTGTGCCGGAAAAGCGTATCGCCCTTCATTCCTCCGAGTCCTAATGCTGCGCCGATTTATGGAAGCAGCACCTTGGCCTTTGAGGTCCTGAGCTCTGCTCTCCATTAGACCCGCATCACTGCTCCCAAACTAAAGAAGGGAATTCATCTTCAGCCGTCTGGGCAGCCCCAGGTAAGCATGCTTGTTTATAGTACACCCCAAACAAAACCTTCAGAAAGACTAGTCACCATATCTCACCTCCTGTGGAAGTCGATATTTGACAGCACTTTAAAAGACGTATGCTCCCTGAGGAGCGGAAAATGTTCAGCCTGAAGGTGTAGCGGAGGACCTGACGGAGAGAGGGCTGAAGTGCCCTGGTAGCTGTGCTGCTGTCGTGAGGTGGTGGGGGACTTGATCAGCAGTGTTTCCCAGGCTTATAATTGGGGCTTGTGGGTTTATTGGGGCTGTTTATCTGCACCCACCTGCCTGTTTTACCCACCACCTGTAACACCTCTGGCTGGGGGAGGGGCCTGTATACTGTCATCTGCTTTGGGTTTGCTCCCCAGCTCAACTAAGCCTTACCATAGTCACACCCTTTTTTATAATCCCCAATTTTCACACAGAAGTTGTGATCTCTCATATATCAATAAAGGTCAGTTAAAAATGCTCAGTTCCCCATTTTGGGTTGGAGGGACCAGATCTTGTGCTTAACTGAGTGGAATTTAAAAAGGGGCGGAGGCACATACACCTTGATATCACACATGTCCAGTGTACACATGACAATCGGTAACCCCCTCGGTCCTGTTTTCTCGACATTTGTTGAACGAGTTCTCACTCCCCCTTGCAGCCAGCACGTGCTGGGTGCCCACGGCTGTACTGCACCCAGGGCTCTGTCCTCAGCCTTAATCTCGGCCCACCATGGACAGCCGCGTCACACGCAATCACCACGCAATCCCTCAGCCTGGCCGACCCAGCGTCAGTCATGCCAAACGGATCGCAGCACTAACCCCTTATGACTGAATCCATTTCATCTCACGGCCAACGTTTCGCTTTTACTTAGAAATTGGTCGGGTACCTTCAAAGAACCCCTAAAAACCAAAGACAGGAAGTCAAAGCCGACCGATGAAAGTTCAGCTCACACAAAACTTTGCTTTCTGTTAAGTTGAAAGCCGCCCACGGACCACGGAGATGGTGACAGTTTGTTGAACGTCAGCAAGGCACTGCTGAAATTGCCTGGATTAGTTGCACAGGCTGGGGGACGGGACGTGTAAGCGAAACGTGTAAGAGCCCCTTCCCGCAAGAGGGGGTTGGCAGTGGCCTGTGCCGGGAAACTGGCAAATTCCGCCGATTATTTTTATTTTCCAGTGCGGGAAGTAATCTGCTCTTTAGCGGAAGACAGATTGTCCCGTTAATCTGTGTGGATGTGACAAAGGGCCCTTATAAACAAATTAAAGTGATCACTTTGGCTCTCCTCCTGGAGGACGGCCCTGGTATGGTCTAACGGCTGCATGCCTTGGTGGTTTGTGTGTGCGGAGGCTGCAGTACCACCAGCCTGACCCTGTAGCCCGGCGGCGGAGGGGCCTGGGGGTGGGGGGGCCGCCATGATTATGGCTGATATTTGCCCTTCTCAGAGGGATCTGATCAAGCCAGATATTTATGTTTCCTGCAGCTGCACCTGTTCAGGCTACAGAAGCATTACCTCGTATAAATGATTTCCTGAGTCAGCCGCGTGTGGTCCAGCGAGGAGTTGGGGCGTCGTCCTGCTGCGCCACGACACGCCCTCTCGCCTTTAGCTTGACAGATGCAGACGGTGACTTCCAGCTTCCAGCAGATTAGGGGATTAGGGCATAGAGGTTTTGCGCAATAGCTGCAATGCATCAGCAGTCAGGGGTGACGAGTCAGAATTGAAGCGCTGTGCCGTCTGGCGTCAAAGGTACTTATTATATCCTGTCTGGCATCGTGGTTTCAGTTGACCCAGCTGTCCTTCACGCCCTCGGCCCCTGTCCATGTCAGGGTCTTGCATGCTTTATGGCGGGAGGCACTTTTGAGCATCACGTATTCTGGAGGCTGACCACTAGATAGAAAAAGCATCCGTCGTCATAACAATGCGCTCGTCTCCCCCATGTCAGTCCATGTTCTTGTTCAGATCTACAGCTGTGGCTACTCTCTGCCCACTAATGGTTTTACTCCAGGTAGTCGGTATGGCAGCCAGGCTTTGCCACAGGTTAGGGTTAGCTGACCCTGCTCAGCATTAGTGTACTTGGCCACAGCCTCCTGCTCTTTTGGTGAAAGAAGTGCTTCCCCCCGACGTGACAACAGTGACTTTTAAGGGGAACTGAGCAAAGAAATGGTGGTGCATTTCTCTAAGGTTTACAGTGCTGACCGCTTGTAGCTGGCCTCTCCTATTTGTAACCCATTATTTGTACATGGTCAGGGACCTCAGTTGGCTTCGGAGCATATCTGTGTTCTTACTGCCACTAGCTCCTGGTAAGCAAAAGTGCGTTTTCATTTTTCATTTAAGAGGATTATTTCATTAAGCCCTGTCACTGTGTCCCTGTCACTGTGTCCTGTCTGTCCTCCCGTCCAGGTAGAGTATGATGTAGTGTTGGGGGGTTAGGGAGTGTCTCCCCACATCAGCCCCTGCTTTGTCACTTTGGTTTTTCCTGGACCAGCAGGGACGTGTGCGGAGAATCGGACTGACTGTGGAAGGAACACGGGCTTAGGAGTTTAACCGCCGCCCTAAAGCAGCGGGCTGGAAACATCGCTCACGCACCTGGGGCTCTTTATTATTTCGAGTCTTCAGTGATGCTGCGCTGCTCTCCCAGGTTGTTTTTCCGGAAATTATACATAAATCCCCCCAGTAAATGGCTTGCAATTTATTTTCTAATTATCGAATATTTGTGGTGCTTGTCCTGTTAGGAAGCGGAAAGTAACAGGCTAAATACAGTGGCATACAGACAATTGTTACGGTGCGTTTGTACACGCTGGTCACCTTTCTTAATGGAGGCAATACAGCATTAATTATGTGTGGGGGGGGAAAGCACCAGCTTTATGGGGAAGTGCTGCTTAGGTCAGCAGTGAAGGTTGCCTTCAGTCAGAGTGGATGAAAGCTGTTAGAGGGGCCGAGACGCTGCTCGTAGGTAAAGTGCGCTTCTAATTTTAGGCTATTTCTCACTGGAGTAAACAAGGGCTTTTAACTTTATTGTGGGTGATTTTCTTGGACATTTTTTTTGGACGCACATTGCTTCATTTTCTGATAGTTTGCAAATGTTCATTCCTGCATTAAGAAGCATTAATTATGGCATGCGGTCTTCACTATATAGTCACCCTATATCGCAAACTTTTCAAAGTGTTGCTTAGAATGTAATGAATTTAACGGTTGGATTTTGAATTAATCAAATTTATAAAGCTAAGATGATACGGATTGTTTACTTATGAAGTCTTGTAAATACAGAAAATCACATTGATTTTAGATTCTCTGACAATGTTGAAAAGTGCTCTCATGAAGGCAGTAAGTGTAGAAAACGGACAGTTTCTGGACGCTAATGAAAATAAATGCATTGATTTATTAAATTGTATAGTCAAACCACATGTGTTTTGGCGAGTTGCTATCGTTGTGCTGCATGTGCTGTTTGTAAGAGATGGGATTGGCATGACATGCTGATTGTAATGTATGGTTTCCCGTTTTAAAGGTTGCAACGGTAAACTTGCAGTCTTTGGAGAGCGATGATCAGCACCTGAGTGGCCCGCTCCTCATCATGCATTGGTTCTGCCGGGGGTGACGTGGTGCCCTTGGGTTCCCAGCCTGAGATGGTGTCTCTTTCAGTATTTTCATGTCTGGATCTTCTTGATCTCTATATGGGCACATTGCTCTGAGTTGTTGAAGATGATATGTTGAGATGTTGGACGGTCTGCATGAGGAGATAACAGCCCAGCTGTGCGACAGCAGACAGTCTGCACACGCTTTCTCTGGCCTAGCCCTGTCTGCTACAGAGGGTCGTTGTCGTTGATTTATCGAACCGACACGTGTGCCAGTGCACCGTGATTAATCTCTTCTGGCAACACTTTCAGGAGGCCGAGTTTAACCCCCCGACCCAACATGCAGGACATAAAACTAAGACAAGTATGGTGCAGTTGGAGGGGATGGGGGGGACCACAAACATCAGCCAGGTGTGGTTATGGTAACATCTACATGCTGACCACTTCCTTCAACCCACAAGATAATTTTTGAAATACTTTTATCTATAAATGATTCAGCCTATTCAGTCATTTCCCACTGTCTCAAAAGGAACAAGAAAACAGGCTGGAGGGCTCCTTCTGTTAATGGGAGGTCTCCTTCAGTGGGTGGGAGGTCTCCTTCTGTTAATGGGAGGTCTCCTTCTGTAGGTGGGAGGTCTCCTTCTGTTAATGGGAGGTCTCCTTCCGTGGGTGGGATGTCTCCTTCTGTTAATGGGAGGGCTCCTTCTGTGGGTGGGAGGTCTCCTTCTGTTAATGGGAGGTCTCCTTCCGTGGGTGGGAGGTCTCCTTCCGTTAATGGGAGGGCTCCTTCCGTGGGTGGGAGGGCTCCTTCCGTTAATGGGAGGTCTCCTTCCGTGGGTGGGCGGTCTCCTTCCTTGGGTGGGATGTCTCCTTCTGTTAATGGGAGGTCTCCTTCTGTTAATGGGCGGTCTCCTTCCTTGGGTGGGATGTCTCCTTCTGTTAATGGGAGGTCTCCTTCTGTTAATGGGCAGTCTCCTTTCATGGGTGGGAGGTCTCCTTCTGTTAATGGGAGGTCTCCTTCTGTTAATCGGAGAGCTCCTTACCTCACTAGTAGGTGTAGCTAGGCAGCAGTTGTTGATGATAGCTGCTAAAAGCATTATATCCATATTATAAGAAGGAAATCCTGTTGTCACACTCCTCTGATACAGACGTGTTAATTATAGCCAAACTTATTGCCATAGTAGATCTCAAGCATGCTACCTGCACTCCCGCCTCGCGTCTGCAGAAATCTCCCCCAAACGCATCGCGTCCACTTACCTTCCCCCACCTTGCTGTTCCAAGGGGGCCTGGTTTTACTGGTTAGCTTGGTCCTACAGAGGCTACCCTACCATTTGAACAAACCCCAAAGTAAATATTTAGTCTTTCCGAAACGTGGCTGTGTGGATGCGGCTAATTCTGCTCATCTCTCTATGCAGAGCATCCTTGTCTCCTGTGTCCTGTGTCCTGGGTCCTGGTCTGCTGCCTCCGAAAAGGGGTACCGTTGTGAACGGGGTGGAAGGCGACGGGGTGTCACTGTTTTGACCGCTGAACAGGACAGTGAAAGTGCCATGCCATTCAATCACTGCCCCTTCAGTTCACCCTGCCCCTGCTTACTATGACCTTGGTGTTTTTTGTAGAGTGCTCATACCTGCCATTTTGATGCCTTCAGGAGAAGGAGTAGCTGATACATCAGAGAGCCATGCTGGCAGGATTTCATATCAGCTGGTGGATCTTGGGATGGCTGATGATTTATGCCCTTTTCGTCACTGGTTCTGTGATGCCCATGGCAAACTTACTGTAATCCTCTGAAAATCAGCGTATCTCACCACTCGGTGTGCAAATTTGGGGATTTCTGCTGGAAAATGTAAAATGTGTGTTATGTAGAGTCATATTTGCAGACCCTCCTTACCGTCTCTGCCAGAAATAAAATAGATTAAACGTCTTTAGCAATTACAGTGCAAGTCCTGCAGAGGAAGTTTGCTTAATGCTCTGTTTTTACAAATATTTCTTTACAGTCATTGCGAGGATGCATTCGCGTGTTGGTAACAGTTCCCCTCTTAGACTCAGGTGCTGTAAAATGCGTGGTTTTGCGCTGCAGCCATCCTGAGGTCGTACTGTGCGGGTCGTGTACAGCTAGTTCATCCTGGTGGAGTCTGGGAGCGGAGCAGAGTGTGTGTCTGTCTGTGTCTCTGTGTCTGTATGTGTGTGTATGTGTGTGTGCGTGAGAGTGTATCTGTATGTGTGTGTGTCTGTGTGTGCACGAAAGTGTGTGTGTTGTGTGTGTGTGTGTCTCTGTATGTGCGTGTGTGTGTCTGTATATGTGTGTGTGCGTGCCCGTGAGAGTGTGTCTGTCTGTCTGTGTCTGTCTGTCTGTTTGTCTGTATGTATGTGTGTGTGTGTGTGTGTGTGTGTTTGTGTGTGTGTGTGTGTGTGTGTGTGTGTGTGTGTGTGTGTGTGTGTGTGT
>JAAGVU020000002.1:15221359-15240805 GCA_011763525.2 Mormyrus iriodes
GTGTGTGTGTGTGTGTGTGTGTGTGTGTGTGTGTGTGTGTGTGTGTGTGTGTGTGTGTGTGTGTGTGTGAGTGAGTGTGAGTGTGTGTGTGTGTGAGAGAGTGTGGGTGTGTGTGTGTGTGTGTGTGGGAGAGAGAGAACTGTTATTTTGACCTTGTGGGGACATCTTCTTGGTCCCAACAAGGGGAAACTCAATTTTATAAAAATCTGCAATATCAAGGAGTTGTTTACTAAAGATTTTGCAGTGATTGTTTTTTCTTCTGTGATGAAAACAATATAGTATGTGGCATTTTAGGAAAGAAAATTTGTTTGCTGACTTTAAAGCTATGCTTAAAAATAATTAATGATAATGATAATGATTAATGAGTAAGAAAAACCTTCATTGAAATGTAGTCGAGTCAGTAGAATATTCGTAAAAGTTTGTAACATTTATTTGTATCATAAGTTTCCAGAAAAATTGATACTCAAAATACGGATACTTGAAAAATGAACTTAAGTACAGTACTCAAGTAAATGTACTTTGTTACTGTCCACTCCTGTTTACGACAATTAAAGTTTGCCAAAGTGCCGAACAAAATTTGCGAATAAAAAATTAAACAAAGCCATCAAAGAAAAAAAATCCAGCAAAAGTTTCCGGGTTCATACTTTACTTGAGTATTTTAATTTGTTGCAACTTTTACTTCACTTTGCTACATTTCTGAGGCAAATAACAACTTTTTACTTTACACGTTCAACATGACTATCGTTACTTATCCAGTTGAAATGAATAGTCGCATGCAGTACACCCGAGTTGGGCTCGAGTACGACGCTGAATCATTTTATTTTTCTTTAAGCGATTTTCTCTCACAGATCTTGAGCAATATGTCTTTTTTTCTGTATTATTATTATTATTATTATTATTATTATTTTGAATTACATACTATCTTTATGAAGACAGAATTAACAATACGTAGAGATGCACGATATTGGCTACCGGTTAATATCCCGAAATTGTCATCAGATATTAAAAAATATCAAAGTTAGCAACATTGGAAGTACTACTGGAATAATGGTGGTGGCACTGGGCGACCAGCCATGTAGCGTAGCACAGGGCTTCAGTCGGCTTATTCCCCACTTACAGGAGGTCTAAAAGCACAATCCTGCCAAATGCTTATAATTCATTATTAAATCTGGCTTGTAGATCGATACTTTGTTTTCCACAGAAAAAAGTCATTCCACTCATCTGCACTGGCATGCTCTGCACTTTTCACCACTTTTTCTGAATAAAAAGAAAATATCTGCTTACCCTCTTGCGCCTCAGTTTTCCTTATTGTGATGCACTGTAACTTATAACGCTGTATTCATAGCCATCCTGAGTGAGCATAAAAGGATAGGTCGCTTTTTGTAATACATTTGAATCTACCGTGGCGGTATAGATGGGCCTGGAGGGTCCTGGGGGGGTCCTGGGCCAATTCAGCGCTCACAGCGAGCCATCCAGTACGATAAAACGCTAGTGTCTGACAGCTGTGTGTGTGTGTGTGTGTGGTTAGATCAGTCTGAGGAAATATGCTGTTGAGAGGTAAATAGATTTTGCTTTCTCTCCGTTCATTTGGTCTTAGTAACGCCACGGATCACTTAGAAACTGATAAATATGTGGTTGAGTCTGTAGTGTGATTTTGTCGCCAAGTCAACCGTGATGGGGCTGCCCCCCCTGATTTTGTTCCGACCCCCCTGATTTTCTGCTGCCCCCCCTGACACTCTGCCGGCCCCCCTGATTTTCTGCCAGCCCCCCTCTGATTTCCTGCCACCCCCCCGATTTTCCACTGCCCCCCTGATTTTCTGCCGGCCCCCTGATTTTCTGCAAGCTCACCCACGCTATGATTTCTGACTCCACTGTTGATTTGAATGCATAGTACTTTTTACTTAAGTACTTATAAAACCAAGTACTATTAACTTTTACATACGTATGATAACTGATTACTTTCTCACTGCTGGTGCTCAAGCAAACACTAAGTACCCAGAAGGCTGAGTGCCAGTTGAAGGCAAAAGGATGGGGATGTCGTAGAGGTGAGCATAATGGAGTCAGTGGTGCCATCTCCTCAAATGACATGCGGATGGAGAAGCTCCCAACCGACTCAAATAAATCATCCGTCTACGTATTTTGACTCGGGTAACAAAACATATCGATCCCTCAATTAGAGACTGAAGAGGTGGACCCAAATTTAGCTATCTTTGGCATCAACCTCGGGGATGAGCGCTTTAACATCAACGGCGGGGACGAGCACTTTGGCATCAACGGCGGGGACAAGCACTTTGGCATCAACGGCGGGGACAAGCACTTTAACATCAATGGCGGGGACGAGCACTTTAACATCAACGGTGGGGACGAGCGCTTTGGCATCAACGGCGGAAACGAGCGCTTTACCATCAACGGCGGGGACGAGCGCTTTAGCATCAACAGCGGGGACGAGCGTTTTGGCATTAACGGCGGGGACGAGCGTTTTGGCATTAACGGCGGGGACGAGCATTTTGGCATTAACGGCAGGGGCGAGTGCTTTAACATTATGCTAAAATGTCTCTACATCGTTGCTCCCATCTTGCACTCCTGAAGGGGGTGTCACAGGCGTTGTTGAAGCAAGTCAGATATTGCTGTGGCAAGCATGAGATTTTAAACACAAACCGGTTTTTAATGGGCCTCAGCACCGTCCATAATTCAGCTCAGAATATCGATCGCCGCTGGAACTCCTCCGAGTCGCCTAATAACGAGAGCACTGGAACAGGGAGAGCCAGATGGCTTCTGGGATTGGTGTCTTCGCTCTAATCTCTCAATGTCTCTGCCCCCGATCACTCTTGCTTTCATTCCATCGATCCCGCCATCCTCGCTGCATGTTCATTCATCTGTGCTTTTTGGGTGAGAGTGCTCGGAAAGGCCTGAGAAGTGAGCCTTCCTGGATGTTGAACAGATACCCCAGCCAGATTTGCTCATGCCTCCAGTGACTTGGATGTCCTTCTAACGTCTGACTTTAACAGAAAGCGTGGTTTGCTGTCTGGCTTTTTAAGCTCTGTCGCTGGTGAGCTGGCCCATGGCCCCTGACTTCACAGAAAGCCTTTTCCTCGAAATGCAGGCTCCATGTAAGTGTGAAGCATGCTTATTGACGGTGCTTCTGTACACATTTATTCCCTTCAATCCTGTAGGAAAATGTGCATTAAGGTCAGAAGTTGTATTTAGTTGAGGTTAGATTGGGTTTATTTGCCAGTGTCCGTTTTCCTCTGATCGTTTAATCATGCAAATGGCTGGTTTTTGTTTATATAGTGAACATAAAAATTCTTTGTTGGGTTGCCCCCCCCCTTCTGTTTATTCTGCTGGAGCGTTTAAGTGAAGCACTCTGTTCCTTGTCGAGTCCTTTTTTGGGACAGGTTTTGAACGGTGTGTCATTAAGCCAGATTCAAGCCGTGCGCTGGACTGTAATTAGAGCTGAGTGAGAAGTTGGGTCATGGGTTTGCGAGTCACCAGCGCCGATCTCTGCCCTGAGTTCATTCTCACTGGCCGGAAATTTCAGGTACGCTGAAGTCATTCTTGCGGGATTTGAACTGGGAGTGTGGTGTCATCTCAGATACGTGTCACCCCCTCACCTCCCCCCCCGAGCTGCATCTGAGCTCCCAGATTAGCCAGCTGTTGTCCCCTGTGCACGCCCTGGCAGTGCCTTCCAGTCAGCACTGTGCACCGTGGCTGTGATGCGGCGTCTGTCCATGAGCTGGCGTGACACGTAGAGCCCCTTTCTCTGGCACACATGCGCCCCCTATCCCGAACAAGGTCATCCAGCGGTAATCCGTGTTTTATGTCGTACAGCCACGACACAGGACACCCACCCCCCAGGAATAGTTTCAGACTGGGAGCCATCACTCGCACGGATCTTCAGAATAACAAGGAAATGTTGGAGTCCCGGCGGCTGGCAGATTTCAGGTCAGCTTCAGTTCTCCAACTGCCGGGGAGGTCTGGATGCGCTGTCCCTTTTTGCCGCATGCGAATGGATGTGCACCGGCTGCTCTAAACGGCTGGCGTGTCCTTGATTATCTGGTCAGCGCAGTGTTGGGTTTTCAAAGCCATCACCACTCTCTGCTCGTTCGGGGTCCTGCTTCCTGCGTCGCTCACATGCAGCCACGTTTGCTGTGAATTCGTGAGCCACCCGATTGCTGAGCTGTGAAGCAGGGAACGGGGAAGAGGGAGCGCAGTGCGGCGGCCCCTTCCTGTGCACCATTACACCCTGCCGCTCTGATTTACATGCACGCTTGACGTAATAGTGAAGGAGCTAATGTTGATGGGCTTCACTAATTACACCCCCCACTTCTACTGTCCTCTATCTTCTCTGCTTGTTTCCGCTCATGCCTTCCCTCCCCCAGGTGTCTTCTTGTTCCAGCTCCCCCTTCCACCCCCGCCCTCAGGTGTCCTCGCCGCGTTGTTTTTTGACGCCTCCCCTCGTCTCAGCCGCTGGTGTCAAATGAACAAGATGGCAAAGTCCCACTTCGCATTGTCCAAATTATTATTACCATCACCATCATTTTATTATTATTATTATTATTATTATTATTATCATTATTATTATTATTGCTGCCTGGGATGGGCTCCAGGGTTCCTGTGGCCCAGTGCTAGGTGATGGATGTGTGGAGGATCCATCTGTCTACCCGCCCACATATCCCTTCATCCTTATACCCATTCATCAATCCATTCATCCTCCCACCCATGCATTCCTCCAACTATCTATCCACCCACCCACACATCCCTCCATCCTCCCATCCATCCATCCATCCATACACACATACATATCCATATCCCCAGTGCAGTGCCACAGTGAATTATTATTGTCATTGTTGTGCTTATTGTCTGTTTCTCTGGTGCCTGTCTCGTGTGACTGTGTCATTGTCAAGGCTGCCTCTCTTGTTGCCTCTTCATGTGGAGACGTGTTAAGGGAATACTCTTCACAATCACAATGGAAATATGCTGGCTATTGTCAGCCTTATTGATTCTGCGTCGGCAGATCTTGCGCCGGCCTCCTCCGCAGATGGTATCGCTCACCAGGAAGACTTCCTCCTTTGTCCCGCACCCCGAAAGGAAGCGTGGCTGACAGAGCCAGAGCTCGTTAGCTCCTACAATTAGAATGCAATTAGGCGCGATTGCCTTTGACGGTGATAAACAGACACTGTTTCATTTGCATGTTAGATCTCCGTCGTTGGGCTCCCCGATTCATCGCCACCGGTTGCCGTGCTTAATTCATTGCCTGTGTTTGAGAGAAATTCCCCTGTGCTTTTCCAGCCCCCTGTCTAAATCTAGCTCCTCTATATGTTGTCTTTTAGGTGAGTCTTTGTTTGCTTCCTTATTGCAGTAGTAGGTTTCCGTTTGTTTCCAATTAGGGCCGCTGGTGTGGCTTCTGAGTGCTCTGTCATCTCATATGGACTCATTCCGTTAGGCAGACCCCTTATTCCCAGATCAGAGTGCCAGGAATGCCCCCATCCCGCCCACACTGCCCACTGCTGCAATGTAGGACAAAGGAGAACTTCTCCAAATACGTGCTGGGAGGGCGCACAGACCTAATGAGTTACATGGGTTATAGATTCTTGATGGATTGTACTTTCAGTTGCTTTGGACGTGTTAAAATGGACAGCAAACGTGGGTGTTATTCACTGCTTATTTATTCTGGGTAACCGCTGGGCCGATGTGGAGACTCAGTGGCTGGGGCTGTTGTCTCACACGTTCAGGGTCAGTCAGAGGTGGAAATGCTTGTTTCCTCTGGGTACTCTGCTTTCTCCTCTCTGTCCTAAACCATGCGGTCTAGATTAATCAGTGTCTTTAAATCTCCCTTGTTGTGTCAGCGTGGTCCCTGCACTGGACTGGCATGCCCTGAAATTTCTTGGATACTCCCCATGCTCACAGCGACCTGGATAAGCATTTAAGGAGGATGGATGGATGGATGGATGGATGGATAGATGACTAACCACGTGGCATGTAAATTTTGAATGGTACTTTGTCCGAAAATCCTCTTCATTATGCGTCCAGCTGCAGCATTATTCGGTGAATCCAGCGATAAAACCTTCTCTGGAGCCTGAGCTGAGGGTGAACCTGAAGAGCGCCGGCGTAGCGAAGCCTTAGCATCCGTCTGTTCACTCCTCCGCCTTATTTCACTTCCTCTCTCCCCCTAGAGACGAGTCCCAGTCCGGTCTCCCGTTGGTGGGGAGTGATTGACTGGCTCTCTCTCCTTTTCCCAGGAGACAGGCCTCGTCGTGAGGGAAAAGAGCTCCCCCTTTGTGACAACTCACACATTACCGAGTTCATTAATCACAATTCTTTAAACAACTCAAAAGCCAATTAGTCTCAGCGTTTTGGCAAAGCCAGTATTTTCACTCCATTTATCACAGGCATTATACAATTATTAGATCAATTAACTCCGCAGCACTGACTATTGTTTCTTCCATCCATCTGGGACAGTAAGGCACATAATCCACTATTTTTCTCAATTATGACTGGTTCTGGGGTGACAGCCGTGCTGCGGTTTGTGGTTTAACTCCAATCAGAAATCGATGGTGATAAAGTGCATCTGGCCTCTGTCTAAGTGTCCCTTTCATACCATCGGGGAGGTGCGATCTGTTACCAGCCCCCCAGCCGGGCGGCACACCACGCGCACGTTACCCCACCCTGCCGCGCGGCGTCTGTTCTCGTCGTGTGATCTGCCCAACCATCGCAAAGCAGCTCTTCTCGTCCTTCTGGGCTTAGGGGACGGGACGGGGCAGCCGGCCCGATCGGCAGGTACAGGGATATGGGGGCGGTGTGAAACGTAGGGGGGGTGGCTGCTACCAGAACAGGGGCAGTGAGGGATCTCCACTGGAAGAGAGATCTGTCTGGGCCTCACTGCCTCCCCTCGCAAGATGTAATGGATCAGTCAGCCTTTAGCGGATGATAATCTGCTAATTAATCGACGCATCTGGGATGCAGAGACCCTCCTCGTGATGTTGGGTCAGGAGACAGAGAAAAGTCAGCCTGAGAGAGGAAGAGAGAGCAAGGGCACCTCTCTCGCTGCACGCCAGCACAAACGCTCGTGGTGAATCTTTATCTCTCTGCTCCTTTTGGACTCCCTGTCCCCATTCCCTCTGTCTGCCCCACTGCTCCAACCCACGTTCCGCTTTGATTTGCATCGTCTGCGTGCCCTTGGAATTCTAATTAATTTGGAAGCCCCGTTTGCCCGTGAATTGAATGCAGTATGGCGTGTTGGCTTACAGATAATGATCCCGCGTCCCGCAATTAAACGGCGCTCATTACAGCCACGCCGGAGTCGCGTTCCGGTGATGGAGAATGCTCCATCTGTTGGTGTTTCTCCTTGGTGGCCAGCGATAGTGCTCCTCTGGTGGCCAGAGGAACCCAGGCATTCCAGTGAGCCCGCGGTCACGAGCTGGCCTTTCCAGGAGGTCTGGAAGAGCTTGAGATCTGGGAGAGGTGATGTGGTAAATAAAGGCGTGACGTGAGGGGCCGCACTGCCATTTCAGTGGAATAGCTCTAAAATCAGAAGGAGGAGCCGAAGCCCGTCCTGTCTGTACATGGGGTGGTGTCTGCGGAGCTGCCGGGACCAGGGCCTGGATTGAGATAGAGAGGAAGAGGGACAGGAGCTACAGGGACAGATCAGAGCTCCGCTCCTGTCCCCGGGCCAGATAATAATCCCTCTCCCCCAGAAGGCACCGTGAAGGATTTCAGCGTTTGTGGGGCTCAGTGGCATGGGCGGCAAGCGGTGCGAGATGATCGCTTCTCCTCGCCGCCATGACCGGGGCGGCTGGCGGATATCCCTCTCGGCGGGCCGCACGGGCGATAAATCCACTCCGACCACTCCATCTCCTTTCTTGTGCCACGTGTGCTCGCCCCCTGCTGGACAGAGGCGCTTGGTGCGCAGGGCAGCCCGCGGTGCACTCCCCACCGTGGCCCTAATCCGGATTGATCCGCACAGCTTGCGGTCCCATCGATCGCTGGCTGGGCAGTGCGGCCATGAGTGCCGTCTGCGTGCCATCCACCCAGGGGGCCCCCCCCCCAGCCCTCTGCCCTCTTGGCGGTGCTGCCTGCATTCTCCCCCCAGTGGTTGTCATAGTAACTGCGCCCTTCTGTGCACCACCCTCCACCCGGCCGGTGCCCTCTTTCCTGTGCTTTTATGTTCCAGCTCTGGGTTGCTTGACCTGAGCCCCTGACCCCAGAAGTCCTTTGGGTCAGAAAACAAAAGAGCACGTGGGAAATGAGCTTTATTTTCAGACTGGGTCAGGTGATCAGTGCTGCCCTGCACGAATACCGCAAAATCTGGGGGGGTTCTGCGAAAAAATGAAACGTTTTGCGCATATTGCAAGTTCACTTTTCCTCGCTGTATTTTTTCACATTCAGACAAGCGATTCCGGATCATTCTGACAAAAAGGGCCACCGGGGGTGATCAGTCCTACGGGCTTTTTCAAAGACCTCGTATTCATTTGGAGCCGGGTGAAGCCTCCGTGTGTCATTTAACGTTGTCTGGTCCTCCATTCAGATGCTGGCAGCTTCCTGCCGGCATGGAGTGTCACTTAATGTACAGGGATATGGTGACATACACGCGTGTTCCACTGTCTTGTCTTAATTTTGCACTTGATTACCGTTTGGAAGGGTGGTTCGCACTTTGCTTCCTGAGGAGCGGAAGAGCGGAATGCAGCTTGCGAACACTTCATTTACAGCTTCAGACAGCGTGGCAGACAGCCGTCGATGTATGGATAAGCAGATGCGGCACAGGACCATCGGAAAGACACTTTGGTGGAAAAGGTTAAACACAGATGTCGATTCCGCTATTGGACCCGGCCGCTGTCCCCATCGATACTCTGGGGAATCGGCATGTTCTAGGGAAAATGTCAAATAACTTTGAATTGGAAAAACGTCGTCAAATCTATATTTGCATCAATAAGCCCACATCTGACACTCTCCCTGTTAATTCTGTGAAGTGGCATCCGTAAAACAGGGAGCGTGTCTGTCAAGGTGCTTGGAGGTGCACTGTTATTTTTGGCAGCGAGCTCGGGCCCACGCATGTGGGCAGCCACAGATCTGCTGAGGGTGCCAAGATTCGTCGGCAGATAAAGCCGGTGCGTTAACCAGGGCGGGGGGCAGGAGGGCTCACGACAGCATGAAAGGTTAAGAAGCCTCAGCAATCTTTCAGCACCTCCTGCACCCATCTGCTGGATACCAGCTCTTATCTTGCGCTCCATCAGCCAAACGCCACATCGAGCCTGTGCTTCCCACTCGGGGAACGTGCCAGTCTGCGTCAGCGCACGGGCCCCAATGACGATAAGCGGGACGGCGGCTGGCCAGTGTTCCCTAGAGCTCACTTTGCGTTGTCTTCTGCCTCCACTTGCCATGTCACCCCAGGCTATACGACACTGGGCTTTTCCCCATGTGTTCCGCTGACACTCGGTACCACACGCTGCTCCCCAGGCAGCTCCGGTCTGTGGGAGGCCAGCCTCTCTTCCCTGCCTCTCACTGCTGTCTGATCAGCATGAAGTCATCAAGCACCAACCATCGTGTGGCCAGATGCTGACTACACCTTGCACTGAATCATCTGAAGAGCCCATCAAATACACTGTCTATTCCTGTTCCAAGTTATCGGTTAACCCTCTTTAACTCGGCTGACTTCCAGCTAGGTTAGCGTCATAGCAACCCTCCATGTCTACAGCTTCGTCGACCTTTAATTCGTTAATCGCTTTCTGGCCTCTGGTGTCGAAACAGTCCTATCTGTTGGCCATGTCTAAAGTCGATGAATTGCTGATGAATGCTGTGCCGAATCGATAGGTTCCTCATCTTGGTCATCCCCGATGAGTGCATCACACCGTCACCGTCACCCCTGTCTCTGAATGGGGTCACCCCTCTTTCCAGCATCCATGAATCAATTCGTATCACCTTGCGGCTTGACACAGGTCCATGTCACTGCTGTCCTGATCGATGAGGGAGCGCAGAGGGTCCTGTCCCCCCTGTCTTCTGTAAATTGCTCGGTCATCCCCTTTGCTCCATTCTCAGAATGTGATGGTTCACTGGCGCCCCCCACTGGTGCTCACTTCTTCAGGGCTCCGTCGATGCATTGCTGTATTGAACCCAGACAAGACCGGACAGGCAGGAGGAGGTGGGGATACACACAGGGGACCAGAGCCGGCCGTGTGGGAGTGGGGCACCTTGCTATGGCAGAGCAACAGCACGCTGAGAACAGGTGTGGACTGGCAACACAGGGTTATGAGAGGAATTAGTTGGGAGAGTCTGGGACACACAGTCAGGAGACAGAGGTCCTTCAGGGGGCACTCCAGCGCAGGGAGTCCCCAAAATGGGCAGAGAAAAGAGAGCTGGATGCTTTTCATTGTGACGCTGTTTGGCTGTAGAGGGACAGTCTTCAGCACAGTAAAGTCTGAATGATGAGGAGTTTTGGGCTGTCGGGATGCCAGGGAGGGAAAAAGAGAGACAGAGAAAGTGGGAGAGAGTGAAAAAGATGGATGGACAATGAGAGGAAGAGAGAGACAGACAGAGAACTGGGGGGAGCGACAATGAAAGAGTGACAGGGATAGTCCATCTATCCATCCATGTGCTGAAACTGTGAGAGAGAGAATGAGGCAGGCAGAGAGAGGACGAGTGTCACATCCTGCCTTGCATTTCCTTCTGTCTGTCTCTTTGGTTTCTTGAGATGCTGCTTGGCCATTCAGCTTTTTGATGAGTGTCTCTCCAACTGCTGTCAGGCAACCAGCATGCAGATGCACGCACGCACGCACACACACACACATACACATACACACACACTCTCACATGAGCCCCTCGCTGCCAAACAGCTGTGCTGCCCTCCTGCCACAACAGCTCTAGGCCATCTGCTCAAGGTTTGAGAGGCAGGGCCATTGATGGCATTGGGAGGGGCCAAGCTTTGGGCCAGGACTGCCAATACCCCCCCATTCTGGAGAGGACAGCAGATGGTGGTCAGAGGCGACCCCAGTGGCAGACGTGGCCCCACCGCAGCTGAGAGATACGTTTCCGCATGCGGTGGTGCTCGCTCTGGGCATGGAGGGGAACAGCACAGAAGAGAGAAAGATGCCATGAGGGCCAAAAGGGCTGAGAAAATGAGGGCAGGACCCCTGTCCCATCCTGGTCCCCATGAGGACGGTGTTTTGTTCAAGCCTAATGTTTGTGCTTATTTCTTTACCAGTACGGTCCCTGATACATGCTTCTGTCCTCTGTATAGTCCATATATGTAGAGCTACACACGTGTCTGTGTCTCCTCACACACTGTCAGGAATCAGTGTGCACCTTGACACTGAACAGTCTATTAAATAGTCTATATTGTCAGCACCTCCTGACTGTACGAGCTGTATGAAGTGTCTGTACTGTTAGAGCCTCAAATTTGTATGAGCTGAATTTTCCATCTTCACTTTTTTACAGCTTGGCTCTTTGCCAAATCTAATATCCTAGTCTTCCATTTCTGGCTCTGACATCCCAGGGAGTCGCTAGTTTCTTCACTCACGTACTACGTACTACAGCGAGGCTCAGTTTACACCGAGGAAGTAATTACAGTGTGTCAGAGTGCATCATAAAGTACATCAAACAGCCAGAAGACACCATATCAGGGTGCTCTGCACAGGCACTGAAAGTCAGAGGGGCTGCAATTAAAGGTCTTACAGATGTGTGAGTAACGATTAAGAGACAGACATGCTCGACACACTGAAACGCACACAAACACGTTGATGTTTTTCATCTTGTTTGGTTTATTTTGTGAACTTTTGGATTTGTTTGCATTTTGAAATGTAACACTTACTGGTGGGAGGGGTGGCAGGGGGTGGGGTTCTTTGTGGTAGCTATCGTGTCATCCTGGCGGGTCGACAGCTCTTTGATTGGCCCGTGCTGGATGGTGTCAGGGCTGGAGGGCGCAGCTGCACTGGCACTGACCTACTGTTTCAAAGGTGGCAGGGCGACGTGATGGGAAATGGGAAGCTGATGCAGCGGGTGGCCCATAGCGGCAGCTGTGCCCAGTGTACCTGAGCAGGAGCAAATTGTTTCTGTAGGTGTCCAGGCTCAGGTGCGAGTATGCACGGGGGCTCCTTCAGATCTCCAAAAGACTGCCATTCAGTGCCTCACTACCTCCCTCCTACCTCAGCCATTTTCAAAGGCAGACAAACGGAAGGGCCACTGGAGGAAATTCAGAAGTTGATTGAGAGCCCCCCCCCCCACCATTCTGTGGACAAGGACATCAGAAACTCAAAGAGAGGGAAGCTCTGAATTTCGCTTTTGTAGCCTTGTTCAGAGCACTATATCCCCCCTAGCCCTTCTCAAAAGTGACAAAAATCAGCAGCTATTGTGGTGCTGCTGAAACAGAAGTTAAAGTGTGTAACAGTGTACTTGACAGGAACTTCCATAGACGGAAATAGAGCAGGTGTTACAATGCTGCGTCACTGTAATGTGGGAGATAGCGGGAATAGAGCAGATGTTATGATGCTGTATCACTGTAATGTGGGAGATAGCGGAAATAGAGCAGGTGTTATAATGCTGCGTCACTGTAATGTGGGAGAGCGGAAATAGAGCAGGTGTTATAATGCTGCGTCACTGTAATGTGGGAGATAGCGGGAATAGAGCAGGTGTTATAATGCTGTATCACTGTAATGAGGGAGATAGCAAGAATAGAGCAGGTATTATAATGCTGCATCACTGTAATGTGGGAGATAGCAGGAATAGAGCAGGTGTTATAATGCTGCATCACTGTAATGTGGGAGAGAGCGGAAATAGAGTAGGTGTTATAATGCTGCGTCACTAATGTGGGAGATAGCGGGAATAGAGCAGGTGTTATAATGCTGTATCACTGTAATGTGGGAGATAGGGGGAATAGAGCAGGTATTATACGCTGCATCACTGTAATGTGGGAGATAGCGGGAATAGAGCAGGTGTTATAATGCTGCATCACTGTTATGTGGGAGATAGCGGGAATAGAGCAGGTGTTATAATGCTGTATCACTGTAATGAGGGAGATAGCAAGAATAGAGCAGGTATTATAATGCTGCATCACTGTAATGTGGGAGATAGCGGAAATAGAGCAGGTGTTATAATGCTGCGTCACTGTAATGTGGGAGATAGCAGGAATAGAGCAGGTGTTATAATGCTGTATCACTGTAATGTGGAAGATAGCGGGAATAGAGCAGGTGTTATAATGCTGTATCACTGTAATGTGGAAGATAGCGGGAATAGAGCAGATGTTATAATGCTGCATCACTGTAATGTAGAAAATAGCGGGAATAGAGCAGATGTTAGGGTTAGGGAGGGTACATCTCCTACATTCTTAAATCAGTGAGGTTGTACAGGTGGTGCACATGCAAGTTTAGCAGTCAGGGTTAAGGCATCTGTCAACCTTGGCTCTGGTCACAGACGTGTAGGTTCCTCCACAAAGCCTTCGATGTAAAACTTGACCGAACTCCCCTGTCGTTCTGCCCCATTCCCCCTCTCAGCAATGGCGCCCCTCTTCAGCATGGAGATGGGCACCAATGGCCTGCGCAGCCTCTCTGAAATGTGTTGGGATGTGTCACATACTTGCCAGTGTGTCTTCAGCAGGCATGCAGCAAGCCTGTTGGTGTTATCCAGTGCTGGCATCCTCAATGAGCCAGTGGCAGTGACAGTCGCAGAGAACCAACAGGGATACAGGTGCTGCTCTGCATCACCTGTTTCCCAGATCAAAGATTAGATGGGCGTCCCTTTTTCCTCTGGTGTGTTAACACCGTGTCCGTGTCTGTTTACCTCTCATTAATGCAGCCCTTCAGCATTTAATTGACCACATTCATTTCTGAACAGGAGGGGCAGCCAGCTATTCAAACGTAACAGAAATGCAGGAACAGAGGGGAAAAAATATAATTGGTGATGAGTACGCTTGACTTTGTGTGCTAAGTGCGTGTCGAGAGGCGGGCAACGCACTCAGGCACCGTGCTGCCATTGGACGGCATGTGGGAGGCATGTGATCACCCCAGCAGGTCATTCCACCCTCAGCACTCGCAAAACGGCCGATGCGGGCGGGGGGAGGTTCATCACACCATACTAAATATCGAGTACAGAGCGGGGAGATTCGGGGTCACTTGTGTTAATTGGCTGCAGGGCACCAGCAGCTGCTATAACAGCCCCCATCTTAGAGCACCATGGCATTTGTGATTGATAGATCGCCTTCATTTACCCAGATTTTCCTTTTTTTTGGCTGAGATCTAATGAGGGGTTAAAGGAACAAATTAGAGAACGGGAGCTTAATGATCCTAACGGCGAGGATGTTAGCAGGCTGAATGTGAGAGGCCAGCGTGTGTCCTGGGGGGGGGGGGAGGGGGGGGCTGGGCTCGGTGTTTATTTGCTCTACAGAGCGGCCGAGGAGCACAGCCGGCCTCCCTCCAGACGGCCACATCAGATCACTCCTGTGTAAGGTGTACTAAATGACGGCCATTGTTATGGAAATGGGGGAACCGAGGAAGGTTTAGCGCTGGGAAATTATTAACAGGATGAAGTAAGATCTCGCTGGGAGTCACAAAGCTCCCACCAGCGCACGCGGCCCGGCAGCCAGGCCTCGGCCCCCTGACCAATCGCTACCGGTGTTTCCTTTGTCTAGGTTTATGCCCCCTCGTTGCCCTGCACTTTCACCCACGGCCCCTCCGCCACGCTGACGTCGACGGCCTGAGCTGTAACTGGACCATGACTCATGTTAGGGTCACGAGGTCATCACTTCACAATCCAGCAGCAAGACACTTAACCCAGATTGATCCAGTAAATGCCCAGCTCCATTTGTAAATCTGAAGTGCGGACAAAAGAATGCTTTACTCTGGAATCTTGGAACTAAACGACCATATATTTTCCAATTTCCACCACACACCTCTTCTGTCATTAACAAACTTGATGTCAACGGCGTAAAAGCTAGCGGGATGAAGGTTGTCCATAGCAAGGCGTAATTTGGATGCCGTGTCAAGAACTGTTTTGTCTTGCAGCCTTTTTTAATCGTTTTACAGTCATCCATGGAGACCTTTAAGTTCAAAACTCTAGTTTCGTTAAACTCTCGAATTAAATTGTTGCTTGCCAATTGTTGAATAATTGCTAGGCAATTAAATAATATAACAAATGAACATAATAACTCAGCAGTCAGTGGGGCTTACTTACCCTCCCAGCGAGGAGCTCCAATGCTCTCTGCTAGCCAATCCAAAATCCCGAGGGAACTCGTGAGATGGGACGTCAAGCCGGCTCGCAAACAGCTTCAGGAGAAAGCATTCATCTGTCCACCTGGCCATCCGCTTGTCCGTCTGTCTGTGGAGCTGAAGTGTGCTTTGCTCCAAGCTGGCAGGCTGACTCCAGCTTTTTAGTATTCAGACGCCCCCCCAGGAAAGCAGCCAGCTTCCTGCTGCATGGCTATGCCCATCTGCGGCAGGGGGGGCACGTGACTTCCGCCATGTCAGATTTCAGAGAGACAGCCAGGCCTCAGTGGGACCCACACCTTCAAGTCTCTCATACCCATGTCCACCTGCAGCTCCGCACTGTCCCCCACTTTTTCACGCGATGCCGTTTCCTCACAGCGGTACCGCTCATCAAGCCGTGAGATTGGCCTCTGGGCCTGCCCTTGAAATGACATCTCCTAACACGATGCAGTGTGCCCTGTGTGCTGTACGTGTGCGCTGTTGCCTGTGCGTATGTGCTCTGCCCTGTGTGCTGTGCCCTGTGTGTGCTGTGTGTGCATGTGTCTGCGCTGTGCCCTGTGCGTGTGTGCTCTGCCCTGTATCCTGTGTGTGTGTGCTGTGCCCTATGTGTGTGTGCTGTGCCCTGTATGCTGTGTGTGTGTGCTGTGCCCTGTTTGTGTGTGCTGTGTCCTGTGCATGTTTGCTGTGCCCTGTACCCTGTGTATGCAGTGTCCTGTGTGTGTGCACTGTGCGCTGTGTGTCTGCGCTGTTTGCTGTGCCCTGTGTGCTCTGTGTGTGTGCTGTGCCCTGTGCGTGTGTGCTGTGTCCTGTATGCTGTGCGTGTGTGCTGTTGCCTGTGCGTGTGTGCTGTGCCCTGTACCCTGTGTCTGTGCACTGTGTGTCTGCACTGTTTGCTGTGCCCTGTGTGTGTGCGCTGTGCGTGTGCACTGTTGCCTGTTCATGTATGCTGTGCCCTGTACCCTGTGTGTGCTCTGTGCACTCTGTGTGTCCCTGTGTGTGTGTGCTGTGCCCTGTGTGTGTGCACTGTGCATGCTCTGTGTATCTGTGCTGTGCCCTGTGCGTGTGTACTGTGCATGTGTGCTGTGCCCTGTACCTGTGCACTGTGCACTATGCCCTGT
Organism: Mormyrus iriodes; assembly: GCA_011763525.2. Lineage (NCBI taxonomy): Eukaryota > Metazoa > Chordata > Actinopteri > Osteoglossiformes > Mormyridae > Mormyrus > Mormyrus iriodes. Next base: position 15,237,663 of record JAAGVU020000002.1, read on the forward strand.
GTGTCTGCACTGTGTGCTGTGCCCTGTGCACTGTGCGTGTGTGCTGTTGCCTGTGCATGTATGCTGTGCCCTGTACCCTGTGTGTGCTCTGTGCACTCTGTGTGTCCCTGTGTGTGTGTGTGCTGTGCCCTGTGTGTCTGCGCTGTGTGTGAACTGTGCACTGTGTGTCTGCTCTGTGCCCTGTGTATGTGCACTGTTTCCTGTGCGCTGTGCTTTGTGCATGTGCGCTGTGTGTGTGTGTGTGTGCACTGTCCTTTGTGCCCTGTGTGTCTGCACTGTGTGCTGTGCTCTGTCTGTGCACACCGTGCACTGTGCCCTGTGCGTGTACACTGTATGTGTGTGCTGTGCCCTATGCATGTGCCCTGTGAGCTGTGTAAGGCAGGCAGAGTGTCCAAGGCAGGCAGGCTGCTCGAATAAGGCCAAGAGGGCCAGTATGGGTGACAGGGCCCCATTCCTGCTGTCTCTTTTTGGCGTCCCTACCAGACATCCATTTGTCCTGCCTGCCAAAGTACATAAATTCCCAGCCCGCGGGAATCAACCTGAGATCAAAGAGAGGTGGGGGGGCAGGCACGTGCTTTGTGATGGGCCCTCATAAACGGGGTGGGGGGGGCAGTGTGGGGTGATAACGGGCCCCTTTTATGTATGGGTGTGTCATCAATCCCCCTTGGGGCTTACTGGCAGCAACCTGCTTCTGTAATTCATGGACATGGAGTGCAGCGGACTGTCCCAGCTCGCCCACCCACCCTTACTGTTAAACCCGGGCACATGCCCGCCCGCTCTAGCCACTCCCCCCGTGTGCACGCCCACTCGCTTTAGCCACTCACCCTGGGTGCACACCCAACCGCCCTTACTGTTCAAACCGGGCACACGCCCGCCTACTCTAGCCACTCCCCCCGCATGCACGCCCACTCGCCCTTACTGTTCAACCCGGGCACACACCTGCCCGCTCTAGCCACTCCCCCCGCGTGCATGCCCACCTGCCCTTACTGCTCAACCCGGGCACACGCCTGCCCACCCTCGCCGCTCACCCCATTCACTCCGCCGCTAATCTTTTAAAGAGTAGACTACATGGAATCAAGTGTTTCGTTCACCCGGTTTCCATGGATACCAGTAAAACTTTGCAGCAGTGCCATGCGGGGGTCCCGCAGTGGCCTGTCACTGGGAAGCGCCTGTGGTGGAGGATCAGCGAGCCCCTGCTTCCCGATTAGCACCTCAGCGCCGTGGCTGACCTGGTTCCATGGCCAGGGGGAGCACATTCTCACTGACTCTACCTTCCTGACATCTTTCTGCCATTCCTGAGTCTGCCCCCCCCGCTTCTGGAAAGGGTGGTACCCCAACTATGGCCTTCTGTATTGCCATGACAACCGCGCGAGAGATGAGAGCTGATCTTTAGCGTGTGGATGCTCTTCATCAGGGTTCATCTTATTGCAAAGTCATCCCAGCATCCCGCCATCAGTAGATGTCACCTTCAGGCCCTCTGGCACTGTCTATATGTTACTGTTGGGGGGTGGGTACTCCCCTTAATATGCTGTGTTACAGCGCTCTGTCCATATAACACGGGCCCCTCCGCAGGGTGTAACATGGATATCGTCAGACAGACACACTATGTATGTGGGGGTGGGGCCATGTTCTCCTTGAGTCTCACGATGACAGAAATGCCAGAGGAGTTTTTGAAGTGCCTGATTTTCAGGGAGGAAATGTCGCGTGGGTGCAGTGGGTGGTCGACAAAATGATTTCTTATGACGGAGTCAAAGGAGAGGAGATGCAGGCAGGGAGATTCGCAGGGCATGGGTCATTGGCGGTCTGCTGGGTTTGGGTGGTGCAGGGCTTTATGATTTTTATTGCCCTCATTCTCCATTGTGAACTCACTACCATGGTATTATCCTTCATATTGTAAAGCGCCTTGGGGTGACTCTGTTGTGAAAGGCGCTATATAAAAATACATTGAATTTAATTGAGTTAATGATGGCAGAGCACACAGGGTCGTAGATGGGGGCACACTTTACAGGGGGTGGGGAGACCCAGGCAGGGGCCAGCACCCTGTTTGCACGTTTATTTCGATGGAATTCGGGGGGCTCCGTCTTCCAGGAAGCCAGTCACCACTCGGCCTCCGTAGTGGACTGGCCGGTATCCGATCCCTTCCCCCCTCCCTCCATTGTGCTCCCTTTCCTCCTCTTCATTTTTCTCTCTTGCTCGCGACTCAAACGACGACTAAGCCTCAGCAAAGCAAGCTGGCAAACAATTTATAGCCATTAATTAATTACATTGTTCAGAGTTTATATTTACATAATACAGCGAAAGTGAGTATTAATGACAGGCAACTACAATACAAAATGCCAATTACCGTATCGATAAATAAATAGGGTGAGAGCCCCTTAATTACATCTGCTGCTCTGTCCCTCTGCTGTTTGCTCTGCTCTGTGCAGTGCTTATGTGCTGCCCCTTGTTAATCTCCCCCTCTCCCTTACCCCCCACCAGATTACCACCATAGATGCCTCAGCTTGCCTCCCCTGTCGTAATCAGTTCATTTCTCCATAGCTCACGTGCATCGATCGCTGCTGGATAACTGAAGGTAATCCTTTCAGGTTTCTCTGGAAGGCAGATGACTCTGACCCGTGCCCAGTGGCTCACAGAAACTATGGCAAAAACCGGGAAAGGCGGCAGCTCTCTTGCCCCATCCAGTCACAAGGTTCAGCTGCGGAGTGTTGCACAAAAATGATTATCATGGACCGCAAATGCAGAGCCAGCCCTTTGATGTGGGGTAGGACCTAGGGCACCATCTATGGGTCTGAGGAAAGTTCTGGAAACCCATCTCTGTCTTATGAATGAGCATCTCATGTATCAGCATGTCTCTGTAAAAATATCCCAGCCCTGCATCAAAACACCCCACCTATCGACGAAAATGTCTTTTCACTGTTGGGGGGGAGGGGCACAATAATAAATAAGCAATCCTCAAACATGTATTAAATGTATATAGTAGAAACCCTTATTACTATTACACTATGTAACACAAATTTTGTTCCTGGACAATACATGTTATTTCTTAATTGCTTATGTTGTAAAAGCATAGAAAATGGCCATTATTCCCTTTAAACTTTGCTTTTGTGACCTGGATAATGAAATTTAGAAATTAACCTACTTTC
>JAAGVU020000002.1:15258770-15277350 GCA_011763525.2 Mormyrus iriodes
ACCCTGTGCCCTCTCCCCCAGCACACAGTCACACACACCCTGTGCCCTCTCCCCCAGCACACAGTCACACACACCCTCTGCCCTCTCCCCCAGCACACTTGCACACACACACTCACATCGCCCTACTGATGGATGCTCAGGAACCATCTACATTTATAATTTGCTGTAATACTGTTGCACTTTACGTCATTGTGTCTTCTATGCAAACTGCTCTCTGTGCCTTTAATTGCCTCTCGGGGACAAATACAGTTTTTTTTTTATTGAATTTGAATTGAATTTCTATATAAAGCCATAATAATTTTTTGTACATGCAGTAATGTACAGAAAACCGTATTTTTCATTTATTTCATTAGTCTTTTCTTATTGATTTTCCTTTTGGGTATATATATAACTATATGCATTCTCTCTTTTCTCTGTAAAGTCATTTAAAAAATCAAGCTTTAAAAAAAGGGGTGTGGGAGGTGTGGGGAGGTGTGGGGAGGTGAGGGGAGGTGTGGGGGATGTGGGGAGGTGTGGGAGGTGTGGGAGGCGCATTTAGGAGTAGCATTAAGGATGCAGTGATTAATAATCTCAAATAATTTACCTACAAATAATTTAATGGAAATTGTTAACTTCATTAATAAACAGTGGATTTGTATATGTGATATTTAGACGAGTCAGATGATATCTATATGTGATCAGAGGGTCTGTTTGAGTCTGTGTTTCAGTCTGTGTTTCAGTCTGTGTTTCAGTCTGTGTATCTCACCCTGTGCAGGTTAATCATGGATCTCTGCATAAATCAGCGCTCAGTAATATGTGTCTATTTTGGTGAACATGCCCCCTACTGGGGGGGGGGGGGGGGGATATCGATTTGGTAATTAATTATGATCCTGCTTTTGACGATTCAGTATTGATTCACAAAACCCCAAGAGCGATCTAGTTAATTCATACCTTTTCCCCGTGACTTTGAAAATAATTTTACTTATTTTAATTTGTATCGGTCATCTTATCATCTTATCATGTAGATGGTGCTGCTTCTCTCACTGAACGTGTGAATGCAAGCAAATAGTCAAGTAGGGCTTTATTGTTATACCATTCATATTCAGTAAACTGCTTACGGAGACGCCACGTAACATTTTAAAATTAAAATAAATAAAATGAAATCAAAGCAAACGATGTAAAGAGGAAACGTTTATTGTTGGATGTGACCTGCTGTCGATTACCTGTTTTTTCAAATGGCGTGAGAAAAAAAAAAAGGCAAATGAAAGCAACGAAAAATCTGCAGGTATCATTTATTTCTGACTGTTTTCAAGAGCTGCAGGGGGAAAGTGTGGACAGAATATTTTGGCGTATTCACGGGTAAGTACAAGAATAAATTTCATGCTTAATATTACATGTTGTTTTTCATTATCTTATTTTCATCATTTAATGGTAACTTAATTACTTTGTTTTGTTTTGCTGTGTTAAGACTACAGTACTGTGCCCGTTTCGTTGTTCTTACAGCAAATTTAGTTTGATCACACAATAATGAATGTCTTAAACGTAAATTGAATAAAAACAAAATTGAATCCAATTGGCCAACGGTGAATCAAAATCGAATCAAATTGTTCAGGCCAAAACAGTTACTCAAATAAAAAGATTCTAATGTTTTTGCACATATCTTTAGTTTAAAGTCCTTCTGAAACATGCCACGTGAGTTTTAGACCTAGATTTTCAGCTATTCTTTTCAGTCAGGTAGGTTAGTCTTTTCAAGGAACTATACCCATATGTTCCTCTAATAGTAAAAAGATTTTGGTATGCAGGCCTTTGGCCTTTCCTTAGTGGTTTTCACAATTTGGTTCCAGTGACTCTGCATTTGTAAATTTGTATTTCATAAAAACATCTCTCCAAATAAGGAACGCTGCTATATAGTATTTCATATGTCAGTGTTGTTGAATTGATGTCGAACTGGAATTAAATCGAAACAGATTGAATCGGGGAATTGTTAGCATGTGAATCCAAATTGAATCAGGGTGTCTGTGCCAATACCTAGCCCCACCCTCCACTCCTGCCTTGAAACAGTACCCCCCTTGTTCAGATGAGTTCCAGGGCCTGTGGACTCGAGACACCTCAGTGTGAGCACACATATGGGGGTGTGGTGCTAAAAAGTTCAGTGGTTGCTTTCCCCTGGTTAGCCACGACCCTCTTATACTCACGTTTGATTTTTTTTTTACCAAATTACCAGCTGACATTTGCCGCTAACATGGCAGAATCAAGTCAGCCTTTGAGGTGGCCCTGATCCCCCCCAAAGGGCAGGCGGCTGGTCCCGAGCGGCTGGTCACGGGAGCCGCTGAAAGGCCGCTGCCTGCTTTTTCCTGGCTCTTTGGTGCCAGTACAGGCAGACGTAAACTAGGCCGGGGGGGTGTGTGTGCTGAGGATTGGCTGAGTAAGTCTGGAGGGGCTCAGCAGCCCGGGTACCCCAATGGTAAATAGGGGGAGGGGCAATGAGGCCTAGATACCCAGATGGTTAATCGGGGGAGAGGCTGGATGGAGGTGTGACCTTGCCAGTGGGACAATGACTGTGCGATGTGGCTGTTGCACGCGGTGAGTGGTACCCTGATAAATGGCTCACTGTAAAGTGGGGGGCAGCTTCCGCCGAACATGCTGCTCATGTATCACCGCCAGACCGTGGGGTGCATCCATCACACACAGACATGCTGAAGAAGTGTGTGTGCGCGCACGCACATGTGTGGAAAAGAGAGCTTTCAGCGCCATTCTTGACACCTGGATTAGAAACAGATTAAGGACAGTGTGGCAGATGGACCCTCTGGTGAGTCAAGGTTTATTGGCAATGTGGGCAAGAGCCCGCAGTTGTTGGGGAGGGGTGTCAACTTATTCCCCCCTACCTTGGAAGTGCCCTGTTAGGGAGCTGCCTGCCATTTCCTTTCCCCACACAGGGGGATTCCTGTTGATCCTCCCTCGGCGTGAGGCCGTGACTTTTTTGATACTAGGCTGTGGCTCCCTCAGTGTGGGGCCGTGTCTCCCTTGATACCGGGCTGTGACTTTTTTTGGCCGAGCCGTGACTCCCTTGGTGTGGGGCCATGACGCCCTTCATACCAGACTGTGACTCCCTCGACGCTGGGCCATAACTTCCTACATACCGGACTGTGGCTCCCTTAGGGTGCGGCTGTGACTCCTTTGTTGCAGGGCCATTACTCCCTTAGTACCAGGCTGTGACTCCCACAGTGTAGGGTTGTAACTCCCTTGTACCAGGCTGTGACTCCCTCAGTGTAGGGTTGTGTCTCCCTTGATGCCGGGCCGTGATTCCCTTGGTGCCGGGCTGTGACTTTCTCTGCATGGGGCCATGACTCCCTTGATACCGGGCTGTGACTTTTTCTGAGCGGGCTGTGACTCCCTAGATACTGAGCTATGACTCCCTTGGTCAGGGCCATGACTCCCTTAATGTCAGGCTGTGACTCCCTTGGTGCGGGGCCATGTCTTCCTTGATACTAAACTGTGACTCCCTGGGCACGGGGCCATGACTCCCCCAGCATGGGGCTGTGATTCTCTTGATACTGAATGTGACTCACTCAGCATGGGGCCATGTCTCCCTTGAAAATACGCTGTGAATCCCTCGGCACCAAGCCGTGATTCCCTCAGCTCGGGGCCATGGGTTCCTTGGTGCGGGGCCATGACTCCCCTTATTACTGGGCTGTGACTTCCTCTGTACGGTGCAATGACTCCCTTGATACTGGGCTGTGACTTGCTCAGCATGGGGCCATGTTTCCTTTGACACCAGTTTGTGACTCCCTCAGCACGGGGCCGTGACTCCCTTGGCGCAGGGCCATGACTTCCTTGATACCAGGCTGTGACTTCTTCTTCGCGGGGGCCTTGATTCTCTTGATACTGGGCTGTGACTCCCTCAGCACACGGCCATGACTCCCTTGATATTGGGTTGTGAGTCCCTCTGGGCTGGGCCATGACTCCCTTGATGCTGGGCTGTGACTTCCTCAGCTCTAGGCTGTGATGCCCCCGACCCCTTGACAGGGGCCCTGTTCAAGGTCGTTCCGTCCAAGCTGGGCCGTACGGTCTACGCCCTTCTTGGACATTGTCTCTTGCCTCTGCTTTGGAGCTTAGGTGTAGCAGATGTTCTGAGCATCTTGCATATGTGTGTGTGTGTGTGTGGGGGGGGGGGTTAGACTGATCTCTGCCCCCTACAGCACACTTTATGAGAACCATTTATATGTAACCTAAATCAGCAGGATCTGAGCTCTGACTTCTAGTGGAATATGAGGAGAGAGAGACAGGTGTTTAGATACTGTGTATTTGTGCCCATGTGTATCTGCGTGTTCGTGTCTGTGCCTGTGTCAGTGTGTCTGTGCCTGTGCCTGTGTCTGTGTGTCTGTGCCTGTGTCTGTGTGTCTGTGCCTATGTGTGTGTGCGTGTGTGTGTGCGTGTGTGAGTGACCCTGATGTTGACCATGATCTGCAGCCTGTCTATGAATTTTAAGCAGATCAGCGGGACCTCGAGTCCACAGCGTTTGCAGGAAGGCAGCCCCCCCCAACCCAGTGGAAGGTCACTCTGGCCCACTGTGCACCCCCCCTCCACCAGTGGCTATTGCGGCCTTGCCGGCTGTCTGCACTTTATGTAGCTGCCCAGCTGTGCCATGCATACACATACACCACCTGTGTTCATGTGCATTGGGGGGCGTCGTGTGCATTGGGGGGCGTCGTGTGCATGTGTGTGCACCCCATCTGCCATTGGCCCGCCTCCAAAGCATCTCCTAGCTCGGGAAGAGGCTGGATTAATTTGGGGCTTTGTATTCCGGGCGGGCCTCCTCTCCTCTCCTCCCTCCTCTCGTAGTGGCTCTGTGTGCGAGCTACACGCTTGGCGGAGCCTGTGTGTTATCGGGCCGACCGCGATTGCGCCGTTATCATTTAAATATTCCCTCTCTGTACGGACACGGACAGGGGGATTAAGGGTGTAATGCAGGATAATCCTGTAGGTAGACTTCCTGACTTCTCCCAAATCAGCACTCCTCCTTGTGAGGGGAGAGATGGAGAAAGGGGGGGTGGGGCGATGGGGAGAAGGTAAGGGAAGGGGTGAAGTAAATGACAAATGCAAATGGAATACAGATGGAAAAGTGCATAGCTGGCAGTGTGCTCCTCTGCGTGGACAGCAGTGCATAGCTGGCAGTGCGCTCCTCTGCGTGGACAGCAGGTTTATTGTGGAGCAGGGGTGTGTGCCGGCGCCTGTAGCAGAATGCGGTTTCACATTGCAGAGGTGCCGTCCTGCCTGTGTCTGGCTACCTCCTGTATTCCGAGAGGCGATCGGGTGACTCTCAGCTTCTTTCTGTGTGTGTGTGTGCGCGCCTGCCTCCCTCCCTACCCTCCCTCCCCCCAGGGTAAACACCCACTGCACGTCTCCAAACAGGCATGGCTCTGCCCATCGATCAGGGCAGAGTGTTCAGTGGGAATAAATCATTGTCGCACTCTCTCATTAAGGCCCTGTTGCAGCCCCCTCTCTCTCCCATTATCCCCACCCCTGTACCAGCTCCCTTAGTGCTGCGTTAGCATCTCTGCTAACGTGCTAAGCTCCCATTAGCCGATGCTGCATCATTGACCTGGACAACGGCGATTAAAAGCAGCTCTGGGTAACCCTTAGTGCATGTGGGTGGCTCCGTGCTGCCAGGTATGTACTAGCACACTGTTTGCTTCAGGAATGCTAACAGAAGCCCCGTGAGATGAGTCTGGGTCAATTACAGATGAGTGTTCCTCTCCCAGAATTTGTTACGCCGCTGTCCCCAGGGACGTGGCTCTCTCCGGCTCGCTCTAATCTAATATCCCTGTCCGCCGCCGGCTGGCCAGCCGTTCCCTGGCAGCTAGCGAGGCCGACCGGCCGGAAGGTTGCTCAGGGCCTGCTTTCCCAAAGCTATTGATTCATGTAAATGTCATCGGCTGTTAATTGATGTGACTGTTTAGAGCGAGCATGCAGCCTGGTCTTCCTGCAAGTCCGGGTGCTCTCCAGAGTCTCTCTGTTTCCGAAATGGGCCCTGAGATTTCTGACAAAACCTTGGCCCAGAGCATATGCTATGACTCATCACTGCCCCCTGCTGACGTGGATGCTCTTTGGCAGTTAGCAAAGCTCTCATTCCCAGCGGGTGCCCTGGTTTATTTTCTTTGCAGATGAGGAGCTGTAGGGTCTGTAAGGCTTGTTATTGGGGGTTAAAGGGCCCCTTTTATTCTGACCATTCTCCCCGTTCTTTTGGGCCTTGTAAGAACCGCATGTCTCATCCCCAAACCCTTCCCAGTGGTCAGGAAGGTACTTTGGCCTGCCTGTTGTGTCAAGGCATTACGGATCCCCAATACCGGGGTTAGACTCCTTTTTCTTCCTGTCTGATATTGCGTGCACATGCCCACCCTGCTCCACGGACATTAGCCCACATTGATCCTCTGTGACTTTGCAAACGGGCTTAATTACTCATGTGGTATGGGGCACCATGCGACCAAAGGGGTGGCATCCTGATGGCACGGCCGGGTAAGCGCGGCTTAAAGGAACGCCGCGGAGAGAGGCTCGGCATTTCCGCGGGTGGTGAGGTCACACCTGTGCATGCATTCGCCTATCACACACGCACGGGTCATATGATCACCGCAATCCACGATCTGGTCCTCCCTCGGAGCATTGCCATCCCAAGGACACCGTGTTTCTTTCTATAATTATTTGCATGTTATTTTTTAGCTCTGGATTACAGCCCTCCTTACATAACGACCTTGGAGAATTAAATAAATAAGAAGTGAAGCTGGGTTGAAAGGCTGAGTTTTGGCGTATCCACGCGCCTCTGCAAGCTGGCCTGACCGCTGCCGTCATTTGGAAGTCTGTTTGAAGTCGGTCCCTAATGGACTTCTGGGAGCAGCGCCGCTCCACCACATGCTGAATGGACGAGGGGGGTCCAGACCACTCAGAGATCGGCTTCAAAATTATCATCTGGGGGTGCAGTCTTTCCTAAATGTGTCCTGCAGGGCTTTTCCTGTTTTTCGATGAAGCAACATAGGGATTGGACACTGTCGAGGCAGCCTCGCTTGGAAGGGTAGGGAACGGTGGCGTGGGGGTGGGCATATGTGGGGGATGATGCGGGGGCGGACCTCGTGAGGACCGTCGTTTGTGGACGGTTACCGTTCAGTGTCCTGTGAGCTTTCGGGTACACAGCTGAGAGGGCAGGGCCATTCTTAGGATCGCCCTGGGTTCTCCTGCAGAAGGCTGGGTGACAGTGGGCTGTCCCTTATGAGCTCGGTGACACTCCATGACACTCTCTGGGGCCCGACTCTCACTGCCTGCCCTTAGTCCTTCACCACTCTTTTTACTCTTCGAGATTCTAGCACAAATGGCTCCCTTATTTTAATTTTAGTGCTCTGATTAGCACACATGGAAGATGACTTCATGTGGAGTAACTGGAGCTCCTTTTGTGGGCGCGTGCTCAGGAATAATGCACAGCAGAGCTGCCCGCGACGTAGGATAATCACGACTGAAGTCCTGTGCTGTGTTTTCCCTCCTGCCTCATTCATTTAGAATTCACACTTTCAGAAAACGCATCTCTGAGACACAAGTCCGGCTCGTGTCTGCTGGGATTTGTCAGCTCAGGGAGGTGGCAGCGGCCAGAGGGGTCTGCCTAAGCACAGCGAGGTCAGCATGCAGATGGGGCCGGCTACAGCATCATGGACACGTAAGAGTTGTCACAGATACTGCAGTGTCGGCTGAGATGTGGGAAGGTCTGGCCATGTTGAGATAGGTGTGGAAAGGGTTTGTTTCAATGCGCGTGGTTGCAAGGGAGGGGCAAAACAGCCTTCAGCTGGAATCAAACACAAAGAAAACGCCGGCATGGTGGAACATAGTAACTGTGGAGCTTTTTGACATGCCAGGTACGTGGTATTTCCTGGTGAGGATCCATCTCTCAGCTCTTCCTGCTGAGAAACGAGGCCTGGCCAACATCGCCGTCATTGTTCTGCCAGCAGAATGTTCTTCTGAACTCGGTTTTTGGTGTAAACGTCTTGTTGCTTTTTTTGCTGTTTGCCATCTCCCCCCACAAACCGCGATCTTCCGTTAGCATCTACCCCTGGGATCTTGCAGGCGGGGGCAATTTGAATTCCTGCCGGAGACAGAGGCGGGAGATTAATGTGACCGTATCAGTGAAGGGTGCCTCTTGGTCGGAAATCTCAACCGGAGACCGTCGCTGCGGGTGGAAACTCTCTGTGAAAGGTGTGACAAGGTAGCAGTGTCATTAGCGCTAATCCCAGGAATCGGGTGGCGGTTTTGACCCAGATCACTCTCCTTGTGTTTTTATGTATGTTACAGGTTTGGCTAAATGACCGCGGCTCTGAGTCCGCTCGTTTGAAACGCCACTATTTATTACCCCCCCTGGGGCATTTAGGAAATCGCCTGATCTCACTGCAGCATAAAAGTGGAAAAAAAATGGACAAAGGAGGGCGCTGTTATCTAGCCTTTGTGGCACACAGAAGAGGGTCAGGGGCAAACTAGGTCCATGTTGCTTCAGCACCCTGTCCCGCAGGGTGGTCACCACAGAGCATATACATCTGGAAGGTTCTATGGGGGCGGTCGATAGAACATGACTATATAGGTCAGCTTTCATGCTCTGAATGTGTGGAAAAAGCTGTCGTGTTTTTCAAGCCCTTTTCTCGTGATGCTCGTTTGCGGTTTTTGTTTCGTTCCTTCCCGTGTCCGTGTGACCCAGGCCCTCGCCGAATGAGCCTCACCTGATGTCTCGTGAAACGATCTGTGCAAATGAGCCGATTTGCTTAGGGGACAGCGCGGCGCACGGCACTTCAGTGCTTACAGCGCTGTGCGGAAGCCGGCTGTGCGGAGGCTGGCTGTGTGGAGGCCGGCTGTCCTTAATGTGTTTGTTTAACCGCTCATCGCTGGTGGGTGGAGTGGCTGCCTAAACAGACAGGGGGTGCTTTGAATACATCTCTGACCTCTGCGGTGAGGAGCGGTTGTAGAGTTGCCTTACAGCCCGTCGGGAGCAATGCAAATGAGGGGATCTTGAATCTCCCCGTATCTCTCGCCCTGGAGCAGAGTTTCTCCTGGGGGGTCCACACTAAATCAGGGAGCCCAGGTGGACGGAGCCTATCCTGTCCTCACAGCACCTAACAGGGACCGTTTGGGAGCCTTTCCGGGCAGGAGGAATCCAGAAACGTCCAGGCAGTGTTTGGACTCAGAAAGAGCATTCCGGACTTTACGAAAACATGCACAGCCAATGGGGGACTTTGATCCGGCTGATCCGAACTAATATACATCTAACCAGATGCCACGCTTCTATGCCTCAAATTTTTGTATTTATTTCAGAGCTTATTCTACATTTATATGTATTTTTCTCACAAACCTGCGCACCCTGAGTCACAGATGTACTCGTATAATAATGTGTGATGAATGTATAATAATCCAGTCTTATTTTAACTCTGACTTTGTTGGCCCTAGTGAGAAGCATCTAACACTGATAAGATGCACAACTGACACACATGTTTTGAAATGTGTTTTTTAAGCATTAATGGTAAATGGTATTTATAGTGCACTGATATCCGATAAATTGCATATAATATGCTGTAAATTGTACTGAAATGAGTCTCCTCATTCATGCTACTGTGTGCCCCATCAAGCGATCTTACCTGATACTATTTGGACAGGAGCTCAGTTCTGCACCACGGTTCAGTCGAATGCACTGATAAAAGTCAAAACGGAAGAGGAAAATTCTGGCCAAGTCACAAGGGATCTGGGAATGTATTTCTCGTGTTTAGGCCTGACGAGCAGCTTGAAATAACAGAGCTCAACCTTAGATGCTGGTCCAAAATTCCAGATGGGTGCTAACTTTAATCTTGACCCTAACCCTAACCTTAATCCTCCGAAGGTTCCCCGAGCAACCCCCCCATCTCCCGGCTGAAATTGAGCAATGTGACTGGGGGCCATGGCGGTGAGCCGGTGGGGCATGGCGGTGTGCCAGTGGGGGCATAGCTGTGGGGCACGGCGGGGAGCCAGTGGGGGTCACAGCAGTGATCCGACGGGAGGCATGACAGTGATCTGACGAGGGGCGTGACAGTGACCTGACGGGGGGCGTGGCAGGGATCCGACACAACGGTGCTACAGCGAGACATGCTTCCTCTGCTGGCTGTTGGTCGCTAGGCTTATGGCACATGCAGCCCTAGACAGAATCTCTCCCCTCAGCAAGGCGCCCCGCTCGCCCCGCTGCTCACCCCCCCGCCCACTTTGCCTGCCCCCAGTGCAGGATGTCTAATGACTGCCCCCCACTCTTCTCCGCCTCCCCTGGGGTTTAGCTTCTTTCTTGTCCACTTAGATTTTAGCACCATCCACTTGAGACAAATTCCCCTCTTTTCTGCGTTGTCCCAATTTCAGCACCGCGCTGTTATTCTTGTGGGACCCTGCATCACAGCACAGTGTGCGAGTGTGTGTATGTGTGTGTGTGTGTGTGTGTGTGTGTGTGTGTGTGTGTGCGAGTGTGTGTGTGAGTGTGTGCAAGTGTGTGTGTGTGTGTGTGCAAGTGTGTATGCAAGTGTGTGTGCGAGTGTGTGTGAGCGAGTGTTTGTGTATGTGTGTATATGAGTGTGTGCGAGTGTGTGTGTGCAAGTGTGTGTGTGAGTGTGTGTGTGCGTGCGAGTGTGTGTGTGTGAGCGAGTGTGTGTATGTAAGTGTGTATATGAGTGTGTGCGAGTATGTGTGTGTGCGAATGTGTGTGTGAGCGAGTGTGTGTGCAAGTGTGAGTGTGTGTGTGTGCGAGTGTGTGTGTGTGTGAGCGAGTGTGTGTGTGTATATGAGTGTGTGCGAGTATGTGTGCGAGTGTGTGTGTGTGCTAGTGTGTGTGTGTGAGTGTGTGTGCGTGTGCGAGTGTGAGTGTGTGTGCGTGTGCGAGTGTGTGTGCGAGTGTGTGCGAGTGTGTGTGTGTGTGTGTGTTAGTGTGCACGTGTTACTGCGAGTCTCCATTTACTTACTTGACTGCAGCTCTTTTGCAATGCAGCGATTTCCATAATTCATGGCACGACTAGCCGGCGTTTACATTGAACAGTTTATTTACTCCTGCGCTAAATCAGGTACTTTGCATCTTCCCATATTAGACTTCAGACCCTGACACAGATGGCGTGAGATCACAGATGTTTTAAATGACTGTGGAGTCGCATATTATTTTTACCCTTTTTGTAATGAAAATTGTAATATAAGATTAATAGTGTGTGTAAAATATCTTTCTGTTTATTGAGAATTGAACTGAATTCGATTAGTTCGGTTTTCTTACATGTGTTTCAGACAGTTCTCACACTTGGCCCCGCTGGTTTGCGCTCACATTGCGTTTAACAATCCCGACCTGAGCACACTTTTGTTATCGTCCTACGTCTTTTTGTGTTTAAGAAAACAGCAGGAAAAGCACTATCACACACTACAATGGTTTATGATTAATGTCCTTATTTTATGGCTTATTTGGAGTCGTTTTGGGCGCGATGACACAGGGCACTCTTACAGATTTATCCAGTCTGCAATGCAGTCATTTTCATTTAATCGTGCTGCACATATAAGAAGACAGTCCCATATCTGCCAAATATCTGTGTGCTTTATATGATCCAAGAAATCTCAGAATACCCCTAAACCGAAAAAAATTATAAGCCATCATTTTGTTTTTATATCATTTATTTAATTTCCACAAACTCATACGAACTGCTGTTATTCACACTACGTACATAACTTTATGTAACGGTACCTATGTAACACTCTGTAACACTGTTTAGATACCTGGTAAAAAAAAAACCTGCATCCAGAAAGAAATAATCCAACCTCTGCTAGAGGTTAACTTGTTGAAGGGACCGGTTTGTATTTACAAGTGTGAAACACTGCCTTTCATTTTCCCAAGTATTTTTCATAGTCCTTCAACAGTTTCTAAAGAGGATGTTTAAAAAAGACTTCAAAAAAAAGTTTCCACTTCATCCATAAAGTAATTTATTTTATACTGTGGCTGTTATTGGGGGCGGCGTGTGGCTCAGCCTGTGCCTGTGATCCAAGCCCAGCCTAGGCAGAATGGCCATGTCTGTGGGCAGCTGAGCCTGGCCTTAACCCCCAGCTGCATGGGCACCAGTGCAGGTGGCTGCCCTTTGCTGGCAAACTCGCTCACACGCATATATATAGCAAGTGTCCCCCCAGTGTGACAAAAAATTTTGTGGGGCCATTTTTTATCAAATCTGTCACTGCAAAAAACTAGAAATGTCAAAAGGCTTGTATTTTATCAAATTTTATTTGATTGCTTATCGTTAACCTGTAGCCTCAGGCCAGGCTCGGGACCCCCCCATGCCCCTAAATAGGACAAGCGCTTTCAGAAAATGGGTGGATGCTTATTGGGTAAGGTTAAGGCTGGGGAGGGGTTAAGGCTGTCATTGCTGGGATTAGTGTTTTTCCCATAGAAATGAATGGAGATTTCCCACAAAGATATGAATATATGTGTGTGCCTGTGTCTAATCCAGGTACATCTGTGAATGAGCTGCTGCCTGAGTGGGCGGGGCATGAGATTGGGGCGGGCGGAGCATATGTCAAGGCAGAGCTGTCAGCGAACAAGGACTGTAGTTCTGCCACATCACTGGGCTGCCTCCATCCTGAAGGAGACCGGTCTGTGAGTAGAGGCAGGCCGCACAGAGGCGGAGCATTCCGGGAGCTGCATCCGGCTCGCTAAATATCTGTCCCTCCGAGCAACCGTTTAACCCATTAATTTGATAGGTACATATACATATGCGAATATCCGAACCTTATACTGCTTTCAGAGGCGTATTGGTGCCGGTGTCATGCATGCCTGTACCTTTATATATGCGGGGTGCATATGAGTATGAGAGCTTTGGCTGGAAGCGTGATGCAGAAAGATCGCGAGAGTCAGCTGGCCAAGGCCACAGGATGCCCAGCATGTTGCCTGTTATTGTCATCTGAGACAGTGTGCAGTGAGTGCAGGCTCGCATATGCTGTCATATGGGCAGAAACGATCGCGTGAGGAGGCCCATTCTCAGGTGGCTATGCGGGATGCATGTATCACTGTATCACATGTACACATTTTTCTTTCCAAAGTATAAAGCTGACCTACATAACTGGAGACCATAAAAACTCTACTGGCCCAATTCTGGCCCAATCTTCCATTTTCCATCTTCCCCTGTTCCCCTGGCAGCGAGCAGCGTGCGAGCTGTAATATGAGCGCCCAGCGTGGTCTTTGGGGTGTCTGCTGGATCTGGCACATGGTGCAGGCAAGTAAATGGGGTTGAGGTTGGGGTTAGGGTCCGTCTGAAAAACGATGTATGGCAACATTGAAACGGATGGTTCAGTAGAGGCCCCCCCACCTTTCTACACATGCAGAGAATCAGCTGTGATGAGTCTTGACTCGCTTTACACGCGCTACTGTGAGCGCATTCTGGCTGATCACTGGGCACCTGTGGCCATAATCATTGCAGGGCTTCAGAAAAGCCTAGAAAGGTGAAAATAAATGGGAAGTTTTATCTGTCCTAGGGAGAATTAGCAGGGTATATTCTGTATTGTAAAGCCAGCCCCTAAGGTTCGATAAAGCGCTGACAAAATCAGCTGAACTCCTCGATGAATTCCGAAGAGGGGGATGAGATCCTGTCCCCGCTCAGGGTCGCACTTTCATTTGTGCATTTCACTGTGCCTTCAATTTTCTGATGAGCACATGCCTGTAACACATCTGTAGAAAGTGTCCCTGTGGCGCTGTCGAGCCATCGATGAGTCATCGGGCGAGGCAGCAGAGGGTGGGGTCAAAGTGCATCCTGCAAAGTGCACCCGCACGCTGCGAGGGGCGTCTCCAAACCGCTTGGCCAGGTGCAAGCATGAGTGGCGCTTGTCAGGTGGCGATCAGTGTGCAACACCCCGCTGCGGTCCTTCCCCCCTGCCCCCACTCCCTGAGCACATTCTCAGTGGGAGATTTCTGTGCCCCAGAGAACGAGTAATTAAGATGGATGGTGTCTCACACATCTGGAAAATATCCATTCTCCCCATTTGCCTTGTGCTCAATGACTCGTGTGTTAGTGTGTGTGTGAGTGTGTATGTGTGTGTTAGTGTGTGTGTGTGTGTGTGCATCTGTGTCAGTGTGTGTGTGTGTCTATGTGTCTGTGTCTGTGTGTGCATCTGTGTCTGTGTGTGCATCTGTGTCTGTGTGTGTGTGTGCATAAGTGTGTGTCCATGTCTGTGTGAAAGTATACAGGAGGAAGCAGGCTGACAGATTTTTGTTACGGAGATACAGAGTGGATCGCCGGGCACAGCTTTGTCGTATGACAGCCACTATCACTGCTGGGGCACGTGTGTGACAGGAGCTGCTCAGAGCTCCCCACACAGACAGCATCGCTGTGGCACACACACCGTGCCCAGTGGCGCAGGCTTCCGCACGGAGAATGCCAGCCCTGCGCAGCTCTCTCCTCAGGGCACCATTCATCTGTTCGATAGTCGTGGGAAGCAGGTGTGTATGTTTGTAAGGAAAGTACTTGTGACAATTTAAACATTTTTTCTAATAATTTTTGTCTGTTTTTGCAGTGGGTGGGGCAGGCCAAGAAACATTTTAGTTAATGTGGGTCCCTGCAGAAGATGAAAATGCAAAGTGTGTGTGTGTGTGTGTGTGTGTGTGTGTGCGTGTCTGTGTGTGTGTGTCTTTGTGAGTTTGTGTGTGTCTGTGTGTGTCTGAGTGTCTGTGTGTGTCTGTGTGTGTCTGTGTGTCTGTGAGTGTCTGTGTGTCTTTGTGAAGTGGGTCTCAAAGTGAGTTTCCCATAAAAACATTTCTAACCCTATTCTCTTGAGTCTGAAATCTGCTCCGCCAGTGTGAATCACCTTCGTAATGCAGGATGACAAATGATTGGCTGGTGGCCCTGCCTGTCAGATCACCCATCCCATTGTCACGCCTTTCATTTATTCTTATGAACGGAATCTCATGGACACTGAAATGCTCTCTCTCTCTGAGCCTCTGGCTCGTGATCCCAGGACAATCAGAGTGAGGGTGCATGTTAGGGTGTGGCCGAGGGAACTTACCCAGGCTGTGGCACTCAGTAAACAGGTTTCCCAAAATATAACACCATAGACAGGTTGAGCTTTTAATTATTCAACCAACAGAATATGATCGCTCTTTTCGTTTGTTATTAATGCTTTTATTTCTGTCAGGAAACAGCCGTCTGATTCGGCAACATCTGGCAAGAGTGAATATGGAGCTTTGCGAGAGACAGACTATTATTTTTGTGTTGTATTACCTTGAGTAATTATTTACTAGTGAGTTTTTAAAGTAATTGCTATTGAGTTTTTAAATATCTGTTTTCCATTCTCTCTCCATCCCTGTGACCTTTGCATGTCATGTCATCCCCAAAATTGGCTGGTGCTCACTGAGGACGTGAAGAGGGAGGCAGCCTTGGTGCCTGGGCCACGTATCACCACAGCAGAGTCTCCGTCACTCACCAGCCGCTCATTAATTCACATGTATTCTTACTGTTCACTCATGTTAAAGTTATTTAGAATCTTATTTTCCGTTTACTTCCTCGGGGGAGGAATTTTCTGGGCTTTTTTCCCCTTTATTTATTAAAAACATTTGCCTCAAGACTAGGCTTTCAGGTTAAATTCAGTCCGTTACGGCAGTGCATAGTTATTGTCTTTGTGTTATTCATGCATAATTCATTTGCCATTTAAAAGCAAAGTTGCTTGTAATTAAAGTCACTGGGAGCCAGTGCCTTGTCCGACCGATCACGCTCCTCGCTGCGCCTCGCTGAAAGTGGCCAGGGCACATTGTCAGAGCAGGGGCTCCTTGCTAACTTCCGCCTTGTAGAAACAGGGCGTTGTTTACTGGTGGATTTTCGGCCAGTCGTATCTGGGCCATGCCTCCATCGCCATCGTCACCATTGCAGTGTGGTTATGCATCTCGCTGGCAGGGAAGTGTTACCCAAGTGCTACCCCCCTCCTCATTTTTTGTGTCAGGTGACAAAAATGCAAAATGATTGTGAATTCCTTAAATGTAGACAGTGGCAATGCCTGGGCACAGCTGTACTGTTTGCTGACAAGATTAGCTGGGTCGCATTTTTGTTTTTACCCCTTCTGTGCCTCCTGTACCCGCCCACCCCCCCCCCCGGTGTTGCTGATCCAATCAGATTGATGCAGGAAAATCTGCAAGCATCTGCTCTTACAGGAGAGGTGTTGGGTCGGTCGGGTTTATAAGCCGACAATTAAAAGCGGTGGGGAAGTGAGGTACCTACCCGGTGATAAGGTTCTGTTTATTCACCGCTGCCGACCTGTGACCCACAGAACAGCAGGGATGGGCAGGGGGGGGCAAGGAAAGTTCACAGCTTCATCTTATGATGCTCATAAAGACAGACACCTGTGGACCTGTCCGTGGTGCTTGCGAGGGGGAGGGGGGGGGTGATGGAAATGGAAGCTGTCAGACGGTTGTGGGAGAAAGGGAGGCAAGGAGAGTGGGGGCCTGAGGACAGAGGCGAGCGATGGATTCTTCCCCACCCAGGTGAAAGAGCCACACAGCCCCCGTTAATCACCGGTTCTGACTGCGGATGGTGAGCAGTGCTGGTGCATATGTGTGCATGTCTGTGCTCACGACAGGCGTGCGAGGAGTGGGGAGGTGAGGGGACACAGGGCAGAACCGATGGCCCGGCTCCCTCTGCGGTGTTGATTGGCTCCCACTGTCGACAGGCGCACACACTCGCGCCCTTCCCGTCCCGCAGCCTTGGCGCCAAGGTCACGGTGCTAACCCTCTCCCCCGATCAGCGCTCCCCTCCCCAACATGTACGGTCACCTGGCCGTGTGCCAGCAGTGCCAGCCGACAGTCTCACTGGCAGTCACACCCCCGCCCGTCAGACATGGCGGGAGCAGCCTATGTTCCATGTCGACGGCTAATGGGCAGCGGAGTCTTTTGACGAACGCTCATGATCGTTAATGTGTTCCCTAATTAAGGTGCTCTGGTGCGGAGGTGAAAATTGCCTTTCGAGGAGGCTGGCCGGCTTCACGAGGAACACCCTCTAATTAGGATGTTAATCAGATGAGCCTACGCCCCTCCCGTCCGCTGGCCAGTGTGGATTATGGTAGGCGCTTCGGAGTGAGCTGGCTGCGGTGCACAGCGAGGGGCACGGCAGTGGAACATGGCGGTGAGGTGTGGTGGTGTGCCAGTGGGGGGCACGGCGGTCAGCCGGCGGTGAGGCACAGCGGGGGGCACGCCGGTCAGCCGGCGGTGGGGCACAGCGGGGGGCACAGCGGTTAACTGGCGGTGGGGCACAGCGGGGGGCATGGCGGTTAGCCGGTGGTGTGCCAGCGGGGGGCACGGCAGTGGGCTGGCAGGGGGCATGGTGATGATCTGGTGGTCGGGCTTGGCGGTGAGTTGGCGGGGGGGCATGGCGGTGAGCCGGCAGGGGGGGCGCAACGGTGTTGTGCTGGCAACTACCTTGTGGCCAATGGCCTCGCTCTTATTTTTCTATTCTTCCTTAGACTTCTTAAGTGGGCACAGCACGTCCACACCCACATAATGTGGGAGCTGCTCCGTAATGCAACCCATCCCCGCCAGATCGGGTTGGGTCCCAGGTTCACCATCTCGTCAGGGAGTATCAGCCTGGCATGGCACTGCGACAGCCACAGAGTACTCCATGTCAATCCCGAAGATAGATAGAACACAGAGCTCCACCAGGTTCTCCTCTGAAACAGGTGCAACATCAGTCAAAGACACTAATGCATCTGTGAATATGAATATGTATAAGCCACAGGATCAGTGTGCAGCTTAATAACAGCGGACACTGATGAATGTGATTTCCACTATATAACTCCATAGCGTATTAAATATGTTGGATATCATATCACTCTTTCAGAAGATAACACAGAGCAGCCCTTTGTCACGCCCGCTGCCTTCGTAACCCTGTGTTGGCTTTCCCGCTGTCAGTCATGAAGGGGGTGGGCCTACGTAACATCTGCCTGATGATGGACCCACCTGTTGGAGAAGGGAAGTGGGTCCTCTGATCCTTCTTTAGACGGGTTGGCAGCCCCTCGCCCCTTACAGCTGCATCTCTCGATAAATGCAGATGTGACGCGACAGGCCCCAGTTGGTGCGCTTCACCTGATATCCACAGACAAGCTCTCGCCTGTTGATGTATTTTTCCACGGATGTGAGTCAGGGGCTGTGAGTTCTGCTGCAGATTGAGTCACTTTCAGAGCCTTACTTCTCCCCTTTTCTGCTCCCTCACTTCCTAAATGTTCCCATCTGGTCTGCGCCTCCCCCCAGGGTTTTCAATTCAATTAAATTTATTTTTATATAGCGTCTTTCACAACAGAGTCGTCCCAAAGCGCTTTACATGATGTTTGAGAGAATACTAAGACAAAGAATTTAACTAAAGAAAGAGGGAAGGCCAGATGACAACAAAGGAGAGGAACCAAAAACTTCCAACTAAGGAGAAAAAAAAGCTCTGGGGGTCCAAGGTCAATTGGCTAACCCCCTCCCTCCCCCCCGGGCATGCTAACATTATTGCACAGACAAGAGTGGACTTGCTTGCTAAAAGCAAGATGTAAGCTGTGATTATGATCATGCCAAAGTCCAACAATGAGTCTGTTC
>JAAGVU020000002.1:15285676-15297688 GCA_011763525.2 Mormyrus iriodes
GTGTGTGTGTGTGTGTGTGTATGTGTGTGGGTGTGTGTGTGTGTGTGTGTGTGTGTGTGTGTGTGTGTGTGTGTGTGTGTGTGTTTGTGTGTGTGTATCAGATTGACTGGCATCTCTGTCTGCCTGATCGATGACTATGAGAACCAGGCCCCCATGCTGCCAAATAGGCCAATAGTGGTGGCCGGCGGGGGGCCTGAACAGCAGAAGCAGAGTCCGGACCCTCCTCATGGGACACAAACACTGTGCCGTTCCGCTTTGTCCTGTAATGACCTCTAGAGGATGAAAGGAGGGAGCGATAGAGACCATGAAGGAGAGAAGAATGAGGCTGCACATGTACAGCTCCTGCCCCGTGCCCACCCCCATGCCGGGTGGTGCATACGGGCTGACACGGCCCATTCCAATCAGAGCCGTCCGCCTGGGGGACTCTCATACAAGCTCGGTCACTTCACTGTGAACCCCCTCAGCTGGTGTGACAAACCCAGTCAGAGAGCGTCATTCACCCTGCATGTGTTGGTGTGGGGAGCAGCCTCATGCTCGTTGGTGATGACAGGAGCGGGGATTTCTAGTGGGTGGGGAGGGTGCTTAGCCACTGGCTCTGCAGGGTCCCTGCCATTTTTGTTTCATTAATTGCTCTTTGTAATGTCCAGTGAACCCCAAAGAGCGTAATTAGTGCCGAAAACTGAAAACAGTGGAGTTCATGTCACCATGGACCTTTGGCGGCTGCCGGCCGAGCTTAAGGAGTGTGAGGAAGAAGCTGGAAGGAAGAGGAGGATCATAAGGTGTGCCACGGGAGGGGGGAGTTTAAGAGGGGTTAAGCTGTGAATGGTGCGGTTGAAGGACGTAGGCCTGGAGGCCCTCTGCACACTGGTCACACGCGGCTAATGCCGGCATCAGGCAGGCGTTTCCCGAAAGGAGGCCGACGCCATGAGGAATGTGCATATTGTGAAATGCATAACTTTGAAATTCCTTTTGGACTGTTTTCCATTAAAAATGTAAATTTAGTAAATGTCCCTCCTTCATCATAACGCCCAAAACAATTTTATGCTCGACTCCCTCTGGACAGAGAGTGATGGTGCTCCGGGGGTGGGGGCGGGGTGACCGATCACCATCACATCCCAGTGCTGGGAGAGTGTGGCAAACGTCTGATGGTGAGCTGTGGTATGTAAGAAAGGTGACCTGCTGGAGGAGGACAGCAGATCTGTGTGGGAGCAGAAGGGGGCAGCAGCGTGTGGGTAGGGGGCACAGTAGCTAACGTCTGCATAGCTGTGGGGTGAGGTGTGGAGACAGGCAGACAGTGCGCACTTTTTGAGTCATCACAGTACAGGGTACAGACTCGTCCTTGAGTCATCACTCTGACTTTGCTGTCCCAATCACTCTCATGGACCTCACTGGAAAACACTGGAAAACTGTGCTGACTCTGTTCCTTTTAATGTGTCCAGAAGAGAATGATGAGTTGGAGCAGGCCTGCTGTTGCGTAACCCCTGGAGATGCCCTGTGAGGCATGTGTGCCTTTGCTGTCCCTTTGCAGGAGCGGGTCTAGGATGGGCTGCCAGCATCGTAGCGACAAGGGGGCACTGCCAGCGTCATCATCGGGGGTGGGGCCTTCTATTCTCCTCCTCGGGTCTTGTGTCTGGTGTCGGCCATTGTTTGCCCTTTCCCGCTCCACGCTTCCTCCCTGGTGCCGGCTTTGTGAACGCGCCTCCATCCCCTGCACGCAGGAGCTGCTTGTTCCATGCGGCGCACCATTGTAGGATAATGACGTACTTAAACGCAATCAGCATATTGCTACGCAGTAAATACAGCTGGGCCAGATTGCATCTATTCAAGGGGAAATGGTTTGTTTCTGAATTAGCCCTAATTAAATAAGTTCTACCACACAGTGTCATAATTGGCTATAATATTTACCGTTTCCTTGCAGCTGGGAGCCTCTCTGTTCTTTGGCGACATGGCGGAAGTCAGGATCAGCAGGCAAAGAGCTTTTTCTCGTGTTTTGTTTTTCTCTTTTGTGGGTCGTGCGGCACATAGCACTGAGACTGTTGGTGGTTGTTCTCTCTTGTCTGTGAAAAGACCGATGGTAGGATGGAGAGGGTTGGGGGTGTCTGTGACGGGCCGCTGGGGGGGTGGGGGGTTTGCCGCGCCGGCCTCCATGTGCAGCAGGCCGCTTAAACCGTGACCTGTATGCAGATGTGCCTGAAGCATCACCGCTGGTGGTAATGAATGCAGCAGCACTGCGGCCGGATGTGAGATGTGGCCATATGTCTGGGCTGCGGGTGAAAAATAGGGTAGGAGGTCATTTAGCGAGCCGGGGAGAGCGTGGTCTTTAGCCTGAGTGACAAGCAAAAGCGGGTCGCCACCAGTCATGTTTTTATAACTTTGGGATGCACAGGGACCGCTGTGGGCATGGCATGGGCCCCTGCTCCTGAAATCCATCAGCCGAGCGAGAGCGAGAGATGGCCTCCGTCTGTGAAGGAGAGAGAGGTGGGCGAGATACAGCAGGGATGGCAGGTGAGGCAGCAGCAAGCGACTCTGCACGGGCGTCCCGTAGCACAGATAAAACGGGCTGCTTCGTCCTTCAGCAAGTCTGCCTAATGGCAGCACAGCAGAAGTGCTAAGCCCTGGTGAGACGGAGGGAGGGAGGGAAAGAGGGAGGGACAGACTGAGGAAGGATGGGAGGGAGGGAGAGAGAGAGAGAGCTGCTAAGCTGAGAAGCCGGAGCATAGAGTTACAGCATCTCCATCGCTTTAGCACAGCGAGCTCACCTCGGCGCTCGGCCGCCCCTCTCGCTCTCCCTTCCTCTCTCGTGCTCGCTCCCTCTCTCTCCCCTCTCTTATTCCCTCGCTCCTTCTCTTCACACTGCGCGCCGTGTGGCTCTGAGCAACAGGACTGCGGACGGCAGGAGGCTGCAGGTGTGACTCTGAGAGCACGGGTGGCACCGGGGAGCACGGAGCACAGACCCCCTCCATGTGCTTGCGAGCAGAGGTGTGGCTGAGAGCCCCACCCGTCGTGGATGACTGGAGCAGAGTAGATCTGCCCGTGCAGACCTGAGAGAGCAGCATGGAGCCCAGACAAGGTAGGACACGGGCCTGCAAGGCCGCAGCGTGAATGTAGAGCGGACCTTGTGTATGCAGTGCTGGGAGTGTGGAAGGGTAGGGGCCAGAGCAGTTGGGGTGCAGGGACAAGGCGGTAGGGGCACCAGTGCAGGGCGGTTGGGGCGTGGGGATGGGGCGGCCGGGACATGCGGACAGGGCGTGGGAAGAGGTCACCCCCCCAACGTGAACCCGGCCATACTTTCAGAAATTGAACTTGGCTCCTGGTCCGTGCCTTGGGGCTGGGTGCTGGTCCGCTGTGAGCCGGCCAAGATGCATGCGATCCGTCACTCATGAACCCTGACGGACAGGGTCGCCAGGGGACAATGTACACAGCATTCCGGAAACTTCCGCGTGATCATGAAATGCGGCACATGCATCAGGAGGCCCGGCGGTGTCTCCAGTGCGTGCTTAATCACACACGTGTGCATTTTCCACGCGCTGTCGACGCAGCCTCCTGTCTGTTTCTTATAAAAGCAGCAGCTTATGGGGCATGGGGTCGGCGTGCCGCTGTGAGCGCTTGGCGGACTTGAGCCAGCACGGTGAGCGCGGGCATCTGCGCGGCTGACCGGAGGTTACGCTTCAGGTCTCCGGCGTATCCTGCAGCTTCCCGCACTGGGTCACCCAGAAGCTGGCGCCGTATCGCCCGCACAGCAGCTAAGTCTCTGTATCCAGGGTAAGCTGTCAGGGTAATCTGTCCCTGTCCTTGGGGGTGTAGTAATGTAACAGTGAGAGATGGTGGATGAATAAAGTATTAAAGCTAATAATAATAATGATTGTGTATATGTGTCTGTGTGTGTGTGTGTGTGTGTGTGTGTGTGCACGCATGTGTGCACGTCTTTGTGTGTGTGTGTGTGTGTGTGTGTGCACGCATGTGTGCACGCATGTGTGCACGTCTTTGTGTGTGTGTGTGTGTGTGTGTGTGTGTGTGTGTGGTCCATGTGAAAACACCCAGGATTTCACGTGTCACTTGAATGGAGTATTCCTGAGGAAGCTGTAATCAGGCACCGATGCCAGAGCCACTCTCCCAGCGCAGGGATCCACGGCAGCCAGACCCACGCAGCTCCCTGCTGTTTCCGCTTCACTCTGTTTGGTTTGTTCCACGGTGGGGGGGGGTGTTTATGGGTCAGCGGTCTGATGGATCGGCAGCCCCCGCGTGCCATGTTAAGTTGTCGGGGGCTTGTTTTGCTTCCTTCCAGGGCCTCTCGCCCTTCCGGGATTCTGCCTCATTAATGCCCACCGCTGTTCGCACTGGCTCGTCTCTCCAGGCCACAGACGAGCCTCTGCTCACAGGACGTGCTGCTGGCCGTGTTTATGCCCCCGAATGCCGTACCGCACTGCCAGCGCACTGGGTGCAGCTTTTTGCCATAGCTGTGTAAGAAGCACAAACCCGATCACATGTAGTTAATCAGGACCGGGATTAGTTACCACTCGGTTAATGATGCTCATTAATACTTCGCTAATGTACCCCAGGTCATGCAGTAATTAAAAATCTCATTTACGACTTTAATCTTAAAAGTTACTGACTTTCCTTCATCTGAACAGTATTTTATGTGCAGGGAAAACATTGTGTGAGTAAATCTTAAACACATTGTGTACATTTCTTTATGAGTAAGGAGATAGAGGTGTGTGTGTGTGTGTGTGTGTGTGTGTGTGTGTGTGTGTGTGTGTGCTGCAGCCTGCTGCTGTCTCTTGGGGGGGGGCAGTTGCATCACTGAGCAGTATTTACATGACTGCAGGGGGAGTCAGTTTGTCCTCGGGGCCCAATGATGCAAAGATGCCTCGCCTTTGCCTCATGATGCGCCAGGGGGAACCACAAGGCCCGGGCCGCTCCATTTGCTGTTTAGCTCGGGTCTGGCTCCCCGGGCGTGATCACTGGGGTCCATACATTATCTCCTGACCCAGTAGGATGCAGCGCCTCAGGGGCGGTCTAAAAGCAAAGCGGCCTTTTGACGGGGGGTGCCTGACACCACGGGTTACGCTGACTCCACCTTCAGGTGTGAGATAAGTCCTGCTGATTCTTCTTGCAAACTCCCAGTCAAGCTAAAAGGAAGATAAATACATGGTTGGAAAACGGATCAATAGTGATGTGCGGATGCTGAAATAAGAGGATCCTAAGAAGCAGGTGACTGACAGACTTATTACTGCCGGGATCGGCTTCAAAACACACAGCAATATGGTGTGTCTGTGACCAAGTCTATCTGCTGCTTCAAAGGCAGCCAGTCAGTGTGGTAATCCGGCTTCCATCTTTGGATTAGCACCTTTTTCGGTTTAGATCAGATGAATGCGCTGTTACAGGGTAAAGTGATCACTTCCATCGTGACTCCAGAAATAGTGGGGGAGAGACAGAGAGAGAGAGAGCGAGAGGGAGGAAGGAAGAAGCTGACAGCAGAAGCAGAGGGATAGAGGGGATGGGCACCCAGATGTGCAACCTCTGCAAAAAAAAGTGTGTGTGTGTGTGTGTGTGTGTGTGTGTGTGTGTGTGTGTGTGCACGTGTGTGTGGACACACACACAAAAACTTGTTGCAGAGGGAACACATTTGTGTTGAGTTGAGACCTTACTCGTGTACGCTGTGATCCTGGGCAGGTAAGAAGATCAGCTGGTGTGGGAGGGATGTGTGGATAAGTGACACAGGGAGGAGTGCGCGGTGTGAGAGAAGGAGGAGAGGAAGGGAAATAAAGGAGGGAAAAATAGGACATATTTAGCTTCTTGTGTGACAAAGACAAAAATAGGGCGGCCCGGCTTGTGAGATGGCGGCCTTGAAAGCAGGCAGAGTCTGAGGCGTCTCCTCCGCGATGCTGATGGCAGCTGGGTGCCAGCAGGCTGTGCCGATTCAGCATTTCCGGGGGGCCCACAGGGCTTCCCTCCGCACCGCCGATGGCCGCCCCCCATGCAGCTCCTCTTCGGCCGCCCATCCTCTCGGCCCCATTTAGGGATGACGGATGCCATGATCCTTTTTCGTTTTACGGTGGTCAGCGGGTAGGCTGGCCCCTTAACTGCTGCCTCCCCTGCTGGCCTAGTTCGGTTTGCATAAAAAAGTCATATGATGCCCAGACCGTTTCACCTGCTGATTCATTTCAGATGTGCATTCGGTCTGGGCTGGATTGGCGGCACAGTGATGCAGCATAACAGCCTTTTTCTGCTAAAAACCAAATGCCACATTATTGTTATTGTTTTGATTGGTGCACTAATGAAATGGTGACTGTGACCTTTCTGGTGTTTTACTGCCAGCGATCCCATCATTATGCTAATACTGCATGGCCCTGTAGCCCCGTGTCACATGACCAGCCCCACCCCACCCCTGCAGCGACCCCACGTCTGCACCGCCCTCAGACAGCCTCCAGTGCAGATGATGGTAGCA
Source organism: Mormyrus iriodes (assembly GCA_011763525.2). Classification (NCBI taxonomy): domain Eukaryota; kingdom Metazoa; phylum Chordata; class Actinopteri; order Osteoglossiformes; family Mormyridae; genus Mormyrus; species Mormyrus iriodes. Next base: position 15,292,125 of record JAAGVU020000002.1, read on the forward strand.
TCACTTGTGGTTTCTTAACTCTAAAGGACAATTTGGCCTGAATTTTACATCTTAAGGCTGTTTGCTTTTCCTGGTTCAGTTTATTTGTGCGAATCCTAAGTTTGCTTTCGGCCTTGGAATTATTAGGTGTCATATTTATAATAGACGGTCTGTCTTCAAACATCTGTAGCTATGAAAATGTCATGCATCCCCACTCTGTGTCCCGCAAGCCCCCTCCCACGCTGCAGGTGCGTCAGGCAGCCTGTGGATAAACGGCACGCGCCGCTCTTGTTGTCGGCTTGTTCCTGCTCCACGCATGTCCTATTGTGAGTGATTTCCATGGCAACCTCCAATTTGTAGGGTGTGAACGTGTGGCGTGCAGAGGACGGGACGCCACGTGAAGTTCCCTACACCCCGGGATCCTGACAGCACCCTCTTCCACGCTTCTCTTTTTTTGAACTTTAATCTAAATATTTGTCCTTGACTGGGAATTACGCAGAGGGTTGTGCTTCTGCCAGGGCGGGAGGAGGGAAGGGGACCGTTGTTGTTGTTTTTTGCACCATATAAATAGTTTATCCATCTGACCTGTTATTTTAATCTTGCGTTTGTAAATATGGACCTAAGCTGTGGCTTAATAATGCCTCACAGCAGATAAGGACATGTGAATTAATGTAGCTAGCCTATTCGTTAATTAATTAGCTCAGGCAGGGAGGTGCAAACGCAGGCGTATTCCGATTTCAGCCTTCAGCAGGTTTCCCTGCCCCACCTCCAGCCCCATTCGCTCTTCCCCTTCTTAGCTACTTGATCTAAGGCTTTTATGGAAAGTAGCTCGGATTTCTAACCCACTGGTTCACCTGCGTATTTCCTACGGAGCTGTTCAGGGTGAGCATCTCGTTCTAAGGTACAACTGCAGGCTCCCTGGGAGTCTTTCGTATCGCTGTGTAAGCGAATGAAGTGAGGGGGCGTCACGCTGGGCCCTGTGCACACCTCTGCCACGAGGCCTCGCCAAACTGGCTGGGTAATGTGAGAAGCAGGCGTGTGCTCTCCCAGGTCCCGCCGCCACCCTGAACTGCTCTGTCCCTCTCAGTTCTTGCAGTGGCTCCACATCAAGGGACAGACAGACTAGTGTCTGCATGTATGAACTGTCAGATTCTCCACACACCATCCTCTAAGCATTTATCCTGCTCACAGGGCCCCTTAGCCTATCCTAGCCAACGTGGATCCCAGGCCGAAGTACCCCCCGGGCGATGTGCCAGTCTCTGTCCCAGAGACACCGTCCCTCCAAGGCCCCAGACAAGCCTACCAACGTCAGGCCTCACAGTTATAATGAAAATGTCTCTGGATGGTCGGGGGGGCATTTGTCTAGATTCCTTTCAATAAAGGGAGCCATCCGCAATCCACAACAACAAGGGGCAGGTAATTTATATGATAATAACAGCAGTGTCTCGGGCTGGAGCGGGCCGGCAGAGTCCCCCACTCGCCGCAAGACAAATGCGTGCGGAACAGACGTGGAGGAGGGCAGGCCGCGTGTGCGGGCGGCCTCTGCGGGGGACACTGCGGGTTTGGTGACACTTCGATAAGGGGAGACTGTACAGGAAGGGAGAGTCCAGCCTGGATTGTTCTCCAATTGGCTTAGCTGGCTCTTCGTTTAGTCGTAGTGGTGGTGAGCAGACAGAGTGGCTGGCCGGAACGTGGCCATGTGCCCTGGCTCGGCTCGGATGAGCGAGCGTGCGGCTCCCAGCATCAGCGCGACTTTGCAGCTAATCAGTGGAGACGGGCAGGCCGTGCACCCGAACCAGACTTGTCACTTCTCTGCTTTTTTGGTTCTTAGATAAGTAACGTTTGCAGAGACACGGGATGTAGGAATGGAGGATAGTGGAAGTGGGGGTGTGTGCAGAGTGTGGCAAGAAGGAGTTTGAAGACTTACTTCTGGAACCTCTGTCATAAAATTGAACAAAAAACTGACCTTGATTTGATGCAGGGGGTCAAAGGTGAAGGTTGGGGGACAGACTCCCGCTCGCATGGGATGGAGGCCCTTCTGATCAAAAGCATCTCTGTGTAGCACGGTCGGTGAATTCCATTCCTAAATCGTCCTGCTGTGGTAGTGCTTTGGCGACGGTCCTGCCGCATAGGCCTGAATCGCCAGGGCCTCTTGCCGCAGCTGTTTGCACAAAGGCAGAGAGCGGGATCACTTCCCACACGCTTTGCTGGAACTGCATGGCTCTACCCAACGTCACAGTTATTTTCAAAGGATAAAAACGGCTGTATATATATTACAAACCCACTGGCAGCTGAAACACACCTAGTCTGACACCTGAAGTTCAACATCACAGAGTCCTGGGAAAATAAACGATTCCATCGTCTGTTTTTTTATTTTTTATTTTTAATTAAAACAAGCTTGTGATTAATTATTTTTTTTGCAGCACCGATTTATGGGTGCCGGGGGGATGAGCAGGAGTCCTATCAGCGATCCCCAATAATCCCATCCATTTGATATCCGGGCCGTGAGTCTTTTCCTTTGTGGGGGAGGACAGTGCTCTCCCTGAGCGATACACAACAAGGGCACTCCAGGTGCCCCCCTCGAATCCGCACCCCATCCCTCTCTGTCGGCTGTCCGTGGGGGGTGCTGTGGCGTGAAGGTGCGGCGTGTTAATGGCCGATGTGGGGGGGTGAGCTTGATTAATGGGGCTCATTACTGGTGTAGTTTGTCACTTTCCGTCTGACTGGGCTTCAGCTGTCTCTGCCTGCTCCCGGCGCACGCGGTTCCCAGCCTGCCAGATGGACGGAGACGGCCCGGCCCGGTCCGGCCCAGACGCGGAGCCCCGCGCACGTGACTCAGGTGGCAAGAGAGCAGGGCTGTCCCGGCACCGGCTTGGATTGCGGGGAGTGTCTGAGGGGCCCGTATGATTTTCTTGCAACGTGCTTCCTGTGTGTGAGTTCGGTGACATGGGGGACTTTCCAAGGTGCATTACCTGCCTCACATGTGCAGGAGGTCCAAATACGCTGGAAAAACCTGCCAAAACCAGAGATGGCGTCCTGCCACCTTAAGGTGAAAAACCATGAGGCTTGGCCTCCTTGCCCATGGTGAGCCAGGCCAAAGCAACCCACGTTCACTGTCCCTCCCCATCCATCTCCGTCACGTGCAGCAACGGGTCCTGTGAGGGAGGGAGAGGGGCCCGTATTGTCTAGAGGGACACGTGTGCCTCTCGCCACCGAGTCCTTGTTCTAATAACACAAAGCAATTTATACTGACCTTTATAGAAATGTAGCAAAAATAAATTACAATAGTTAAAAAATGCCCCTGAGCCTAATTGCAAATGAGATTAAGTCTCCCGTAATGGCTTTTGGCCATCTAATGCAATTTTTCCTTTTTTTGTAATTAACATGATTTAAAAATGTAATCACCCCCCCACCCCCTATTGCCCACTGTCACCAATAGCCTGATTATATTGTCACTGGACTTTGTAAATAATAACCGGGGCGACTTAGCCCGGTACCTGGCTGGGATAAGAAAGTAGGCCCAGCCCCTGTGGGCTGCCATGCCCTCGGGGCCTTCCTTGTCAGCTTCCTCCTCCTCGCACCTCCTCATGCCTCGGCCCCCTGTTTCTTGCCTCCCGTTGGCCAGCTGTCTCTCTTCCCAGACCTGCCTTCACTTCAGGATCACTTACCCCCTCCTTTGCCTTCATTTTTGGCCATACCTCTGTACACAGCTCATGTTTCTCCTCCCCTGTGCCTTACTGTCTCCTTCCTCGCCACATCCCACCTCCTGTTATCTCTCCAACATGTTTATACCACTGTTTGCATCTCTGTATTTACTGAGATTAGGTCACTCTGCATTGGGGGGACCCCTGCTTGTTCAGAAGGAGTTCACCACTCAATCGGTGACTCGCACGCGGAAAGCTAAAGTGTTTTCACCCTCATAAAATCAGATGCGATGTAAATATGCACCATTCCGCTGCTCCATTACCCCAGATGCATTAGCCTTCCTCTCTGGACCATATTCCTGCTGTGATTCTGACAATCGAAGGTGTTTTCTGAGGTCACGAATTGGCTAGAGCTAATGAGGCACAGTGTGTTTTTTTTCCCTCATTACAGCAGGAATGTCCGAGCGCCCGTGTAAAATCTCGCTCACCGCGACATCTGGGCTCGACATCGGTGAAAATTAAGTCTTTTGGTGCAGTTGTCACATTCTGGTAAAAATTCGCACAATCCACAAATTTTGTTTTCTGTTTGCAGGACAAGAGTCATTCAGTTTAATTTATTTATGTACACCACACATTTCCACAACATTACATTGTCACAAAGTGCTTTACATTCTCCCTGGCCAAAGCCCCCACTGAGCAAGCTAGAGACAGTGGCAAGGAAAAACTCTCTGGAAGGGAGAAACCTTGGGAGGAACCAAACGAGTTGAGGCCGGGGCAAGGAAGCATTAACGCAAACCTCACCTGCATCTGCGGCTCGTGTCGTGGTTTTTTGAGCCAAGTTGGGATGGCATCCCTGGGTGCAGGCCCCTTTTTACAGAGCCCCTGTCAGTTTGGCCATTACAGCACCGGCCGGCGGGTCGCTACGTAGGCCGAAACAAGCTGGGGATGAAGCCGGCGCAGGGGCACCGTGGCAGTAGGCAGTGCCAGCCCACCATGCCCAGCAGCCTCCCTCCTTTCTTTATTGTACATTTGCATATTTGCATTTTTTATAATCGTTTTGATGTTAGGCTGCAAAATGGGAATGATGCCCCTCGACCCCCCCCAGAAAGATGTCCTCCAGGTTCTGGAGAACAGCGTAGCTCTCAAGGACATGTACCGGTGGGCCAGACATTACTGGCTGCTGTCCCGGGACGAGCCCTGCTAGGGTGTCCGCAAGGCAGGCACCCGGGCACAATCCAGCTTCTAAAACAGCTGTCAACGGTAGCAACAAGGGCAGCCCCCACATGCCCCCTGGTGTGTGCTTACCCACCTCTTCTGGGTTTCCTCTCTCTGTGTGCCATCAGTGGTGCTCACTAGATAAATGGGCTGTTTTTATATTAGATTAAAAAACTGGCACTTTTCTCCTATCCCCTAACCCTACCTTCATTTTTCACCGTTTACATCGTTACTCTCACACCATTCAGATCTGTAACATACGCACAGCCACATGTCCGTGTGTGTGGCTCCCCGCCATCCTCTGTGTAACATACATGCAGCCACACGTCCGTGTTTGTGGCTTCCCGTCATCTTCTGTGTAACGTACGCACAGACACACGTTCGTGCATGCGGCTCTCCGCTATCCTCTGTGTAACATACAGTACTGTGCAAAAGTCTTAGGCAGCCAAAGAAGATGATGTTTAAATGATCGTTATGTTGGTGTAAAACTATGCTATTATGCCTGTCAAAGTGTGTTAGCTTAGTCATTTCAAAACCTCTGCTAAAATCGCCCCCTTATTTCCAGCAACCATCCAATACACCTGTGTTTTGTGACTTGACCACTAGCACACCTTGTATGGCTAATTAATATCTCACTGACTTATTTTTCACTAATTAAGTTAATTAATTAAGCGAGCTTGTGGTGAAATTTAATAAATACATGGAAAGGCTGGGGTGCCCCCGAGG
>JAAGVU020000002.1:15307404-15318204 GCA_011763525.2 Mormyrus iriodes
TTGGCTGCTTTGGCTGTGAAACTCGGTGATTATTGGCTGCTTGGGCTGTGGAACTCTGTGACTATTGGCTGCTTGGGCTGTGGGACTCTGTGACTATTGGCTGCTTGGGCTGTGGAACTCTGTGACTATTGGCTGCTTGGGCTGTGGGACTCTGTGACTATTGGCTGCTTTGGCTGTGGAACTCTGTGACTGGCTGCTTGGGCTGTGGAATTCGGTGATGGCTGCTTGGGCCGTGGAACTCGGTGACTATTGGCTGCTTTGGCTGTGGAACTCTGTGACTATTGGCTGCTTGGGCCGTGGAACTCGGTGACTATTGGTTGCTTGGGCTGTGGAACTCGGTGACTGTTGGCTGCTTGGACTGTGGAACTCGGTGACTGTTGGCTTCTTTGGCTGTGAAACTCAGTGATTGTTGGCTGCTTCAGCTGTGGAATTCAGTGACTATTAGCTGCTTTGGCTGTGGAACTTGGTGACTATTGGCTGTTTGGGCTGTGAAACGCGGTGACTGTTGGCTTCTTTGGCTGTGAAACTTGGTGACTATTGGCTGCTTGGGTGGGGAACTCGGTGACTATTGGTTTCTTTGGCTGTGAAACTTGGTGACTGTTGGCTGCTTGGGCTGTAGAAGTCGGTGACTATTGGCTGTTTTGGCTGTGAAACTCGGTGACTGTTGGCTTCTTTGGCTGTGAAACTTGGTGACTATTGGCTGCTTGGGTGGGGAACTCGGTGACTATTGGCTTCTTTGGCTGTGAAACTTAGTGACTATTGGCTGCTTGGGTTGGGGAACTCGGTGACTGTTGGCTGCTTGGGCTGTGGAACTCGGTGACTGTTGGCTGCTTAGGTTTTGGAAGTTGGTGACTATTGGTTATTTAGGCTGTGGAATTTGGTGATTATTGGCTGTTCAGCCCATGAGGCACTTTGGGAACATATTGTTGTGTACCAGCTACAATGAAATCAGAGATGTCATATTTTGTGGACAAGAGACCTGGTCACATAAATGCTCGCTTTATGCTTCTGTCATGACTGTGGTGGAGATTTTGATATTAACTGTCCACCAGACAGCCAAAAATGACATTATTCATTGAGGCTGTTTTCTAATCACCATATTTCATTTATATTTCATATATTTTCATATTCGCTGCCACTGTTTCGGCCTCCTCCACCCACTTTCCGGTTGTGAGCTCCACCTTTCCAAATGGACGTTTATGCTCTTGCTTGTATTGTTTCCTGAAGATTTCTTTGCAGTCTCCTTTAATCTGTGCTGTGGGCCCAACGCGCCACGATGCCGGCATGCTGTAATCTGAGCATGGGGGCGGCACCAGTGCATCATCACGCCATGTGTGGACTGCCCTGAGCTGTGATTGCTGTTAGCCTCTTTATTGCATCTTGTGATAATCTTTTCGCTATTATTGTTGATGGTGTTTTATTTTAATGTGTTTGTTTGTTTTTCTGTGTTATATTATTATTATTATTATTGCTTTATGTGTGGGAAAGCTAAAGACTGTCCATCTGGCTGAAAGGAGTATGCCTTTCTCCACCTCTTCTTTTCGCTTTGTTACCTTACAGTAGCACTTTGCCGGGCAGGGAGAAATCAGTGGGAGTGATTTCCGGATTCCTCCACCATTTTGTGAACTGCCTTTGAGCCCGAGCACAAACCCATGCTGGACCTGGGTGGGGTTTAAAGCAAGATAGAGAGCCTTCCTGCCCATATTTGAAGTCGTGCCGCAGTGTATTTTTACATCAGGTTTCTGGGGAGGGAAAATAAATAAATAAAACTCTACCCACCAAGAAAAGTTTGATAGATCTTTTGGAGGAACAGACTTGTTTTTTTCCCCCCCAGAGGCCGATGTGGGAGGAAAAGACAGAGTTGGGGGGGGGGGATTTGGTAGTTACACGGATGGCATAACTTCACAGCTATTTCACATGCACCGATTCGCAGACAGGAAGGCGATGATGCAAGCGGCTGGTGGCTTTTACACAGCGTGTGTGAGGGACTGAGGCATTATCTATGGCTGCTCTCGCTGTCTGTCCTCAAAGAGCTGATCTGAAAATCGTGTTTCAGCCACGGCATCAGCGCCACATTCTTCTGTAACAGCCTCGAAAACGGCAATCATGTACGTCAGAATAACCTAGTTATGGTTAACACTGTCCTGCTAATCAACAAACAGGCAAAAATTATTCTGTGATGTGTAACACAGTGATACAGTGACTGTCCAGGTCTGTATATCAGTTTGAACATAAAATAATTCAACTAATGATTTAGGATGAAAGCAGTAAATACTTGAACTTAAAAATAAAATACAATAAAAATAATATAAGCGATGGTGGTAAATGTTAATGGAGAGTGCAGGTAGGGTCCTGTTCAGCGAACAGTGCAGGCCGATTCCGCGGGCTTTCAAACAGAAATCGGGAATAAGAATGTTGTGTTTTTTCCACAGTAAAATCTTCACCCAGCTCTCTGGATGTACTGCTGCGTGGTAATTAAGCATTATCGTGTGTAATCTGCTGCCAGTTTTCTATAACTAGTTAGATATTTTATATGTATTTAGACTGCAAGGGCGGCCTAGAATGATCCATGTGTTGTGCTTTCCAAACCCCCGTCACCGGAGTTATTATTAGCCCCCGTTCTTGTCAGGGTCCATATGCCGAGCGCAGTGAGGGCCAGGCGCCGGCCTTCCCAGTACATCCAGTAAGTTCCATATGCTTAAATCCAAAACGCTTCCATGCTTTCAGGCCACTTTTTCCTCTCATCCAATGTCACCTTTGTAATTGTACCCTGAACTTTGCTCAGGGCAATCCTTGCAGTCACTTAGCTATTATTGTACCCAACAGTTCTCGCTGAGCTGTAATCATAATCATTTAGATGTTATAATTATTTATGTAGATATAAGATCCAGGGGATTAGGGGGAGGTTTTGTCATTGTCATTGTTTTTCACCAAAATAAAACTGCATTTAAAATTAAGCTTCAATGCCCTTACACAAATCATGAACACAAGGTATATTTTAATGTGCATTTATTTAGCTTTTTAAATGTATTGTTACTTAGCCATTGGTCTCTGTGCGCTAGGTGTGAAGGATTCCATGCGTGATGCAGCATTTCTGAAGTTTTGCTGTTCACTCAAGTGTCTTTTAATGTTCGACATGCACTTATACCTTTGTGTAATATTACTTTTTCTCTTAAAGCCTACTGCTCATTTCTTCAGCCTTTATCATTTGGCTCTTATGACCAGTTCAGGATGTTAACATCTGTAATCAGTTTATGAAATGTCTTCTCCTTTGATGAAAGTCAGTGTAGTGACCTGTTTTCACAGCACAGACCCTTATAAAGCGACGAAGGGCGGTGCATTGGGCTGTGGGTTCTGCCGTTCACAGAGCAGGAGACATGCTAAAGTGTATGACGGCAAGGGTGGTGCATTGGGCTGTGGGTTCTGCCGTGTACAGAGTAGGAGACACGCTATGGTGTATAACAACAAGGCCGGTGCGTTGGGCTGTGGGTTCTGTCGTTTTCAGAGTGGGAGACCAGCTAAGGTGTTTAACAGCAAGGAAGATGACCTGGGACATGCATGTGCGAGAACATGCACACAGGCTGCAGCGGCCCTAGGTTCCGGAGGTGCCCTGGAACACCCGTGTGTGAGATCTCGCACACAGACGGCAGCGGCCCCGGGTTTCACATTCACAGATGGCAGTGGCCCCTTGCCTGGCGGGTCTGCAGAAGCCCTTTCCGCCGAGCCAAGCTGGGGCTCAGAAGAGAATATTAATTATATTTGCCTGGTTATCGCGCCCTCTGTTAAGCAGGTGACAGTCACCAGGAGAGCCATAGAGGGCTTTTCCGATGTTTATTCCACTTTTTCAGTTTTTAATGGTCTCGGAAGACATCCGTTTGAATGAATGCTCATACCTCGCGGTAGCCCGCCCTCGCTGGGGGAGGGGCCTTTTGCATGGCAACAGCTGCATGGCATTACCCTAACGGCTGAACGCGAAGGGTTCCGGCCCAGTCCTCCTGCTGAGCTAATGGAGTGACACAGGCACTTTAAAGGGAGTGGTGCCTGTTTATTTGACCCATCATACACATTATAGTGCGGCCACAAAGGCTGTAATCTGGGTCTTAATTTGGCTTTTACTGGTTTTTACCCATGTCTCTCCCCTCTGTATAAGGTTATGAGTATACCCCCTCCAGATATCATGGCTGCCCATTCAAGCTAGATGTCAACTAAATTTTTTATTCATTTGTGAGGGGTTATGTCGTGTTATGTCGTAATCACTCAGCGTTTGGCCCCTGTATACTGGAGGTGGGAGGCGGGGCCCCTAAGGAAAGCAGTAGGGGAGGCAGCCTTGCAATGGCTTGAGGGTGAGAGGCGGGGCCTGTAAGGATGGCAGCAGAGGGGGGAGGTTGCAATGGCTTGGTGCATGGCGCCCCTTACTGTGCCGTGAGCGCAGAGGGGTGTGATGGAGGCTGGGCCATACAGCACCAGCAGGCCCCTGTCCCCTCCCTGACCCCACGAGACACTGCCATTAGGTTTGGGGGGGTCATTAGGTATGTTAGTTTTGAACGTTTTTTGGGGTTTTTCAGTGTGCTTAGCTTCGGAGGAGGACAGGCCTGCCAGGACCATCCAGCAAACAGCGGAAAGGAGTGAAAAGAGTGACGGAGACCATGTCTGCCTCGTTTTCATTACTGGGTTTCAGGTTTTCTGAGAAAACTGGCATTCCAAACAGGCCGCACCTCTCAAACCAAGTAACCCGCCAGTCACAATGACCTCGTCACGTTTGCTTGACTTGCAGGCTTCCTTCAGGCTTTACGGAGCCGTAAGCAGCCAGCAGGACCTCCCCCACACCCCCACACACACCCACACCCCCACAGCCCTCATCCCAACCCAGTGTGGACGCACATGCGGCCCTGTATCCGGTCATGTATGGGAAGAGCATTTGCAGGCAGGCAGATGCAGGGCTGTATGTTAGTACCATGGATTTTACCATGAAATAAGATTGTGCCTTTCTGTGTTTTCTGAGGAATTGAGTCATTTTACATTAATATGATTCTTGCAGCCTGACAGCCTCTTCGGCACAGTTTACAGAGCCAATCTGAGTCACATGACACCAGCCACCCCTAAAACGAGTCCCGCCCCTCCATGTTATGAGCGTCAGTCTTCAAGGAGGCCCATTCCTCTGGCTGCTGTGGGAGCTTAAGCTGAGTGTGTACTGCATGGGGCTGGCCACGCCATGCGAGGCGTCTGTTTTGATGTTTAGGACTGACTTGTGTGATAAGCTGTCAATGGAGTCATCAACGTCGGCATAATTTGTTTACACCAGACGGGGTTGCTTTTGAGATGACACTGTGATAGTTTCTTTCAACCCAAAACACAGAAGCAGAACAAATATCAATATGTGACATGAAACAGCCAATCGGGAGAGTGCATCTCACAATGCCCCGCCCCCTGTTCTCTTTAAGGTCCTACTAACCACCACGGCCAATCCACCTTGCGGCCGCCTCTGCCGCCACCCCACAACCACCAGACGCTTTCGCACCACCAGTCCTCAGCCAACTCGCTGAACCGCAGCACCGGGGGCACCCGCCGCAACCTGGCCCACGCTCCTGTCGTCGCTCCCGGCGACGGGCCCACTACACCAGAGTCGGTGCAGCTTCAGGACAGTTGGGTCCTCAACAGCAACGTGCCCCTGGAGACCAGGTGAGGCATCCAGCACTTGCGGTACACAAATCCATCCGTCTGTGTGATACAGAGGGGGGTGGGCACACTGGAGCAGGGCAGCTTTACTCACTCTGTCCCAAAACACTGCCCTCTGGTGTTTGCCACCCTGACATCGACCTCCAACCCCAACCCCTGCTCTTCCTGAGACCTGACTTCTTTTTTGTTTTACATCATTTCACTTTGTCCTGAACCTTAAATTCAATTCAGTTTTTTTTAATCTAGCATCTTTCACAACATGTGCTTTACATTCCTACAATATATGCACACAATAATTCAAAAACAGGGAAAAGGGAAGACAAAGAAATGGAAGGAAGAACGAAACAATGAATGGACAATTCTAGCTGCTGCATTTTGAATATGCTGCAAGGTGTTTAATGTGCAGTGTGTGTGTGCTCCCGGTATTTGTGAATAATGACGTCATTATCTGAGTCTGTCTCTGTGTCTGTGTCTCTGTCTGAATCTGTGTCTGTGTTTCTAGCTGTGTCTCTGTCTGTGTCTCTGTCTGAGTCTGTGTCTCTGTCTGAGTCTGTGTCTGTGTTTCTAGCTGTGTCTCTGTCTGTGTCTCTGTCTGAGTCTGAGTCTGTGTCTCTGTCTGAGTCTGTGTCTCTGTCTGAGTCTGTGTCTCTGTCTCTGTCTGAGTCTGAGTTTCTGTCTGAGTCTGTGTCTCTGTCTGTCTCTGTCTGAGTCTGTGTTTCTGTCTCTGTCTGAGTCTGTGTCTGTATCTGTGTCTGTATCTGTTCAACCAACAAAATTAACTGTCTCTGAATCTGCATTCGGACAGAAAACCAGAGGTCATTGTGGTTTACACCAGAAGTCCCATAAGAAATGTGTTTACTCACCTAATATTCATTGGAAATGCAATTGTTGTGCCTTAATTAAGCTAACAAAACTAATTTTTCATGAACCCCCCCCCCACTCTCCCCTTTTAACCAGGGGACATTGCACAATCACAATAAGAAACTGGAAAAAGACGTTGTTTTAGAAATGGAACAATTACATTTTGCATTGGAAAAAGAACTATTTACAGTAAAGATATATAGGATAATATCATTGTGTTGAAGGGAATAGACATTAATTCCAGTGATGCGGCATTCACGTTTGTTGATGTTAACGTTTCTGCCGTTCTGCCGGGGAACCCTGAATTACTGCTCAGTAATTCAGTAATCAAACAGTAATTACATAACAGCAATACAAGGCAAAACTTTTTCCCTTTAATATTTTGAGGAATTAACATGCAGCTAAAAACGTAATGTGCAGTAATGTGGAGGGAGGTACTGGGGAGGTACTGGGGTTTGACAGAAACCTGTGCATGACACTGGCGCCCCCCCATCCCCCCATGCGGGTTTCTCAGGGTGACAGCTGGGAATGGTCGGCTCTCAGCCTGCTGCCGGGGGTGCGCTAGCTTGGTGGGAGGACTACAGAACATAGTCATCTCTTTTGAATAATTTGTATATTATATTAAATTGTACATTATAAAATTTAGCACTTTCATGCTGCTGCATTGACTTGGGAAGGAGATACATAACTAGTTAGAACTGTTTCAGAACCTTGGACAGCACCAGACTACCCCTCACCTGCGAGAAGATTCACCCCCCCAACCCCATCGTGTCAGTTTACTGAGAGAAACAGAACAGCCCCCCTCCACTACTCAGGCAAAATAATCAGCAGCACCATCGATCCAACCTGCCCCTGAGCCTGAGGACCCCCCCAGAGAGTGCCCCAGTACCCATAGTACAGGCTGATCTCCATTCCTGATACCAGGCAGGATAGCTTGAGGATGCTTGAGATGAATTGCAGAGGGTTGAAGGGTTGCAGATTACACAGCGAGAGTCTAAGGGGAATCATTCTCAGGTCATATACCCCTATCTGGATAAAAGCACGCAATGTGTCTGTCTGGGCGTGTCTTGTTTTGTGTGTGTTTAAGGCGCATGCATAATTCTCCGGTCACAGGAATATGTCAGGAGTGACAGCTGAGCTCACCGCCCTCCACTGGTTGGTTGTCTAACGTCTCTTTTTGGCACGTGTTTGTGGGAGCAGGGCAGAGAGATGGGAGTGAGGCAAGGAGGCAGGAGTGGGATGGAGAGGTGGGAATGAGGCAGAGAGACGGGAGGAGCCAGAAGTGGGGAAGGGAAGCAGGAGTGAGGCAGGGAGCTGGAAGAAAGGCAGAGAGACAGGAGCGAGGCAGAGAAGCGGGAGCAAGGCAGGGAGGTGGGAGCAGGGCAGGGAGGTGGGAGTGAGGCAGGATCAGGCAGGATTGAGGCAGGGAGGCAGGAGTGGGATGAAAGGTGAAAACAGGGTGGTGAGGCAGGAGCAGGGCCACTGTAAAAGGCTGACAATGGTTGGTATTGCACAGGCCTCAAAATCCCGATTTCAAGTCAAACCTTTTCAGCAGGTGATGCCACCTTCAATTCCAATCTAATCTAAGGACAGCACTCAGAGCCCCCTCCCCCCACACACAGGAATGGTGACACTTTAACAGAGGAAACATTTTGAAAGCTGGTACATCTGGAGATTGGTGGCACCTTCCCAGCACTCATGATATTAACACCCAGGGTGTGTGCGTCTGTGTGCCGCGGTGCCATCTGCTTGGAACCGTGAGCCTGTTTGAAGCGGACGCTGGTGGAAGCTTCCGGAGGGGTGAGGCTGGGGTGACAGGCGACATAAATCACCAGATCTTCGGACCCGCTGCCCCGGCTGACCTGCCGGCTGCTGGGCCCGGCCAGTATCAGCATCGAGGAGCTCCCAGAATCCCCCCATCATGGCTGCCACCTCTCTGCTCGCACTGGCTCTGCATGGGGCACCTGCATGTGGAACAAAGCTGCTCTCATCCATGAGCTACTGGGATTCCCTGGTCAGTGGAGCTTCTTATAAACACCTTCCTTTTTTCCTTCCCCTTGAGGAAGAGGAGGCGTGTTTTTGCATCCCCTCTCCCGTCCGTCATCCTTCTAATCCAACACCACCACAAAAAATGACCAACACCCCCAGGCTGATTTCATCACGCCCCTCCGATCCTATGCTGTCTTAGAGGTAATCGGGACGCAGCTCTGCGCTTGACTGGCTGATGCATTCCCGGTGACCTTGGTTGCTGTAATAGTTTAAGTGGGTCTTTGTTTATAGAGCGGGCCGCACAGTGAGAATAACGCTTAGCGGTTATTGGATTTCCGCTTAATAATCTGTAAAAACCTCTGTTCCACCGTTAATTGTCTGGGTTCTCTATGTTATCACTGGGGAGTGGAGAGGAGAATGCTTTGGAAACGAGTCTCCCTCCCTCCCTTTCTCTCTCTCTTTCTCTCACTCTCACTCTCTCTGCACATTTGCTTTGTTTTGGTCAGCCTTCCGTCAGGTTGTCAGCCCAGTTGCCAGGGCCTTGCTGTGGGATTGATTCGCTTTACGAGCTACACTCTGCGGTCGGTTTGTTAACCTAACAGGAACGAATCTCAGCCCAGGAGTTTGTCACCATGCGGGCTTTATTTGAGCGGTTTCCCCCATCCATCTCTGTGAGGAATAACTGGTGCAAATTTTCCCATATCACTATTCATTGAGCGCACCGGGTTGGTAAAGGGGTGTAGAGTGAGTCTGGAGACTCTGCCTTGGCTGGTGCAGCAGGGTGGGGCGGGATAGAAGGTGACGGACAGCCGCTTGGCAAATAGGAGAGTATCCAGAGAAATAGAATATCGTGGGGTGTTTTCAAGACACCAACAGGACGCTGTCTTCATAGACGCCTACAGCTCTAATTGGGATCCTTGATTTTTTTACATGTTGGGTCACAGTGCTGCCCAGACTTGCTCTGTGCTAATGAGCTGTGACTTTTCTGGAACATTGGTGTGAGAGATTGCTGTGAGGGACGTAGAGGTGTGCTAAGCATCTCCATGCCAACAGTGTGCACACTGCTGGAAATACCCCAAATCACATGGGGGTGGGGTTACAAATGTTGCTGAAGAACACACACCAGCCCACGGATGTGAGGCCAGCCTCCAGCTGACCACAGCACTCACAATGGACGTGCGCCTAACGCACTCCAAAAGAAAGCATCACACGGGAGGTTTCAGACTAAGGGACGTGCGGTTTCAGCACGCTCACACGGGGGGTTTCAGACTAAGCGACGCGCGGTTTCAGCACGCTCACACGGGGGGTCTCAGACTAAGAGACGCGCGGTTTCAGCACGCTCACACGGGGGGTCTCAGACTAAGCGACGCGCGGTTTCAGCACGCTCACACGGGGGGTTTCAGATTTCAGGACACAGGACCACACGGTGAATCACATGCACACACACGCTGGGGGGAACCTGACAGTGTGCCCCTCATGTGGTCCATGTACCTCCCTTTGTGCAACTCTGCACACCTCACACATGCCACCCCCTCTCCCACTGTGCACTGGCCTTTTTAGGGGAGGCAGGTGTGGATTAGTCTGTGTGTGTGTGTGTGTGTGTGTGTATGTGTGTGTGTGTGTGTGGCCTTTGGAGGCTGCTTTGGGGGCTGCTGAGCCAGAGGGCCGTGCTCAGTCCCCAGCTGTCAATCTCAGAAAGGCACAGGGGAATCGGCCGGCAGGGACTGAAACAACAGGACGAAATAACAGCCCTATCCATAAAACATGGATGGGCAAATTCATGAATCGATCAGCAAATGAATGTAAAGCCGAATGCAGCGGCCCCGGAGATGCTAGGAGGAATACAGCGGCCCGAGAGGTGCGAGGAGGAATACAGCGGCCCGAGAGGTGCGAGGAGGAATGCAGCAGCCTGGGACATGCAAGGAGGATTGCAGCGGCCCAGGAGGTGCGGGGAGGAATACAGCGGCCCGGGAGGTGCGAGGAGGAATGCAGTGGCCCTGGAGGTGCGAGGAGGAATGCAGGGGCCTGGGACATGCGAGGAGGAATGCAGTGGCCTGGGAGGTGCGAGGAGGAATGCAGCGGCCTGGGACATGTGAGGAGGACTGCAGCGGCCCCGGAGGTGCGAGGAGGAATACAGTGGCCCAAGAGATGCGAGGAGGAATGCAGCGGCCTGGGACATGCGAGGAGGAATGCAGCAGCCCGGGAGGTGCGAGGAGGAATGCAGCGACTCAGGAGGCACTAACTTGCCGTCTCCTGCCTCCCACAGTTTGTTAA
>JAAGVU020000002.1:15321146-15341073 GCA_011763525.2 Mormyrus iriodes
AGCCCATCTCTCTGACTGTGCTGCTCCTATGGAAGCCACTCTCTCTAACTGTGCTGGTTCTATGTAAGCCCCTCTCTCTGATTGTGCTGGTCCTATGGAAGCCCCTCTCTCTGATTGTGCTGCTCCTATGGAAGCCCATATCTCTGAGTTTGCTGCTCCAGTGGAAGCCCATCTCCCTGAATGTGCTGGTCTCAGGGAAGGTCCTCTCTGACTGTGCTGCTCCTGTGGAAGCCCCTCTTTCTGCCTGTACTGGTCCTATGGACGCCCCTCTCTCTGAGTGAGCTGCTCCTATGGAAGCCCCTCTCTCTGACTGTGCTGTTCCTGTGGAAGCCCCTCTCTCTGACTGTGCTGCTCCTATGGAAGCCCCTCTCTCTGACTGTGCTGCTCCTATGGGAACCCCTCTCTCTGACTGTGCTGCTCCTATGGAAGCCCCTTGCTCTGAGTGTGCTGCTCCTATGGAAGCCCCTCTCTCTGACTGCTGCCCCTATTGAAGCCCCTCTCTCTGACTGTGCTGGTCCTATGGAAGCCCCTCTCTCTGAGTGTGCTGCTCCTATGGGAACCCCTCTCTCTGACTGTGCTGGTCCTATGGAATCCCCTCTCTCTGACTGTGCTGCTCCTATGGGAACCCCTCTCTCTGACTGTGCTGGTCCTATGGAATCCCCTCTCTCTGACTGTGCTGCTCCTATGGAAGCCCCTCTCTCTGACTGTGCTGGTCCTATGGAAACCCCTCTCTCTGTCTTTGCGGCTGCTATTGAAGCCCCTCTCTGTGACTATGCTGGTCCAGTAGAATCCCCTCTCCCTTGTGACCCCTGGCAAAAAATCCAGGACAGATGTGTGCCTGACCCCTTTCAGTCACACCCACCGATCCCTGTGGAACATACCAAAAACATGTTCAGACCTGAAACAGAAAGAGTCAGCAGAATGCCTGTTGCTTCGTCTGCTTGTGGCTGTCCACCATTCCCGAGGCTGTTTATGCATTGTCCTTTGGTGATGTGTCCATCTCCAGTTGGTTTCACAAGGAACTTTGATCATAGAAGGCCACCGTCCATCAGGCCAAGCAGACCGAGCTCTGAGATATGGCATAGAGCTGGCTTTACATGGACTAGCTTTCAGTTTGAGCATCTCCGGCATCGATTGAATATGCCTCAGGATCACAGCCTTTCTGTAGTGGCGGCTTTGAAGCCCTTATGCATGTCTGGCTTCCAGGATCCATTTAGTGTTTAGCAGGCCAGACTGGGTTTTTTTCGGCGTGTGCCCACAGGGCTGGGCGAGAGCGCCTTCCTGTTGCAGAGTATAGAGGCGCTAGTTGGGGCCGTCTTTGGGCTGCGGAGAGGCTGGCTGTTAGGATACAGGTGCGTGGTGCTGATGCCGGAGGGCAGCCTAGCTTTATGTCGTGTAGAGAAGAGGCCTGTCTGCCGCAAGGGTGCTGTAATCAACCCCCCAATTCATTCGAGAGGGAGCAGGGAGGGAGGACGTATCTCAGCACGCTGTGGTCATCTGGGCCGCAAGAGCAGTGGGAGCACAATAAGGCCGGTCAGAGACGAAGATGCGTCAGCGCCGTCGCACCCTCGAGCCCTGAGCTCTCGCTTGTGTCACCTCTGGGGCGGGGACCAGGGCCGGCCGTACATCACGGGGTGACGTGCCATGTGGTGGCTGTCAGAGTCCACCAGGAGACGAATGCCCTTCAGCGGCGTCAGCCTGCTCACTTTGCCCGTGATATTTTTATCCTGCCATTAGGTCCCATTGCCCGGAACTGACTAATTTTTCCAAGCATTTTGAGATCCTGACCTTCATGTCAGTAAGTGATTTTTCTCCCTGTTTATTTTTTAGCGTAATTTAATTATATTAAGCAATCAAGGCCGGTAATCTCTGTATAATTAATTTGCTCATCAGGATAAATTCTGCTAATGGAGATCCCTCCGCAAAACCTGGGGTCCTGGGCGGTCGCTGATGTGGTCGGCACCGCACAGGGGCCGCTCGAAGGTATCGACTGTTAGGGGCTGGAAGCGATGAAAACAATCAGCGCCGTTACCCGGGAGACGGGCTGTCACAGCTGGCTGGGGTTGACCTGGGCTGCCAGGGACCTGTCCAGACTCGTGTGACCCAGAGCGTGATGTGTGATGGTCCCCCCTCACCCAAAAGCCCCTCAAGACATCGAGTGGTGATTCAATATATCGAGGCTGCTCTCGAGATTACACAAGTTGGGGCAGCTGTATTTGCAGGCTGATGGGAAAACATCCCGGGAAAATTGATATCGGCTGTGGTGGGGCTGTCAGCAAGGCCGGCTCCCAGAGTCGCCCTTACCATCCTTACCCGTCACGGGATGGGGGGGTGCGGCTCCCAGGGTCATCCTTACCCGTCACGGGATAGGGGGGTGCGGCTGCCGGGGTCGTCCATGCCCATCACGAGGGAGCAGATCCAGGGCCGTTGTCTTCGGGGGGGTTTTTCCAGCCTTTTAGATTTATGAGGCACAAGATAAATACCCAGCAGAATGAAAGAGCGAGCATGAGGGCATGAGGAGGCTTTTAATACGTACTTCTGCTTAAATAGGAAGGAGAATGAAAGATTCATCTTTATAAGATTTTAATAGCCATTTAAAAAGCCGTCCTCTTTTATTAATGCTCAGCGAGCCGGGAGAAGGGGCGGACCACACACAGGCGGGGGGGTGCCAATGTTACACTCGGGTCCTCAAGCTACAGCTGGTCCTTCAGCGTAGCCTTTGGTGGCCTCCGAGGCCGTGTCATTGTCTACGCTCCCGTCTGGGGCCACATGCGCACTTACATGCCGAAGGGTTTTATTTATGTTGTGGTTACTATGGCGGTTCGGCCCTCACGATCCAGACCAGGCTCGGTAGCTATCGCTGTATATACGGGTTGTTTCCCTACTAGTGACGGGGGGGTCACATGGCCTTTAACCGCAGGTCCTTCGTTCATCTTCATATGGCATCTTCAGTGGCCACTCAAAGCCCTCCCCAGACAAGCAAGGGTGTCTAATCTTCCGCATGGCTATCGGGAGCGAGGCTCGTCAGGCGTCACCGGGCACTATTGTGTATGCCTGTAAACAGGACTGGCTACTGCCCGGGCCGAGCTCTGTGCATGTTCCCCTTGATTGCTGAAGGGAAACATTAACAAAGCGAAAAAACATTAACCTGCATTTAAAAAAGGAAAGAGATCATTTATCATTTTGTTATTAACAATACATGAGCCTTTTTGAAGGTATTAAATTGATTTATTTCATTTCATTCTGCTGTTTTTAGCTGCTATGGATGTATGAAATGGGATTTTAGGTCAATTTCTCTCTGATGTGTGCAATCAATTAAATCCCATATGGAGAATTTGATGGCTGCAAGGAGGGCAGTTTTAAGGGCAGGTTAACTGCCAGTCCCCCCTCCCCCCCAACATACACACGCACACGCACCCTCTCACCCATTTGACCCCCCCTCACATGATCTAGGGGTGAGGGCTCCACAGCGCCGCCCTGGTGGATGCTGACTATGGGTAGACCGGTCCACTGAAGGGAAGAGTAGAGTTTCTAGGAGTAGAGGGAGCACAGACCGAGCTGCATGTTTGAAAGGATCCATTTGCATACATTTCGAGCTGAAATAACAGTTTGAATTAAATGGGAAGAATAATGTGGGACTGCAGATGTGGGGCAGAGGGCAGACCAGTGTCATGGCTGATCTCACCAGCTTACTCAGGCTGAGCGAGGGAGATCGAATCTATCTCAGGCGAAGCGTCATCTCATCTCACCGCCAGACCAAGGAAATGGCCACATTATTTCAAGGGTATGGGGGCAACCATCAATGTCAGTCTCACTTGGGAGGGGGGGGCTTGCTGAACACGTACTCTTCCTTCCTTCTATGGGTCCAAATGGACTGGCCACACTTAGACTGATTGGTCCGTTCGTGGCAATAAACACTTGGATCGGGTCTCAGAAGCAGCGTGGTGTCTATCTGCTCTACACACTCCTACACACACACCTACACACACACACATGCCTACACACATGCCTACACAGGTTTATACACGTCTACACAGAAACACACACATGCCTACACAAACACACACAAAGACACATGCCTATTCACGCCTACTCACAAACACACACATCTACACATGCTTACACAGACGCACCTACACACACAGACATACACACACACTCGAACTCAGGAGCTGCTACCCTCTGAATGGTCCTCACATCACCTGTGTCTCACTCTCTCTCCATGCTCATTAAAATGGCAGTCATCACGATGCTGTCTTAATCACGTAACCATTTCTGGTTTTGGTTTGACGAGACATTCAGTTTCAATGGATTACATGTTAGTGTATGGCTGACAAAATCGTATTAATAGGAGGAGAGGTTAAGAGGGTCATTGAGACATTGCCTTCTGGTTTCTGTGGAACGGGTCCCTCAGACCCAATTAGGCAGGCGTGTTTATGGCGAGCCCCACATTGCTGTTTGTCATTAAACAGCATGTACACAAAGTTAGAAACAAGCTAATTGGTCTCCCGCTTGCACTGTAGCCAGCCGTCACTCAACTGGGATTTGAATTCCTCTCATTTCCTCTCAGTAACGTTCATGGGTCGGCTGCATGGAGGGGCCGGGGGGGTCATGAGAGGAGAGCTGCGATAAGATCCAGGATTCTGTTCCGTCACTTCATCAATTCAGGAAATGGGAATCACAGCCGCTGTCAGCCGACCTACTGATAGGGAGGGTGGGAAAGCACTTCTGTGACAGTGTGGTGGGGGGGGGGCGGGCAGACATCACAGAGGTCTGGTGCCCCGCCACAGAGTCACATGCACTTTGGTATCAGCTGAGTGAAGCAAATCAGTTTGGATTCGGCTCTGTCAGCCAAACACGGACAGCATGTCTGAAGAAGTTCAAGGGAAGAGCAGGCATCTCAAAAGTCCCTGAGCAGAAATAATGTCTCCTGTGAAACACAAATCAGCCTGGCAGCTCTTTGCTTCAGCATTTTATGTGTAACGTGTCACAGTGCATATGGACTTTTATGTGCACATTGTTATAGATTCTATTAAAAAAGCATAAATCCTGCAATTTACACGACACTGTTTCAGATGTGCTAATCGATTACTCGCTCCTGCCACATTTTGACAAAACTCGATATTAAAATATTAAGGACATTCTGATAGAGTGTCAAAATATTTTCTGTGCGCGAGGCTCCGTCTGCTGATTACCGTCGTATTAATGCATGAGGCTTCTTTTCTGGCGGACTTCAAATGAAACGATGCCTTTTCGGGTCTATTTTGTTAGTCTGTTAGTGCAGAAGGGAGGCGTGACTGTTATTTGTATTTTCAAGCGGGAGCGAGAACAGAGGAAGCAGGAGGGAGGGGGTGAGAGAGAGAGAGAGAGATTCATTAACAGACTCGCTTTTAACCTGTGAGTTACACTGAATTGCTGGTTAGTTGCATCACTTGTGTTCATAGCTCTCCCTCGGGGTGGGGGGGGGGGAGCTGCATGACTTCTTTCATCACCAGTTCATCAGAAGCTGTGAACTCCCCCCTCACCATCACCACCACCACACCCCCCTCTTATTCTCCCCAGTGCCTAAGGGACTGTGGCCAGACCTCCACTAACAGGTCTCTGTCCCAGCATGCACCTGGAGGCGCTGCCAGCAATGTTGCTAAAGGCTGGCCACTGCTTTGTACTGGAACTTCAAAGTCCTTTGTCACTGCTGCCCATTCCCCTCTTTCCCATCCTGGGCCATGTCTGCCGGCCCCTCCAACCCAGCCCCCATTCTGGGAGGGGGAGGGGGCCGATCTGAACCCACCAGGGAGGGGATTCAGACACCAGCAAATGCACTTTTGTACAAGGCTTTTTTTGTGTACGAGCCAGCTCCCAGGAGCTGTTTTTGGTGTACGTGGCTGAGATGGTCCTCCAAGCACAATGGCTGCCGTCTACCTCTCCTCACCCCGCCCTGCCCCGCCCTATAATATTCAAGTGCTTCCTTTAAATACCCAAGCTCATTCCAGTCCAAAAAACAGCCAGATAGGGACATTGTCACATGCAGGCATGTATCTACTATTCATATGTCACCAATGGAGCGGATTTCACAGGCGTGGCACAGAAACTAGGAGTATGGGTGTTCCTGAATGTAGAGAGAGGAGGCAGAGTGATTAAAAGCGAAGCCAGTGTGTGTTTGGGGGGGGAGGATGGTGAGTGCATGCAAAATTCACTCTGTAAGCCCTAAACCAATCAGAGAGCTGTCCATGGCAGTCTCAGATCACAATTAGTGTTCTGATTGAGGTCAGTCTCGTTAATTTAGTGGTAAATTAGAACAGTTAATATACATTTATTGGGAAGGCCAAGGGAGATTGCAAAAATAAGGTATGGGGAAAATTATCTTTTAAGTAATATGAGCTCTGCTTCCTGGTCCAATTATGGCAGTTTAATTGTTTGATGCCTTCAGCGTGGGGCCGCGGTATCTGATGTCCTGGTTTCGTTAGCTGTCTGTCAGGGAAATGACCGGATCAAGGCAGTCGATGTCAGCTCCCACACCCTGTGCCCCCCCCCTGCCCAGCCCCCACAGAGATGCTGTGCTTTACAAACAGCTCATCATAGTCATCATGTTATTGTTCTTTCACTTGACATTCATGTGCAGCACGGAAGCTGGATTATGAACGGAAAGGTACGCAGGGCACCGTGCAGGGTGCACGCGGGGTTCCGGCGCAGAGCGAATTGTCCAGATGTAGCCACCATGAAGCTGTTCTGCATGGGAACCGGCCGCACACGTCACTCCGCAAGACGGCAAGCTCCGTACGCACGTGTCCCTGTCCCTGATTGGCTGGTCAGGGGTTAATGCCCCTCCCAAATTGTCTCTTGAAGAGGCTGCAAATAAGAATTTGTGAAGTGCCTGTGTGTGTCTGCGTGTGTGTGTCTGCTCGTATGTGTCTGTGTGTGTGTCTGCTCGTGTGTGTCTGCCATGTGTCTGCGTGTCTGCGTGTGTGTCTGCGCGTATGTGTCTGCGTGTGTGTGTCTGCTCGTGTGTGTCTGCCGTGTGTGTCTGCATGTGTGTCTGCGCGTGTGTGTCTGCGCGTGTGTGTCTGCGTGTGTGTCTGCGCGTGTGTCTGTGCGTGTGTGTGTCTGCACGTGTGCGTCTGTGTGTGTTTGTCTGCGTGTGTGTGTCTGCGCGTGTGTGTTTGCGCATGTGTGTCTGCGTGTGTGTCTGCGCGTGTGTGTGTCTGCGCGTGTGTGTCTGCGTGTGTGTGTCTGCGTGTGTGTGTCTGCGTGTGTGTCTGCGTGTGTTTGTCTGCGTGTGTGTCTGTGTGTGTGTCTGTGTATGTGTTTCTGTGTCATTGCCCCCAGAGGCAGACTGGAAGACATCAAGCATGATGCCTGTGTATTATGAAGGTGATGTTGTAGACCCCTTTGAGCTGGTGAATTATACACAGAGATTACATAAAACATCATGAGCCAAGTCATTCATTTTTAATCAAACGCCTCTAGTTAGGCCTCGCTGTGAATATTTATTCCAAGACTGAATATGAGTTTATCACAGACCCAGCCCACTAGATTCACAAGGCAGCAGTAACACCCCCCACACCAGGGTCAGCTCACCCTAATGAAGGCCCCACCTCCCTTACATGGGCTATCCCACATGGTGGCGTCATGAGACTGAGAAGGACCATTTAGGATTCGCTGTGGAGGAAGAGAGCGGACCTCAGATGCTGTCCTCTAGCTGCCTGAGCAAAGCATTCAGAGGACCTGACCTGACCTGCTGGGGCCAGACGACAGCAGCGATAAAGCAGGAGGACACGGTGTGAGCACAGGCCTCTGTGTGCCCGCTGCCAGCCCCCAGCGCACACAAGGCATTTGTCTCCAGAGGAGCCTGTTGCTTAGTCTGTCACACAAGTGCGGACCTCGGCAAAGAGTGCCATCTACTGGCCGATGGCAGAAACTCAGGATGCCACTCACTTGCCGGTCAGGCTACTCCCACAGCAAACGGGCAGAGTGGAGTGCGGTGCGGTAGGAGGACTGACAGCTTAGAGGAAGGGGGTGTGTATGAGGTCGTGGGGGGGGGTGGAGAATGGAACCGGTCTTGCTGTGATGGATAGAGGATCTGACAAAGGTGCCCGTCCAGCCCGGGGCAACAGCATTTGTGTTTCACATCCCCTCCCCTCGATAAGCATGTGCACTTACAATGAAGGGGGAGGAGAGAAAATAGATTTTGCGGGATGAGATTTTGGTGCGACATGCAGCGGTGTGGGGGCGGGGCCCCGTGTGAGTGCGTGTGTGTCAGAGCGAGAGTGTGTCTCAGCCAATAGTGTAGCACGTCAGACCTGCAGGGCCCAGACTTCACCTCTCCAAAACACAACACAAATGCTTATGGATTTTCCATCACAAGTAAACTTGCGGCCTATTGATTTTTTTTTCCTCCTTACTTGGATGTTTTCAGCCATGCAAACTTATATTCCAGAGGGGGTGCTTCCATCTTCCTCAGTTTTATGCTCTCCGTATTTTATTACAGAGCAAATAGGCTCTAGGAGCAAAACCCTCCTGCAGAAAGCTGTGTGAAGTCAGAGAGAAGCACGCAGCAGGTGCTGGGTACCTGCCCCGCCAGCAGGGGTCACTGTGTCTGTCGTAGGGAGAAACAGCCCGTGTAAGTACATGTTAGTGATACGCTCCATGTGTCACTTCTTGTAGCCACAGATACAATTGCCTTGCATTCTTTTGATTTTTGCCTGGTCTCTCGCCATTTAATATGTGTAGGGCCTCCCAGATAAACATGCCCTTGCGAGATTGTCCCTTGACGCGGAAGCCCCCCTGCCCCCCCCCAGCATGTGGTGAGCCGTTGGCCGCGGCGGAAAACACCGGCATTTGCTTATAGTGGCAATTCCTCAGCATGTGTATGACAGGAATAATACTGGAGGAAGGGACACGGTCGCTGGTGGTCGGCCCCCTTCGGGGGGGGGGGAGGGTGGAGAGGGATTGCATGTGCGTGCAATAGCTGGACGCAGATGCCTGCCGTTGCTAAGGTAACCGGTTACCTGCAAGAGCAGACGTGCAGGGCCTGGGGCTTTGGCCAGCCTGCGCTCTCCCAGGTGAATGCTGACATCACACAGCGGCCCGAACACGACACGCCTGCCGTTCTCACCCATAACCCTCACTTCCCCATCCGGCCGTCCATTTTAGCATGTACATGTTAACAAGGTTTGAATCAATTTTAATAAATTAGAAATGTTTTCTGACCCATTAATTTCTATCGTAAGACCTTGAGAAGTGGCACATAGTGAAGTTGTCACATTTTTTGTTTACCTAATGGCTACTTGTAGCGTGACCTACCTCCACTAGAGGGTGCCCTGTGTGGAATCCCTTACAGTTTATACAGTGCAGCACTGCCAGTGCATTCTGCTTCCTTCACCAGTATGATTATTCCCTCTCTTCTGTCTTTCAGCCATGAACTTGCTTGGACTTAACTGGCAGCTCCAGCCAGCCGACAGTCAAACGATCAACAATGGGATCAGCCCAGGAGGCCTGCCGGGGACCAGTGATGGGGCAGCGATGCCCTCCGGAGGCAGAGGTAAAAACGGGTTTGCGCTGACAAGCAGTAACAACCAATTAGGTGACCCCGGTCCTTTATAGGAAGTAGATCACATCAAACGGCAAAATCCTTCAGTACCTGAACAAAGAAGTAACTTCAACCTCAAAGCAAATCCAGGTCATTGGTGTTTCAAAGGGTGGGGGGTGGTGATGAGAACCCCCCCCACCGCCATATTCAAAACGCTGTTATTGTCATGTTCCTCTTATTACACCTTTATTCCCCTGAATCACCGCTACGCTCCCAGTGACTTTGAAATTGACGCGACTCGCCTGAATCTGGATGAAGTAAAATGATATAAAGCGTGTAAAAATAGCCTAGCATACACACACACACTCACACACACACACACACACACACTCACACACACACACAGACACACACACATACACACACATACACACACACTCACACACAGACACTCACACACACACACACACAGACACACACACACACTCACACACAGACACAGACACACACACACACTCACACACACACACAGACACACACACTCACAGACACACGCACACACACTCACATACACACACACTCACCGACTCACACACACACTCACAGACACACACACACTCTCACACACTCACACACACAGACACACACACACACGCACACAACCGCAGACATGCACACACACACTCACCCACACACAGACTCACACACACACACTCACACATACACGCACACATACACTCACACACAGACACGCACACACACACACAGACGCACACACACAGACACGCACACATACACTCACACACTTTGGGGAAAGATCATTCCCATCAATTTGATTAATCATTTTACAAGTTACTGACTCGGCCGATTCCCCCGACACGCCCCCAGAGCCCCAGTGCGGCCTGAAGCAAGCCGCTCATGCTCTCACACCGCCCTGCATATCCACTGCTTTCAGTAGGATAAAGCTGCTTTTCTAGGGGTGTCTCATCCAAAAAGGAGTGGGTGTTAGGAATCATTTAGCCAGCTCTCCACCTGAAGCCGCCTTCAGTAGCTGAGGCTGGCCTCCCTCATTGGGAGTGTGCACTGCCAAGGTCTCTGGCTCCCAAAGAATGACCGCAGTGTGGGCTTTTTTCACACTCCGTTTCATGACCCGTTGAATTTGGCCCATCCTGCGAGACGGTTGTGTAACTGTAACGGGTCGTCCACCGCAGGGATCCGCTCCGTTTCTGATGTCCCCATCATCGTGAAAAGAACGAGGTGGGTAGCTGTGAAGAGCTGAAGCGAGACCAGGAAGGACTTTGAGGCTGATTCTGCTTTCAGGATAAAACCCTGTCGGAGAGATTTGATAAGTGGTGTGGGGGAGTTCAGAAAGTGCCCTGCTGAAAGGAGAGCTGCTTAATTCTCTCCTGAAAAAGGAGGAATGGGGAGCTGATAAATACAGAAAATGTCCACGCCGTTCAACCTCGTCACTGACATACCTTGGCTGGTGACCCATCACCTACCCCGCTTCTTCCCAAGAGCTGTTGGTTTCAGAATACACTGCACATTCCTGTAGCTGCCCATGGCTTTGGGGGAGTGAACCCCACACCCCGGTGTGGACGACAGCGCCCTACCCAGCCACTTGTCGGTTTTACCCTCTTCAGCTCAGAGGGGTGAACCAGGGTCAGGAAGTGGGTTTGGCCGCTGTCCTTGGGGATGATCTGAGAGCCTGCGTGAATCCCGTGCAGAGTGGCGAGGATGGCAGTGCCCTGCCCAACCGGTTGCAGATTTGAAATCCCCATGTGGTGTATTACTCAGGGTGGGGTGGGGGACTGTGGTAGCTACGCCAGCAGCGCCGGGCCGTGCATGCGCTCCAGGATGCTCTCGCAGGAGATGCTGGAGGCACGGTGGCACTCGTACCGCAGGGAGCACTCCGGCCACCCCCCAGGGCAAGCTCTCTCTCTCCAGCTCTGTCGCTCTGCTGCCCTCCTTTCGCCCGCTTCCTGGCCTCATTTGATATTAATGCGCGGGGCCATGGCGTCTCCTGGTGCTGCCACTATGCCGTCCTGCCGCTCCTGTTGTTTTTATTTCCTTCACCATTTGTCACAGATGTTCCTTGTCGGGGCGGCTAGTCTCCAGCATGGATCTGACCCGATTGCAGGTGAGCGGTGCGTGCGTCTCAGGAGCTGCTCGTTTGTACACCGAGAGACAGCCTCTCCTGGGGTCGCTGGAAATGTGTCACCACACCACAGGGGGACTGAAGTCATGATACGAATACAGCATTTCCACGCTGTATCAAAGCATGTTTTTGTCTAAGTCTAGGCTAATCGTAGCTCAGACAACTGTTTGCTAAGGAGACATAGGACCAATAGGAGCACAGGGAAATGGTCAGATGATGGCAATTCTAACTAGTGGTGTCAAGTTGGATCCTAACTCAACGGCCTAAGAACATCAAACTCAATGAACTTTTGAATGTCACAGCGCCCCCTCTGACACCCTGGGGGAATGGCAGTTAGTTTTTTTTTAGCAGTTCTTGGAATGTGCCCAGCTACGATGCTCTTCATACTCCTGAGAGGTGAACCTGCTTTAACGGGTAGTAGACACTCCCTAGACGGTCATCTCCCCATTGATGGTCACAATGGCCTCCCCCCATCTCTTCCAGGCTCCTGGCCAATCCAGAACAGCAGCATCGACACCGGTGACCTGGAGGTGGGCCAGTGGGTGACCCAGGAGGTGCCCCCGGGTGTCTTCTGGAGGTCTCTGCTGCGGCTTACCCAGGGACAGTTCTTCAAGTTCAACATCTCTTTGGGGAGGGACGCGCTCTTTGGAGTCTACATTCGCAAGGGCCTGCCCCCTTCTCACGCGCAGGTGCGTGCTCACAGCCTCTCTGCCCCACTCCCTCACATTGATGCTCCGCCTACCATCTGCCTGAGGCCCAGCTTCTGTGTCCCACATCCATCATTATCCCCCATAAGTGCTCCCTTGCTCCCTCCCCTCTCCCCCTCCCCCGGTCAGTTCTCTCTTTCGCTTTCATTACTCACCACTTCAGCTTGTGCTGTGACTGGCGCTCGGACTAACCTGCACGTCAGAGAGACTGATTGAGGCAGCTTTAGTTACAGGGCAGAGTGACCGTAGGCTGCTTATGTGGAGCATTCTCTGTAGCTGTATGTGTGTGTTTGTGTGTGTCTGTGTGTGTATGCACGTTTTACTGTTATATCCCACTTCCTACCTCTCCGTATCTACCTCAGTCTATCTAACTGTTGCTAATGATAGTGATGATAATTAGCATGGCCACATCGGAAGGTGCTGAGATGATAAGGAGAAGTTGGAGCTCCATGATTCCGGAAATTCGAGCCAGCCGAGTGTGATGAGAGTGGATGGGGTTCAGGGCTAGGCTTGATCCCCTTTGCAACACGCAGTACGACTACATGGAGCGCCTGGACGGGAAACAGAAGTGGAGTGTGGTGGAGCCGCCACGGGAACGGCGCAGCGTGCAGACAGTGGTGCTGAACGAGGCCGTCTTCGTGCAGTACCTAGAGCCTGGCAGCTGGCACCTGGCCTTCTACAACGACGGCAGGGAGAGGGAGGCCGTCTCTTTCAGCACGGCTGTACTCGGTCAGTCCTCGTCTTATTCTCACTGTCACTGCTGCCCTCTAGTCTGGGGCTTGGATCAGTCCCTTTGGACTATTTTCGTGACTGGATGGAAGGTGGGCCAGAATTTGACAGTACGGAAGGTGGGCCGGCATATGACAGGACGGAAGGTGAGCTGGTATTTCACAGTACGGAAGGTGGGCCGGGATTTTCATAGTACGGAAGGTGGGCCGGTATTTTCACAGTACGGAAGGTGGGCCGGTATTTCACAGTATGGAAGGTTGGCCGGTATATTGATAGTACAGAAGGTGGGCCGGTATTTCACAGTACGGAAGGTGGGCCGGTATTTTCACAGTATGGAAGGTGGGCCGGTATTTCATAGTACAGAAGGTGAGCCGGTATTTGACAGGATGGAAGGTGGGCCAGTATTTGACAGGAGGGAAGGTGGGCTGGTATTTCATAGTACAGAAGGTGAGCCGGTATTTGAAAGGATTGAAGGTGGGCCGGTATTTCACAGTACGGAAGGTGGGCCGGTATTTTCACAGTACGGGAGGTGGGCCGGTATTTGTCAAGATGGAAGGCGGGCCGGTATTTCACAGTACGGAAGGTGGGCTGGTATTTCACAGGACGGAAGGCGGGCCGGTATTTCACAGTACGGAAGGTGGGCCAGTATTTGACAGGACGGAAGGTGGGCCGGTATTTCACAGTACGGGAGGTGGGCTGGTATTTGTCAAGATGGAAGGCGGGCCGGTATTTCACAGTACAGAAGGTGGGCTGGTATTTCACAGTACGGATGGCAAGCCGGTATTTCACAGTACGGATGGCAAGCCGGTATTTCACAGTACGGAAGGTGGGCTGGTATTTCACAGCACGGATGGCAAGCCGGTATTTCACATGCCCTACGGGATTATCGCCACCTCCCTGAAACCCCTGTATCGTGGGGCACAGCACCTAAGTCCGGGGTTTCATGTAAATTTTGAGCGTCGGGTGCATTATGGGATATATGTGACATGTATCTAGGCGTTAAAATGAGCTGGGATTTTTTGGGCCGTGGGGCCACACTGTGATGGAATGAGAGCATGGTACACGTCAGGTAGAATAGGATAAAGTGCCACGGCGCCACGAGGAACGTTCTGGAATATCTTCCCCTCTGCAGGCCACCCTTCCCTTGGTTAACTGGGTTAACAAGCACTTAGGATAGAGCGCAGTGTGGGAGGAGGCCCGGGGGGGCACACACACATGCACCCCACTAAAATATTGGTGACCGTGGAGGTGGCAAACTCCCATATGGGAGGCTCAGCAGTAAACAAGGCAAGCAAGAGGCTGGGAAGGGCCTGAGTGCAGACAGGAAGCCAGAAGGAAAGCCACCCATCTGGGTCACGCTGGGCCAGGTTGGGTCAGACCTTTGGAGTCTGCCTGAGGAGTCCCAACTGAGGTGACATGAAAAACAGCTTTCCTGCCAGTCTCCATGGACATGCCCCCCATTAGTACCCATATCCTATGACGCCAAATATTCTTAAGGGGAGAAATCAATGAGCATGATCACCATTTCCCCCTTCTGGTCAATATGGGAATAATTGGATGGATCGTGTGACAGTCATACGGTCGCCATTTGTCACATGACTGCTTAGGCCCAGGGAAACGGTGCCATTGTCATGTGATATGTATGTCACCTTGCCAGGTAATCTTGTGCAGATCGATCGCGAGGACCCTTCCTTTCACACATTTAGTGGCTCATTTGTTTAATTGGTGTTGCGGGAAAACTCAGTTTAATATAATGGTAATTGCTCAAGAGAGCAGATCTCTCTTGTACACAGAAACAAGGAGAGAATAAAAAAGGAGATGGACATGAAGCCAGAAGTGCTAGAGTGATACAGAGGGGCGGGGCAGCCCGCAGAAGGGGTGGGGCATCCCACAGAAGGGGCGGAGTCTGGGACTCTAGAACTGTGAGTTCTCGGTCAATGGCTGTGTCCCACCCTGGGAATATTATTATTATTATTATTAGATATTATTATATCCTTCTACCCACTTATCCTGGTACGGGTTTGGGAGGGCGTGGTACTAATAACGATGATCAGGATAATGATTATAATTTTCATAATAATGATATTGCTATTAAGGTTATTTTCTATGATATGTTACTTTCATAGCAAAAAAGTCTTGCTTTCCTCAACAGATTCAGTGCAGGAGTGTCCCCGGAATTGCCATGGCAATGGCGAATGTGTGTCCGGCGTGTGCCACTGCTTCCCTGGATACCACGGCATGGACTGTTCCAAAGGTATGGCACGTGGGGGGAGGCTAGGTGAGTGGCACCCGTTTTGTTATAGCTGCCCTGTGACCAGCCTGGGCTGGGCCACCTGCCTCACCACCCCCCCCATCGGTACACTGGCACCGTGCTCGGTTTCCGCCGTCTCCCGCTGCCACCTGGTCTGCACAGCGTTAAGTCACACCAGGCCATGCCGCCAGGTCTTGGCTGTGGTGTGAAAAGGTGGATGTGCAGGTGCTGAGACAACTCACCTCCCCCGGGGGAAGTTCACACACAAGCTCTCATACTGTGCTCCCTACAGGGTCTGACACAGGACAAACTTAACCAGGAACCCTCCGTAACTGGGCCAGACTGCAGACGCCATGCGCTAGAATGCAGTCTTTATCGGGAGACTAAGAATCAGAACATAGTAGTATATCATGTGAAGTGGACCGGACCAAATTGATGTTGTGTTCTGGACAATCTGACATGGCCTGGATGTGAAGGGGGGCAGCAGCAGAGAGGAGGAGGGCAAGTCAGCACTATGAAACAGAGGATCTCTGGAAGAGCACGGCTCTGAGCACCTCGTAAACCCCATTTCCACCAATGCGGAAGTGGGCTTATTCCCAGTCTGGAATTGGTTCTGTGCATTTCCGCCACAGGAAACTTGACCCGGGCCTGAAAAGAAGGCTCCAGCACGGCACCACAGAAAAGCTGGCATCAGAATTTGGAACCGTAATATCAGCGAAAGTAGAACAGGATCGATAACTGATATTGTTTTGTCTAATATCACCAGCGTTGGCAGTGAAATAAGCTGCCAGCTTCTGATCAGAATAACATATAGGGGTTAGCGTGTCCCTCAGTGGGCTACACCCCTTCACCTGTCATCGGAGGGTTACCAACTCAAGCCTGGTGCTGCAAATTGGCCACGTACGGGGGCCCTTGAGCAAGGCCCTTAACCCTCAGCTGCATGGGCACTGCTACAGGTGGCTGCTCTTTGCTGACAAGTTTGCTCTCACCTACATGTGTGCCATGCAGAGCAAGATTGGTGAGGCAGAAAGAGAATCCCCCCCATGGGGAATGATAAATTGTCATTTCTGTAATAATATATTTATCTGCTGGTCAGATTTATGAATAAATTCTAAATGTGTCACAAGTCAAATAAATATAATAATGAATCTGAATTTGAATTTACTTAATTGTCATTCAGACCATAAAGGGAGCACACAGCTGAATGAAACCGCGCTTCTCCAGGCTCAACGTAAGACCGTAGACATGGCGCTCGCATGGTAAAGAGATCAAGAGGCGGACAGCAAAGTTCAGTTTTTATCAGGCTCTTTTATCGCGTGATCCTTAACAGGACAGAGGTAAAACAGCGAAGAAGAATAAGCAAGAACACGCATACACTGTGAAGAAAAGGAGACAGATCTGGATACAGACAGCAGTGGCCGCGCGATGACTCATACTCTGAAAACGATGAGACTTACCGCCAGATTATTCCAGTTCGGCAGCTTATGAAACTAATAAAATTTAAAATATGAAACAGATGAAAATAAATCCAAAAAACGGATTTCATATGAGCCTTTACTTTACTCTCAATTCCACCTATGTAACATATCTGTTCCGTGCTTTTTTGAAACCGGTTCTCAAAAGGCACCGAGTGAGAACCAGCCCAGCATCTGCACCGGTTCCGTGTGAGTGGAAAAATGGTAATGGCGTCCCAGGATGGCAGAGGGGCACCCAGATGCAAACCCTCCCATTCCGAGCTGGCAGTGGGTCTGTCTGGAAAGTTCAGGTGTCAGGGTTCATTCGAAGACAGCAGGGAAGATGGATGGCAATCCTTATGAGCCCCTGTCCACCATCACCGCCCTGGGAACCAAATGATGAATATTTCAGTCTTCCACACTGATGAATGGCACTTCTTTACCTGACATGGCAGGTGTTTACCTGCCAGGTCTGCATAATACGATCCTGTGTGTGTGTGTGTGTGTGCGTGTGTGTGTGTGTGTGTGTGTGTGTTCGTCTGTGTCTGTGTGTGTCTGTGCGTGTCAGTGTGTGTGTGTGTGTGTCTGTTTTTGTCTGTGCATGTCTGTGTGCGTCTGTGCGTGTCTGTGTGTGTGTGTGTGTGTGTGTGTGTGTGTGTGTTTTTGTAATTATTACATTGTGTGAACCGAATGTCATCATTGGCCTCTGCATCCTAGCAGGAACCTAGGGGGCCCCAAGCTCAACCAAAAGGCTGTAATCAGGCATCGGGTTTGGCTGGCTCATCTAAATATAGAGATATGTAAATGCCCTGTTGCCATCGGCAACAGCCTCCACCACCCCCGGGCTAAATCAGCGTGGTGGCTGGCGCTGGCTCCTGCCTCTGTGCTTTTATTGTTATTGACTCATGAAAGAGTCTTAAAAAATTGCTGCCAGCTTGGTCCGCCCCCCCCAGCTGTCAGAGCTTATTAATAAAAACAGACCTTCCCACAGCGGGCCGCCATGGCGACGCTGCGCTGCTCGCTATTACCCCCCCCAAGCCGCCATCTCAGCGCCTATCTGAACCCGTTCTGACAGCGCCATCAGCGGCATGGCTTCCCGACAGCATGAGCCAGCAATGGAGGGCAGGAGGACAACAGTCACGCTCCCTCAGCACTCGGAGAGCCAGCAGAGACCTGCACCGGGGGGGTATGAACGCACACCTCCCGGCCTTAATTACGGTAATTCTAGGTATGAAGTCCGAATTACAGCTGCACTGCGATCAGCTGATGGGCGCCTGGGCCTCATTAAGTTCGGAAATAAATCAGAGCAAAGCACAAATATACCCGACTGCCGGATGCCGCCATTCCAGCATGCAGAATGTACTCAAGAAGTGATGACGTGGTCTAAACGTCCTGTTTGCTGTTTCCTCCATGTGCCACTCGCCACTGTGACAGCAGACATGCCCCCCCTCGTCTGCCACCGCGCCTGGAATTCTGTTGCTGTATTGACACAGTGCATGACTCTCAGTCACTGGCTGTATCCGCCTGATTTGTGTGGAGGGGGGTAATGTGCGCTCGTCTCCCCCAGCTGCCTGCCCGGTGCTGTGCAGTGGGAACGGCCAGTACGACAAAGGCGCCTGTGTCTGCTACAGTGGTTGGAAGGGCCCTGAGTGTGACCTGGCCAGCAGCGAGTGCCTGGACTCACACTGCGGCGGGCATGGCACCTGCACAGAGGGCACCTGCATCTGCTCACTGGGATTCAAGGGCGAGAGCTGCTTGGAGGGTGAGCTGGGGGCAGGGCCAGGGCGTGGTCACCACAGGGTGGGGATGGGGCTATGGGAGGGATTGGAATTGTGATAAGTTCTAGTGTGGGGTGGGGCTGTAGGTGGTGCTAGGGTTGTGGTAGGTACTAGGCTGAGGGTGGGGTAGGATTGTCTTAGATTTTTGGTTGGGGGCGGGGCTGGATGGAATGTGGCATGGTTGGGTTTGGAGGCCGGGCTACACCTAGGTTGCCCACAAGACACCTAATGCAAGAGGTAGGAGTGAGGAGGTAGGATCCGGGTACGAACACAAATGGTACTTTTGGGAGGCTTGGCTGCCCTGATACAAGGTGTGGTCTTGTGTGGAAAGGTAGCATGACTGGTTCAGAGTCAGAACCTGTCATGAGACACATCAGAAACTTTATTAAGGGGCAGAACCAGTTGGGCTTATAACCCTAACCCTAAGCCAAAGCTGAGGGTGATCCGGCCTGCAGGGAAGTGCAGACGGCAGCATGGTCAGGCTGAGCAGAGAGTTGGAGAGGAAGAATCCCTGGCCAGCATCCCCCCACCCAACCTTTTATATATTTTTCGCCGCATCCATATTTTTGCTGATGTGATACCCGCGCTGGCTCATTCTGACGCTTCATCCACGGGGCCGATGACACCACGATCGATACCTGCGATTTGCAATTTCTGCCGCATAAACAGAAAT
Source organism: Mormyrus iriodes (assembly GCA_011763525.2). Classification (NCBI taxonomy): domain Eukaryota; kingdom Metazoa; phylum Chordata; class Actinopteri; order Osteoglossiformes; family Mormyridae; genus Mormyrus; species Mormyrus iriodes. The sequence goes on from JAAGVU020000002.1 coordinate 15,340,423, forward strand.
GGCGTCTCCGAGGGGGCGGGGGTGCGGTGGTGGGGTGTACTTGACAAATGGTTTTTAGCGCTGTGCAGCAGGATTCCCTCAACAATGGTGGGGTGTGGAAAGGAAGGGGTGGGCAGGCATGTTTGGAGCATTTTTGTGTAGGTATCGTCATGTCAATGAGCAGAAGCCTTTTTGTTTCTGCAAATTCTAAACGGCTGAACATTACTGACATAAATGAGTGCATTTCCAGGCAGTGGGGGTGCAGACGGGCGTCTCTGCCTATGAGGACTGGCAGGGCACCCTTGTGGTGCCCAGGCCTGTCAGTCTGCCCAGGAGAGACCCCAGCCCATGTGTGTGCATCTTCCCGCAGTGGACTGCCTGGACCCCACCTGCTCTGGTAATGGAATCTGTGTGAACGGCGAGTGCCACTGCAAACCGGGCTGGGGGGGCACCCAGTGCCAGCTGGCCCGCACGCTCTGCCCCGACCAGTGCCACGGCCATGGGGCGTTCCTCGCTGACACCGGTGTCTGCAGCTGTGACCCCAGCTGGATGGGCCCAGACTGCTCTGTGGGTCAGTACCTCCCCCCCTGGCAGTCCCCCCCCCCCCCCCCCCCCCGGGCTGCGCAAACTCCTGGCTCCGCGCCCTCTCTGATCGCTGTCCCCCGCCCCCCC
>JAAGVU020000002.1:15358744-15370108 GCA_011763525.2 Mormyrus iriodes
TTGATTTCAGTAAATATGACCTCCTAATGCTGCAAATTCAACAAATGACCATTTTCAGTTCTGTACAACCTGTAAAATGTTTTGAAACTCTGTTGTGTGTAATAATTTGGAACAGTGCATTTTAAGTATTTTTATTTTTGAAAACATACTATTATCATTGGGAAGTTCATTCAGTAACAATCGAATTATACTGTAATGGTTGACTTGAAAATTATGCTGACTGTCATTTGCATTGACTAGGAAAATCAGAGAAAAATATCATTTGCATAATAATTTGGAACGCGGTGTAGTTAGCTTTGTAGGAGATGATGAACAGGGCAATCAATGAGTATTGTGAGCCTTTCCTACTGACTAGCCGATCTCTCTTTTCCAGGCATCGCTGTAGATAAGAATGGCATGATGTTCTTTGTAGACGCCACCATGATCCGCAAGGTGGACCAGAACGGCATCATCTCCACGCTGCTAGGTGCCAACGACCTTACCGCTGTGCGACCACTCAGCTGTGACACCAGCATGGATGTCAGCCAGGTTAGACACCAGAGATTTTTGGGATATCCTGCTTTCCTGCCACATCAGATCGAATGTAATGACAAGGACCAGCTACAGAGTGACAGGAGGTGCTCTGGGTGCCAGACAGCTCACCTAGCCCCGACCAAGGTTTAGTAGCTGACTACCCGTGCAACTTCTGGAAGATCTGATATCAGGGATTACAGACAGAGCTGCTCATGTTGGCTGAGGTGTCTTTGTATCTTCAGACAGGGCCATAAGCACCCCTCCTAGATATCTGCAGTCAGAGATCCCTCTGTGTCTTCAAAGAGCACTCCTTCTCCTGCATTCTGCCACGTTTCTCCATGTGCAAAACATTTCCTCCACCTTCCCAGGCTGCCTGTTCTGAGGAATGTTCGCCCCTTAGATTGCCCTTGTTTAATATGTAAGATGTATCAGAGAGTCATGGCTGGCAGCTGGTTGTTTCCTGGTTCAAAATGCCACAGCGGAGAAGAAGGCATATGAAAGGCAGCATAACTGCTCCTCTTTGGTCCCATCTCCAGGTTCGTCTTGAGTGGCCCACTGACCTGGCAGTGAACCCCATGGACAACTCGCTGTACGTGTTGGAGAACAACATCATCCTTCGCATCACAGAGAACCACCAAGTGAGCATCATTGCTGGGAGACCCATGCACTGCCAAGTGCCTGGCATCGACTACTCCCTCAGCAAGCTGGCCATCCACTCGGCGCTGGAGAGCGCTACAGCCATCGCCATCTCGCACACGGGAGTGCTTTACATTGCTGAGACGGATGAGAAGAAGATCAACCGCGTGCGGCAGGTCAGCACCAACGGCGAGATGTCCTTGCTCGCTGGGGCAGCCTCGGATTGCGACTGTAAGAACGATGTCAACTGCAATTGTTTCGCGGGCGATGACGGGTACGCCACTGACGCCAGCCTCAACACGCCTGCATCGCTGGCCGTGTCACCCGATGGCACGCTCTTCATTGCCGACCTCAACAACATTCGCATCCGGGCTGTTCGTGGTAACCGGCCAGGCCCCACGCTGATTGGGCAGTATGAGGTGGCCTCGCCACAGGAGCAAGAGTTGTACATCTTCAGTGGGGAGGGGCAACACCAACAGACCATCAGTTTAGTGACTGGGGAGCCACTCTATAACTTCTCCTATGGGTCTGATGGAGAGTTGGCCACCGTCATCGACAATTGCAACAACACTCTACGTATTCGGCGAGAGGGGGCAGGGCAGGGAGGACTGCTGAGGCTCGTCCTGCTGCCAGACAACCAGGTGGTGACACTGGGACTGGACCCATCTGGTAGCCTTCGCTCCATTTCTGCTCTCAACCAGGAAGTGGCGCTGTTGGGTTATGACGGGAACACCGGTCTCTTGACCACCAAGGCTGATGAGACAGGCTGGACTACTTTCTATGAGTAAGTGTGTATTTGGTGTGCAGGCTTTCTGTGTGAGGCAAATTGTGAGCATCCTGCACATTCTTCATTATTTTCTCAAAGGGAAATTAAAAACAATGAAAGTCTTAGTACTTGTCTAATGTAAACATATTCCATTAGTTGACAATGCTAAGTGGCATGTGGTTTTTATGGCTGTTTACGCATGTAAACATGGGTCAAAGATCTGCCTCATACAATTCAAACAGCCCAAAGGCAGAGAGAGAGTGAAATGCAGACTGGAGCTTGTAATCTTATCTTAATTTCTGCTCTTGGAATGCATAAATATGGAGCTCAAGCAGGGTTAGCATCTTTTAACTGCCTATGCAGTTCACTATCTCCACCTAGTGTCTTCACGTGCACACTGCAGCCGCTGCACAGTTTGGTAAAAAGGACTGCATAAAGTCCTGTAAAGCTTGCAGTCGTGACACAATTGCACTGCCCTTGCTGGAAGGCAGCTGCGTACTTATTGAATAAGTCCTAGTGAGGGTAACTTCTAGTTGCAAGTAATGGGAATATTCTTGCATCTCTGCCTCCTGTAGATACGACAGTGAGGGCCGCCTGACCAACGTCACCTACCCAACGGGCGTGGTCACCAGTCTGCACCGAGAGATCGAGCGCTCCATCAACATTGACATTGAAAGTTCCAACCGAGATGATGATGTCACTGTCATCACAAACCTATCATCTGTGGAAGCATCTTACACCGTAGTCCAAGGTCAGTCTTAACAAAGAATGACGTATGAATGTTAAGGTACTGCAGGCTGCATGTACAGATTACAGAATTATCCTGCCCATGTGTGTCTGCTTGTGTGTGTGCATGTGCATCAAGTCTCTGCCTCTATCCCCATGCACTCCTGTGATGAATGTTGTTGTGGTAAAATTCATTACCTGCGATTCAGTAAATCCTACTCTGTGTCTCCCCATACCGCATTGGCCCAGACACCACATCTTATTCTGCCCATTTTGTGGACAGAAAAAGCAGAAGAACGATTGTATCCCCTCATCCCCCCACTGACCCTCAGGGTGGCGTGACAGAAAAAATAAATTCTGAGTTCCATGTGTCTGAAACTTAACAGAGCTACTTAGCAGAGTAAAAAGTTTTTAGATTTATTTGAAATTCCTCCCTGGGGGCTGGTAGAGGCGAAGAGCTATTTGGCTGTTAAACTGATCTAATTCTGTAATTCCACACAGCCCTCATGCAATACATCTGCTCTTAAAAGCTTGCAAAGCTCATCCCTTGTGCTATAGGAGAATAATTTTATAAAAAAAAGTTATCTGAGAACGCACTCTGTCTCTATGTCTTGGCTGAAATGTGACTGTAAATTTGCTTTACAGAAGGAATCCAGTTTATAACAGGTTTCTTTTGAAAGTGGCATTTGATCTTGTTACTCGGCATAAATGAAACAGAAGGCATCCGGTGCGTTTGCTGCGAGACGCGCCTGTTTCGGGTGTGTTACTTGAAAGGGGGTCTCCTGCACTGGGCTGTTGGAGCAGCTCAGAGGATCCGTAGAAGACAGCTGGTTTCCTTTTGCCTCGGGCATAGTGAGATGAAGCAGTTCTTTTTGTGACTGGACGTTAAAAATAAGGCAGCGCACAGTTGTTCTGTTTGACGTCCTTCGCATTTCCCCTCCTTCCCTCTCTCCTGTGAACCTCCATCATTCCCCGCAGATCAAGTGAGGAACAGCTACCAGCTGTGTAACAATGGCACCCTGCGGGTGCTGTACGCTAACGGAATGGGTATTAGCTTCCATACGGAACCACATATATTAGCCGGGTCCGTCAGCCCCACGGTGGGTCGCCGCAACATCACCCTGCCCACAGATAATGGGCTCAATTCTATCGAATGGCGGCTGCGCAAAGAGCAGACAAAGGGCAAGGTGACGGTCTTCGGCAGGAAGCTGAGGGTGAGTGCGACTGATGCTATATCACTTTCCTTGAATCAGCTCTTCTTGTTCCGGTGATTATCCAGGTATTTTAATGAATGCTGGAAGTGTAATTTGTGACCTGCCTCTTCCCTCTGACTGCTTTAGGCACATGGCAGGAACCTTCTGTCTATCGACTTTGACCGAAATACCCGGACAGAAAAGATATATGATGACCACCGCAAGTTTACATTGCGCATCATGTACGACGCCCAGGGACGGCCGGCCATGTGGCTGCCCAGCAGCAGCTTGGCCGTGGTCAACGTGTCTTATTCCAGCACCGGGCAGCTCGTCGGCCTGCAGCGGGGCAGCATGAGTGAGAGGACAGAGTTCGACCCCTTCGGACGCATCCTGTCACGCTCTTTTGTCGACGGCAAGGTTTGGAGCTACAGCTACCTGGACAAGGTGAGTAGCCAGAGAATTGCCTGAACCCGCAAACTGTAACCCTGAATATGGTACATTAGCAGTGTGTTGTTACCATGTTCAGAAATGAACGTGCTATAATTTTTCATATAGCACAGCAATGAGTAGAATGAAAGTAGGGCTGATGTATCTTTTTGTTTCCGCAGTCCATGGTCCTACTGTTGCAGAGTCAGAGACAATACGTCTTTGAGTTTGACACCTCGGGGCGTGTTACGGCCGTCACCATGCCCAGTGTTGCGCGTCACACCATGTCTACCCACGTGTCCATTGGATACATCCGCAATACCTACAGCCCGCCTGAAAGCAACGCCTCGGTCATCCACGACTTCAGCGTGGACGGCCACCCTCAAGCCACATTCTTCCTGGGCACTGGTAGGCGGGTCCTCTACAAGTACGGCAAGTTAGCTAAACTGTCAGAAGTCCTGTATGATAGCACGGCTGTTACGTTTGGCTATGATGAAACCACTGGAGTCCTGAAAATGGTCAGCCTGCAGAGTGGCGGCTTCTCCTGCACCATACGCTACCGCAAGATGGGCCCACTGGTGGACAAGCAGATCTACCGCTTCTCCGAGGAAGGCATGGTCAACGCCCGCTTTGACTACACCTACCATGATAACAGCTTCCGCATTGCCAGTATGAAGCCCGTCATTAGTGAGACGCCACTGCCCGTTGATCTCTACCGCTATGACGAGATATCTGGCAAAGTCGAGCACTTTGGAAAGTTTGGTGTCATCTACTACGACATCAACCAGATCATCACCACAGCTGTGATGACCCTTAGTAAGCATTTTGACACCCATGGACGCATCAAGGAGGTACAGTACGAGATCTTCCGCTCCCTCATGTACTGGATGACAGTGCAGTATGACAGCATGGGACGCGTCATCAAGCGAGAGCTGAAAATTGGGCCATACGCCAACACCACACAGTACCGCTACGAGTATGATGGTGATGGGCAGCTCAGTGGCGTCAAGGTGAATGACTGGTCCGCCTGGCGCTACAGTTATGACTTGAATGGCAACCTGCACCTGCTCAATCCAGGTAACAGTGCCCGCTTACTGCCATTGCGTTACGACCTCCGTGATCGAATAACCCGACTGGGAGATGTGCAGTACCGCCTTGACGAGGATGGGTTCCTGACCCAGCGTGGCTCCGATGTCTTTGACTACAATTCCAAAGGTCTGCTGTTGCGGGCCTACAGTCGGACGCCTGGAGGCTGGAGTGTGCAGTACCATTATGATGGATTGGGCCGACGGGTCTCCAGCAAGACGAGCCTGGGCCAACACCTGCAGTTCTTTTACGCCGACCTGAATAACCCGGCCCGTGTCACCCATGTGTTCAACCACTCCAGCTCGGAGATCACCTCGCTGTACTATGACCTGCAGGGCCATCTGTTTGCCATGGAGGTGAGCAGCGGGGAGGAGTACTACATTGCCTCGGACAACACCGGCACACCCCTCGCTGTCTTCAGCAGCAATGGACAGATGATTAAGCAGCTCCAGTACACGGCATACGGCGAGATTTACCACGACTCCAACCCTGAGTTCCAGTTGGTGGTTGGCTTTCACGGAGGACTGTATGACCCTCTCACCAAGCTAGTGCACTTTACCCAACGGGACTATGATGTCCTTGCAGGCAGGTGGACCACCCCTGACTACTCACTTTGGCAGAAGATTGGCAAAGACCCGGCCCCCTTCAATCTGTACATGTTTAAGAACAACAATCCCCTCAGTGATATGCTGGACATCAAGAATTATGTCACAGGTATGGAGAGTGTTAAAGGGGAGAACTTGCTTTATTTAGCAGAAGGGTGAGCTTAGTTATGGTCTCAGGCCACAGGTGCTCCTAAATTGTTATACGACAGGGATACACCATTGTTGTCTGTTTTAGGAGATTAACAATATCTGCAAGTTATTTTACTTATGCATATACTGGGTCAAAACTCATTAGCTATCTAAAATATTTTAAAGATTTTTTTATTAATCTAGAGGGAAATTCTTTGAAGTCTTTTAGTCTTAAAACTTGTATGAGCTTTTCCGTATATTCTGCAAATGACCTTATCTGAAACATCCTGATCCATCACTTGGGCTCTCGGTTAGAGGCGAGTGGGCAGATGGCAGCTTAATCATCTACCCTTCTCTCTTCCAGATGTTAAGAGCTGGTTGGTGATGTTTGGCTTCCAGCTCAGTAACATCATCGCTGGCTTCCCCAAACAGACCATGTATTTTGTGGAGCCACCCTACGAGCTGCTTGCCACCCAGGACTGTGAGAATGGGCAGGTGAGTTCCTATAGCCACAAAGAGGATGCTATTTCTCCCCTGGCAACACTCGCCTTGAAGACACATACCCTGTCACCAAAATGCTCCAGGGCACATGCGGCATCTCATCCCTGCATAGGTATTCATTTAAGTGTCCTCCCCATCATTGGGATCCTAATGATCTTCTACCATGTCCATGCAGCTGATTACAGGCGTGCAGCAGGCTGCAGAACGACACAACCAGGCCTTCATGGCCCTGGAGGGGCGGTCGCTCAACAAAGGCCGTCGGACCAGGCAAGATAAGCCCGGCTACTGGTTTGGGACCAACACCCCTGTCATTGGGAGAGGTGTGATGTTAGCCGTGAAGGAGGGCCGTGTGGTGACTGCCGTGACAGGCATGGCCAGCGAGGACAGCCGCAAGGTGGCCCTGGTGCTGAACAACGCCATGTACCTGGAGGGGATGCACTACACGCAGGATGGGCGCGACTGCCACTTCTTTGTCAAGGTGGGCTCGGTGGACGGGGACCTGCAGGCGCTGGGGTTGACCAACGGGCGCAAAATGCTGGAGAGTGGGGTGAACGTGACGGTGAGCGGGCGGTCGCGGCGTGGGGCCACCGTGGAGTTCCGCACCGCCTCGCTCTCGCTGAGCGTGCGCTATGGCTCGGGCACCGATGTGCTGGACGAGGAACGCACGCGGCTGCTGGAACTCGCCCGCCAGAGGGCGCTGTGGGGCGCCTGGACACGGGAGCAGCAGCGGGTGCGGGATGGCAAAGAGGGCAGCCGGCTGTGGACCGACGGGGAACGGCAGCAGCTTCTCAGCGCGGGGAAGGTACAGGGCTACGACGGGTACTATGTGCTGGCCGTCGAGCAGTACCCCGAGCTGGCAGACAGCAGCACTAACATCCAGTTCCTGAGACAGAATGAGATGGGCAGGAGGTAACAGACCACAGCATTCGAAAGACTCTACTCTCCCCTTCTCTCTTCTTTCTTCAGCTTTCCTCTCCTACGGAGAATAAAAGAACAAATGGGATAACACTATGAAGGCTGCAGGGACACAGCAAATGACAAAAACAATGATATTTAAATGGTAACTGCCACAGGCAAAAAAAAATGAAAATGGACTTTTTGACATCAGGACCAGGAAACGAGATAAACAAAGTTGTTCTTGCTTCAAAAAAGCATCCCCTTTTTAAAAAAGAATATTTTCACCCATATTTTTTGGGTTGTGTAGTTAAGAGGACATGAAGGACAGGTGGTGAGACCCAGTGCTGATGGCAGGACCTACTGGGACTGGGAGCGGGACCTACTGGGACAGGGAGCAGGACCTACTGGGACAGGGAGCGGGCTGTCATCACCTCGGGGTTAGAACAAACAGTCACCGTCTCAGGCATCATGTCCAACAGAATTGAGCCGTGGTTCAGCAGGCTCTGAACATTTACCGCCTTCGGACTCCTTTAAAAGAAGAAAAAGTCAAATTACAAAATATGTTTTTAAAAAGTAAACAGATAAAAGCACCATGGCTATATTTGCGGCAGATAACGTCTTACACTTTTATTTAAGAATGGAAAAAAGTTCCACATTGTGTCAGCAACACAGATGTTCAGGGTGTAGCTTAGACGCGGTAGTTTTGTAAGTTGCTGTTGCAGTAGAATCGTAAGACTTTCACCAGGGCACTCTGTATAGGATGGTCAGTAAAAACACTCACAGAATAAAGAAAATTAGTATCTAAATCATCTTTATTTTGTCCTTTTTTTAATATTTTTCTTCTTTTTTTCTTAGAACTATATGACAATCATGAAAGTGTCACTGGTTTTATTGAAGACAAATGAGCATTGATCAATTAATTTATTTTACTTTTGTAAAATGTAATTGTTCATTAAGTTTTTTATATTCATTTTAATTTGCTACTAAGCAAATTATAGTCACGGACAAAAAATTTATGTAAAGTGTTTTAAAATGGTTTATACTTTAAATAAAGTCTTTAAAACTGTGAAACCTGTTTTTCAAATATCTGTATGTACAGTGTATAGCGCGACCTTTATGCAGCACAGTAGAATATTGTTGAAATATCAAGTTTTATATTTCTAACAGGAAGTGGCTTGTTACGTGCAAACATTTAGCTGCCATTATTACGCTGGAACTTTGTGACACTCAGATCTCAGCTACCCACACTTGTTTTTTAACTGCTTGTTTAATATTTGTCTTGGTTTAAGTTTGTTTTTACCCAGAATTGCTGTTCTAGGACCCTACTGCAGAGGAAGGGGGTTCCTCACTTGAAATGAGCCTCTATATGGATGTCATGACCTGCCAGATGAGTACTGAGAAGTTATTCTTATACTTTCTTGGTTGGTTCTCCTGAAACCTTATAAATAAACAAAAATTAATAAACATTTCTTTACTTAATGTGGTCATGTGATATGAGGCTGTCAGGGCGCTCCATGCAGGTTGGTACTCTTCTGGATCAAATGCTCTCATCATCTTGGTACTTCTGTCAAGGGGTACAGCAGGATCCCTGTGTGAACCATCTCTAGTATCATTTTTCCATGGTAGCAGAATTCCATTCCAATCCAACAACTTCAAGATCATCGCTCAGGGATGGTACACGCCACATTCAGTCTCCATCGCTCAGGGATGGAACACAACACATTATGTCACCATCAGTTTTCCAGCCACTAAGGGGATGGGATTCAGACCCTCAACCATGGAGGTGTGAGGCCAACACACCATTCCATCTGTGTTCTGTGTTATGAATGAATTGTTATTGCTTAAGTGCTAATGAACCGAAGACCCCACCACCTCAGAATGAAAATGATATAAATTAAAAATTTTACTGCCTAAGTGCTCACTTACATGAGGTCATCGGCTTCCAACAGGCTGGCCAGTAATTTTTCATTATAATTGCATACAAGTGGATTGTCTGCTTTCAAAGGGTGATTTCTCAATCCTAAAGCTACCCACATTCAACCCAGAAAATAAGGCTGAATCTGGAGAGCATTTATTAATACAAAACAGTGCAGTGCTTCAATATTTATTAAAATATTTCAAAACCAATTTCAGTGCTAATTTGTCCTGCTGTAATAAATGATAAATATATACTTGCTGAATATAAGGTTGCCAGAATTTTCTGCCCACCGTGACTGCATAACTTAGTATCTCAAAGTCATGAGGGCAATTAAATGTCATTTCATATGGCAGAGGAAAACAGAATATAGTACTGTCTCTGAATCAGTAACCGCTGCAATGGAAAAAATACTGCTTAGTCATGCATACTAAATACTGAAATAAGGGATCATAAAAATGCATCATGATAGATTAAATAAACACTATAAATCTTAACGGACTGATGCAGTGTAATCACTTTAAGTTCTGCAACACACAAAGTTGGACACCAGGTGGCACAGCGACAGAGGGATTTCTCTCCATGACTGCAGGAGCTGTAGTGAAGGGATGCCCGTGAGGCATAAATTAGCATATTGGTTAAGGTTTAAGGCCTTGGAGACCCCCCAGGCAGTCCACATTTTTTGCTCCCTCCCAGTTCCTAAACACACCAGTATTCACTGTTCTTGATTGGCTGATGGTTTGGTTCAGGTGTGCTGGGAGCGGGGCCTTATAATAGCCCAGTTTAATTGATACCCTTGAACTGGGAACGCATTTATCCGAACATCATCCTGAATGTGGAAATCGATATCTATGTCAACAATTATAGAATTTTGCACCCTTTAATGAATTGCCTTCATTTTTCAGACTAGTATTTATCATTACTTAACTCCTGTCCTTTTAAATGCCGATCATTAAAAAATGCCCTTTTGGCACACGAATAAAATCATGGTAAAAAGCATGCTTTGTCAAAGCATTAAGTAAACAAATCATATTGAAAGGATTTTTGAAATCACTCATAAAACTGTATACAAAAATATACTCAAACACCAGCAATGTGAGACTGCGAATGCTTAATTTTAGCCACTAGGGGGAGCCAATACTGCTGTTTGAAGAGAAAAGGGGAAGAGGGTGTTCACTCCTGGCAATCTTCAGCACCACGGCGTCAGCAAGATGCCGTTTATGAGCTAACAGATTCACACCACAGAGCATGCTAGGAAAGCAGCTGAATTTTTGCATGAAGGAGCTGTCTATTAAGGACCCCAGTTCTATATCTGCCCTGGGTAGCCGCCTGTGGGACACCAGATACACTGACCCTTACATCTGGACTATTAATACTCAGTAGAGGTGGAGAGTTAGGTTTCAGTACGCCGCCAACCTGGAATGGCCGGTTCATCTGGACCGTGGGTATTTGTTGGGATACGGTGGAAGGAAACAATTAGTCTTTTGAAAGAGACCAATACAGGAGATGTTTAAAAATAAAAAAAGTTAAAGCAGTGACCTTCTGTTGGCACAGAAGCTGAGACACACACTTTCACACAACTCCCGGCAAAGTATGTTCGTTATGGGGACAGTCCTCACCAAATAAATGGAGTGTGTATGTGGCATGTGGGTGGCAAAGGCACGCTCAAAGCAGAGAGACCCACCGCTAATGCAGGAATGAACACAGCAGGGCACAGGTTTAAAAAAAGCCAGGACAAACTGCACGTGTGAAGTGTAGCCAGAGGGCCAGGACCACGTCTGCTCAAGCTTCACTCATGACCCTAGAGAATATCAGGCGAGTAACGTAATACCAAGGTCCTTTGGCAAGTGCAAATAACAAGATGCCCTGGAAACAGACGAATCACAATCACACACACAATCACACACACAGTGGGGATTTCACAGCAGATCTTTAAGACAACCCTCAACACATATGGACATTAGAAAAAAA
>JAAGVU020000002.1:15373481-15395418 GCA_011763525.2 Mormyrus iriodes
AGACCCTCGACTGCAGAATTTCCCACTGAACTAAAAGGAAGATCCATCGTCCTCCATGTTAGCCATCGCTCATCTGGCAGACAGGCAGGATCGCAGACGCAGTGACGACAATGACACTCGTATTGTTCTTACAGTGAGGCACACCCTGGGTTCCTTGAAGCAGTCCGTTATACTCGGGGGCACTAGCTGGAAAAACGAGACATAGCATGCCTGGAAAAAGTCCGGAACACTCCCGAGCGGAGCAGCCGCCAATGTCCTTCGTAAAACAGAGAACATCACAGAGAAAATTCAACAGTGCATTAAAAAAAAGTGACTAGAGCCTGTTGGACTATAAATTTAAGAATAATAAATAAATAAACCACAGATTAAAATGCTTCCTTTCCCCGTCACTCCCCCAGGATTTGTTTTTAATAACCTGAAACAATGAAGAGGCCACCATTATAGGCTTTCTGAGGAGCGCCTCAGCCAACAGGATAAACATTGGCTGGCCGGGAAAAAATTAATCACTCAGTCAAAAAGTGGCTTCCTTTCTCCACCTTAATCATCACTCCAGCAGAAGAGCCAACGCTCAGAAGCATGGAACAAGGCACTAGCAAGCTGGCATTCATGACCCGAACACTTGTAATATTACTTGTAATTTGCCTACATTATTATTACTGCCAAACAGCCCACAGCCTTCCTATATAAACACACTGGCTTCATGTGTTATTTGGACACATTAAAGAAAAACATTATTTACAGACAACAGAAAATTCTGACTAGAGTTACTCTTAACATTGAACACATATGCTTGCAGCTGAAAATAATAATTTTAGCAGGGATCATTTGGGTTTCATATCTTCAGGATTAACCTGAAATCACATTAAAAAAACTTAAGCACCCAAATATATTTCCAGGTTTTAAATGTTTCTTTCACTTACATTGACACAAAGCAAATATAAGCATACAAAAAACGGGTGATGATTTGGATGCTAGAGACAACTAAAAATTCTTCGTTATTCTTCAAATATATTTGTTTTCTATGGTGCATGCAGGTTGGTATCTTCAGGTTAGCACTGAAACATTAGGAGATGGTGCATCTACCTTGGAAAGGTATTCTTTGAAAGTCTGCACTAGCTTTTTATCCTGCATGGGTAGAATCAATGAAATGCTTTTAACTTGGCAAACAAAGATCACAGTTCGGCTTTCAGACAGACTGATTTTGTCGTGGAAGCTTAGCACTGGATTAAGCCTAGCGGTGGACTTGCGGCACACCATGCATGCGACGTGCTTATTATGGGGTGTAGGGAGCATCGCTGGCCCCGGGACACGTTAAGCTGTCACAGAAATGGCGGAACCGATGAGGTTGCGGCCTCCCGCAGGCTGGCGCCATGCGGCTGCTTCCGTTAAAAGCCACATCGTTTTGCCGGTGTGAGGTATTGCCCCCGCCTGATCTGCTCTAGATTCCACAGCAGAGAGATGCTTGCAATAACCGCGCTGGCCGTGAGCGGCGCGCTGGCCGTGAGCGTCATGCCGGCGTCGCTGTGATCCCCCTTAGGGCAGGGCGGCGGGACAAGGCGGGGGCAGGCGAACGCTAGGGCAGGGCCTCCAGCGCCTCGCATCTTCACAGAAGATATTACTCTGAAGACGCGGAAATAACAACTTCAAGTCAATCACTATTTAAAACCATTTCTTTCTGTCCTTTGACATTTTTTTTTAAAAGCATTTTCTGCATATTTTGGATGTACTGCAGCTGTACAGATAATATATGCACGTATTTTTAGGAAGTGTTACCTAATGAAAACAGCCACGCCAAACTTATTAAGGTACTCAGAGCTAACAGACAGACAATAAGGTGCTAACAGGGATAACACAAGCTAATATCATGCTAAGTAAGAAAAAAATATATATTCTACAATCCACACAACATGTCTCAGAATAGAGAGCGCAGAATTCAGGCAAGATTTATTTTGTACAAATATAATCATGTAAAGAATAAGGCTGCGTATCACACCAACATTTGCAATATAAACCAGAAGGCCAGGCAGTAAATATCACGTGCATACCTATTATTAAGATCTTTAACTCAGAATGGTCCCATTTTGCTTTACTAATTACTGTGAAATAAATGTATTATATCAATGCACTGGAGATGACCTAAGCCTCGGCCGAATCGATAATTCAGTTATAGTTCATGAAATTCTACCATTTTCATAACGGTAAAATTTAACAACTTCTAACAGTTTCCCGCAAAAAGTAGATCATCCCAGTTCCGGCAGAATTATAATTTGCTTAACCTGAAAAACTCGATATAATAACAGAGAGCTGCTGCTGAATGACAATATTCTACGCCAGGCCGCGGGCGAATAAAAATACACTGCATTTCATTACTTATCTATTTGTCAGCACAGAGTTTAATTTGAAAAGCTGCAGGTAGATCGGGCATACAGGGCAGATTACACGAGTGCCGTCTGCAGGAAAGTGAGGACCGACCCTTATCTCACACATTCAGACATTAATTAGTTACCTGCAAAGTGGAATATTAGGACCCTTCTGACTTAAAAATTAATTTGGCAGGTGATCGTTTCCCGAGCAAATTACAACTGGTACAAAAGCACGCAGGTGGCAGGAAGGTATGAGAAAGGCATTAAATTCAGCTGTTAACAGTCAGAACAACACGTAACTGTGCATAGACAGCTAGCTGCCTACTCAAAAGACAAGCATGGAAAAGCCAAGGCGAAGCATGACTGATCAGGAACAGCCGCAAACTGTTCAGGAACAGGTAGGAACAGTCAGGAACATCAAGGACTGCTCCGGAACAGGCTAGAGCTGCACAATATACCATTTCAGCATAATGATCACGTTGTATGCATGAACAGTAATCACATCACCAGACGTGCAGTGTCAAGTACGGCAAATCAAATCAAACACATCATGCTACAACTTTTCTGTTGCTTGATACAAAAGGAAACTCGCACAGTTCTCATTTTCCATGACTAATCTACAAGAGAAATCTGTCTGATATAATTTCCTCCGATTTAAGGGTTTTGGATACACAGAGGTTGTTGCTAGTGAGCGGCATGCAGGTTTTGCACAGCAACTAGGGCTGAACGACGTGCGATCTTATTTTCAACATTGAATGTTATGCGCATTCAATTCTCACATGACAACGACCATGATAGCTGAGTTGAGATCAGGATTTTTCATACCTTCAAACAGTCTGGACATTATACTTAGCAAGCTTTGCAATTTTAATGATTGATTCTTTTCAAGATTACCTAGTATATGTTTAAAAAATCAATTTAAAGTTTACCTCTGCTGCTTTGCATGAGCGCTGCATGTATTCACTGAGCCAATCATAATCATTTTCAGTCTTGCTGTTTAAATCACTCACAGACGGTTTTGTGACAAATTTATTTGAACTCCTTTTTTTACTTCATAAACATCACAAAATTTATCACAAAAAAATCACGCATCAAGATATCCAAAAATTTCCAATATTGGGCAACCCTAGAACAGGCAGGAACAGTTAGGACCATCCTGAACTGACCAGGAGGAACAGGCAGGAACAGTTAGGACCATCCTGAACTGACCAGGAGGAACAGTCAGGAACAGTGAGATAATCAAAAAGGGTCTGAAACAGGACTGACTGAGGACACGCAAGAGGAATTAAGAACAGTCAGCAATGGACAGAAATGGGCAGGGAGTTAAACGTTACCTTAGTTACGATGAACACAATTCGGCTCAAACCGACGAGAGTCAGCACTGACCCTATGCTGGACTGGAACCGGAAACATCTGCAAGTCCACACTTAACTGCCTGTAATAACCCCAGTCAATAAAGTGGCAATAATACGATGGTAGTTACTGGATCCAGCTTGAAGTGCAAAAGCTTCTATTTAAGAAGCAACAGGACATCCATCTGGATTACAGCAGGCAGCAGTGATCACAATTCCATGCTGCCAATCACTGTTACTATCATCTCAGACAAAACATCTCACATTTCACAGCTTGAAATCAAGAGAATTCTCTGCGGGGTGGAGATATGGTCACTGGCCCCCGTCTCTCCATATTGCTGCTGCGTAAAGCGGTGCCCCATTCGCACGGTGTCACAATTCAGCCAGGCGGGATAATCGCTCGTGCAATTAGCGGCATTATGTTGCAGGGACTAAAACCACGGCTGGCATTTTCCAACATTTTGTTTCCAATTTAAACGTTTTCTAATAAATATCGTCATCTGATATTTACATTTGAGGAAAATGATATTTCAATAATGCACGGCGTGGAAACGGAAGGGTGTGCCGTGATGAGGCCCCTCGCCATGGTGACAGGGCCAATTTGCCAGCCTTTAGCGCCGTCTCTGATGGCACTGGAGGCTTGCGGGTGCTGCTGCAGTTTTTGGTAAGCGGCGGTTCACAAAGCAGACATGACATTCATTACTGCAAGACAAATTATAGCAGTGGAGAAAAATCAAACTACGAGCTGACAGGAAGAGGGGCACTAATCACTAGTATGCAAATTCCAAACAAGCCGTATGGAGAGCATCATGGAACGATTTGATTAACGCACATTTTAAACACGCTCTAACACCTTTCTTAAGACACCTAAAATTATGCTGAGAACCATAAGAAGCTCACAGAAGCAGTGACATCATTTGACTTCAACAGCTTGTTGTGGTATGATGCACCACACAGTTATTAACACTGCGTCACAGACCTTCCCCAGCTCCGCCGTTACCAGCAGACTGGTCAGACTCAGCCCGAATGGGGGCTTTCAGCGGGTTCATCCTCTATGTACAGCCAGAATGACAAACAGAGATTTGCTTATGCATGTCGCAAGCATTAAAATTCCAGTTCCAGATCTTCACACCATCCAGTGTTCCGTGGCTCCTGCCACTCTGGACCTCATGAAACATTCTTGTCTCACCCCATCAAGGTTCCCCTCTGCAGGCTATGGGTCGGAGTCCATATCAGGTGCAAAATCTGGTGGTCGGCTTACGGGCTTGCAGAGGGAGTAGGCCCCGCTTATCTGGAAAAGCTTCATCAAACATGCTCTCCCAACACTGAGGGCTCTGACTGCACTCCGTCTGAAAAAGGGGACGCAAAAGCACTGCATGATCTCCCGTCTTGGTGACAGGGTGACCTTACCCAGCACTCGGAACCGCAGCATCCGTCCTGCTCTTCAAGAGAAGACTCCAAACTGACTCCTTCAAATCGTACTCTAGCTCATAAAAGCTAATTGCATGCAGCCTGTGCTCTTTAGCGTGAACAGATGTACTTTGTTTATGGTGCCTGTATGACTTTCGCAGCCCTATATAGATGCAAATACTCTAAATATTACCACACTTAGCAGCCCTGTGCTTACGCTGATGATGTCACTCCTTGTATGTTCTTTCTGTGCGTCTTGAGTATTACTTGTTTGTAACCTAGAGTAAGAAGCATCTGTCACATAAACAGATGAAATGTAAATGCAAAGAGAATGTAAACAGGGATATAACCACCGCAGAAACCCTGACGTGCTGTAGGGTAAGCAGGTAAGCTCTATTTCTATTATCTACGCTTATTAAAGTCTAATTATCCAGAATAACATGTACAAGCAAGGCAATACCATCCCCTGGTGCTGAAAACACACAACATTCGCTGTATTTCACACAACCGAGAGGGCGGCCCCCATCTTCTCCTCCGGAACACACCGGTTCTTCAAGTGCAGGTGAAATAATAGATGCTGTGAGCCTTTTAGGTGAGCACTCCCCTGCATCATCTTCTTCCGTGGAGAGACACCGAAGAGAGGGGGCACAAAGGGAAGCAAGAGGAGAGCTGGAATCAGACAGCTGAACTTCAGCAATAAGAGCAAGGGCAGCGAGTAGATGGCACTGGAACTGGAGTGTGCTGGAAATGGCTCCTGCATTTACCGACATCCTAAAGCCTTCCAAAGTGGCGTGACTGAAACACCCCCCACGCCAGTATTGGTGCCCAGTCTCCCTGAGACAGAAGCCTTTGGACAGAAAGTAAGTGCAGACTGAGAGCGAGAATCATAATTCAGTCTCACTGCTATCCGAAGCACTTTATGGCTATGGAGTCCCATATATCTGGCAGGGACGGGTCATGTTTACCAAAAATAACACACATCGGGGAATGCCGCCTGCTGAGGCAGGGGGCGTCATGAACACCGCCAGGGCAAAGGCACGCTGATCCCATGCTGGTGTTTCGCAGCTGAATGTTACTTATCAAACCGAGTTGGCCATTTGTTGTTTAATTTCTTATCCCTTGTGTCTGGAGAACTTCTGCCTTACATTTAAGGTTCCTCTCTCCTCCACCCGTTCTCTCCTCCCTCTCCCAGGTGTCTCTTTCAGGAGACTCCCTGCAATCTAAGCAACATCTGGATAGGAGAGGAGCCCTGTAATTTGAAGGTGTAATTAAGTCTTGTTCTGCTTCTGAGCTCTTGAAAGCTGTGCGAAACAGATGACACCAACGCTGAGCTTGGAGCAATTAGATTGTCAGATTTAAACACTACCCCCTAACACCGCCCCCCCCCCCCATAAAAAGGCTCACGGAGGTAAAGCATCAGCGTGGTAGCCGGGAGCACAGCATAGCGGCCAGGAGCACAGCAAAGCAGCCGGGAGCATAGCATAGCGGCCAGGAGCACAGAAAAGCAGCCGGGAGCACAGCATAGCGGCCAAGAGCACAGCATAGCGGCCAGGAGCACAGCAAAGCAGCCGGGAGCACAGCAAAGCAGCCGGGAGCACAGCATAGCGGCCAGGAGCACAGAAAAGCAGCCGGGAGCACAGAAAAGCAGCTGGGAGCACAGTATAGCGGCCGAGAGCACAGCATAGCAGCCAGGAGCACAGCATAGCAGCCAGGTGCAGAGCAAAGCAGCCGGCAGCACAGCATAGCAGCCGGAAGCACAGCATAGTGGCCGAGAACACAGCATAGCGGTCAGGAGCACAGCATAGCGGCCAGGTGCACAGCAAAGCAGCTGAGAGCACAGAAAAGCAGCAAGGAGCACAGCATAGTGGCCGGGAGCACAGCAAAGCAGCAGGGAGCACAGCATAGTGGCTGGGAGCACAGCATAGTGGCTGAGAGCACAGCATAGCGGCCGGGAGCACAGTAAAGCGGCCGGGAGCACAGCAAAGCAGCGTGATGCCTGTGGCCTGTCGATCCGGACCAGGCCTCGCCCTCCATTAATAGAGAAGCACAGCCCGGGGACCTCGACGTTGATTGAGCAATTCTTCGTTCCATGTGATGATGCTGCTGTTACTCACTGGCACGGTGACACAAAATCCTTGTCTTACTTCACTGGGATTCAGGCATCTGCTGAATTTGAAAGGAAATTACATTGTAGGAAGGCAGGTGGAAGTCGGAGCTAGCTGCCCAGACGAGGGGGCATACGATCATTTTATTTGTCATCATTGCTGCTTCTTGTCCACTCTTTGTTATTGGGGATCAAGTCAGGAGCGGAGAGCTTAAGAGGAACGATGAGCACTCAGTCGCAGACAGGCATGTGTTTGTCACTCTAGCATTACCCTCAAATGCACTCCTCGCCCCAATCTTGCCCCTAACCCAGCCATAATCCCCAACCCCCAACCACCTGCTGATTACAGGCCCCCTCCCCAGGACCTTGCAGAAACAGCCCTCTCAGCAGTGCAGAGCACAGCAACCTGGCCGGAAGTCATCTGCTGCCTGCAGTCATTGATCTTTGCTTTTCCATCCAGCTCTCGCGTAACGGGCCTCTTTCAAAGCACAGAGTTCCGCTTCACTTACAAGGGAGCACCTGAAAAGTTCTGGTCGCATATGCGCTCCTCTCATACTGGCTACATATCAACGGTATCGCTGTCACGCTCCCTGCCAATAGTCCTAGTCCCCAAGGCCCAGTGTGCATCTGTACACAGGTGCTCCTCGCATTACAATGGGTCAAATTACGACATTATAACTTTACTGTGGTGCGTTAGCGAGGCACATTTAGAAATCAACTTTGAAATCTGATGTGTTCCCGGGCTCGCGATATGCCGTTAGATATTTTCTACTTATGTCGGATGATGGCGGCATCCACGTAGCCTTACGAAAGTTTAATAAAATGATCTTACTTGGGTATTTTCCTAGGAAAAGAAAAACGTGAGGCAGGTAAACAGAGTAAGCGTTTAATTAGGTGGGCACAGCGACACATCTCACTCCTCGCTTTCTTATAGCCCATTCTCACAAGCACAAACACCAAAATCCACTTAAATATCACAATTTAACCATCACGGTGTTCTGTGAAAATAGGAGCAAACTGAAAAAGTCCACCCATTCATCTATCCCCTGGTGACCTAGTAACATTAGGGGTAATTTTCTGACATGACGCCAGCGTGAATGCAAAACCGTAACCGATTACCACGTTCAAGAATCTCCCCCTTTAGTCACTACATTGATATCGGTTGAGAGTACACGACACCCATCCCACGACAAACCCGCTGAGTTCCATCTAGTCATACACAGATAGGCTGTGTGCAGTGCAGTTAGGCTGTTACTCTGCTGAGGGAAGCACTGGAGAAGGGCAAACTCTTCAGGACAATTTAGCAAATCACCAAGAACAAAAATACAGTAATGACTGTGACGGAAAAATAACTAATTCATATGGTTAAGTGTTTGTTCACCTCCAGAGGGAAAATTGTATCAGAAAAAAACCCAATAACATCATCTGCGGTAACCCCCCCAGTCACAAAGCTTCCATGCCAAACTTCTTAATCCATAGGAAACCCTGACATGCGTAACCTGCAATGTCGATTAATACCACCCAGCCCTACTCCTTATATCCAAAACCCTTAAAATCAGAGAGGGTAAGAGACTTCTTGTAGAACCGTGCAAGTTCCCTTTTCCATCATGCAACAAAAGAAGACTTAAGAGTACTAGATAGGCTGGAAATTCAAATGGAACCTGTGGATTTGTCCAGCTGAGCGCTCTCAAAGGAAAGAGGACCAATAAGGTTTACAGAATACGTCAAATCGCAAATAGCTAAAGGAATGAAGTGGCCAACCTATCCTCCTCGCAGTTTGCGGATCTCTTCATAATGTCTGCCATTTCAATATGAAACACACACACACATGTTTTGCAAGATTATTGTTGGATATTCCTATTCATTACATTTATATGCATTTCAAAAAGTATTTATAAAGACTGAAGTATTGTAGGTTTAAAAAGGGCAAAAGCCACCAAAGAAGTTACTGAACTGCCAGTTGTGAATCTGTTCTGCAGCCATCAACACATCAGTTACCTTGTATCTGTATGACAGTCAGACAGTGCACACATGCATACATTTTAAGTGCACCTTGTGTGTTCCTATAACTGCAAAGTCATATCACAGTTATTCATGATGCCCAAACAGTGGCATTAGACTAGTGTTGGTTAATGGCAGACAAAGAATCTTAAGATGCAAAAATCCTAGTGTTTATGGGCACTTTTCCACCACATCAAGTTAGCCTACCATACTTTTGGTACTTTCCCTTTTTCTCCATTGACTTCCAGTCGACTACCAGTACCAAAAAGTTCCAGTAGCTAAACTGCTGGTGTACAGTCTTTGTACTTTGGGGTGGGACTTTGCTTTGGGTCGATTGATTATGCAAATTTTCTGCCTCTAAAACAATACAACCGCTGTCTAGGAAAAAAAGGTAGTTACAAACTCAGAAAACATTGATTCAAAAAAAAAAAAAAAAAAAAAAACATAATCCAGAATAGAGCCTGTGCGTTTCCTCCTCAGGTGCTTGTGCACAGCGCTAGTGCCGTTGTGGTATGAAAATCAAGACTTTGCACAGTGTACAAAATCACTTTGTTTTGTCAAATTTCATGCTACTCACATGATTATGTAGTGATATTGAAGGAAAATATTTTTCATAAATGATTTGAAGTAGAGCTGGGCGATATGAGGAAAAAAGGAAAAAAAAAATTTTAAAAATCAATTTTACCTGTAGTGATCGATACTGGTAATTAATCAATATTAGAGAGTTTTATTATGCTGTTCTAGTTTCCAGAGAGTATGTATCCTAATATAAAACTGAGTGAACAAGTTCAAATAAACAAACAGCATTATTAACAAATAAGATTTATTTTTAACAAATGGCACAAACTATATAAATACAAAATTCCCTTAAATTATAAAAGGTCATTTATCAAGTTTTGCAAACTGGCTTTATCTGTGTTTTTCCGTTCAGAGAGAGTCGAACCACTTCCATACTTTGGACGACATACGCCCTTTTTTCGGTATTTTCTCCTCCTCCGCTTCACTTTGCGGTGCATCTGCGCTCCCCAACATCTGTTTTTTCCCCCCAAACACACGACCACGTCGCGGTCGTTTACAACTTCGCCTTTTTAATGGGGACGGGTAAATTTGCAAGGTTGGCGATTGGCTCTCGTGCTGGTGTTCAGCCAAACCTACGTGCTTGGCCACGGTACAGTCAGTCTTAGCGCGCAAACAGGTTTGATCAAATTTTATAGCCTACGTTTATCATCGTTATCGTCCTCCTTTAATCGATAAAAAAAAAGATTGTTTTACCACCCAGCACTAATTTGAAGTGTTTCAAAAAAAGTAATTTCATTTAAAATTAGAAGAAAAAAAACAAAAAAAACTGCATGTCGATTTAAAGCATTGACGTCATCAGTTACGTCAACTAATCGCCACAGCCCCAATACAGTTACAATCATCAACACTGCTGGGCGATAAAGTAGGTAAGAATTCCCCCTCCCTACTCACCTGTGTTTTTTGGGGGCTCACCACAAACAGGCGGGGGAACATTCTGCCAACCATATGGGTCCTGGGGGGGAACAGGGTATCCTTGATATCCTGGCTGCCCAGGTGCAGGGTAGGGCCCTCCTGGGCCAGGTGGATAGTTAGGGTAGCCGGGATTCTGCATAGGGTAGCCGGGATTCTGCATAGGGTAGCCGGGATTCTGCATAGGGTAGCCGGGATTGGGTGGCCCCATGTTTACAGGATACCCTGGAGCGGTTGGACCCGGGTATGGGGGGGGCTGTTCAAAATTCATTTAGGCACAGCGATGGCACCTGTTGGAAATAAAATGAGACACTGAACGCCACAGTTCAGATATACCACACTCTGTCATTGTCATCTTACATTAGCATCTGTAATAGGAGCAGACCTCAGCAACAGGAAATTCATCTGTCAAGGTAAATATTGGCTAAAAGCTTCTCCTCTTGTATATAATACGTGCTAGATATACACTTTTACCAATGTCCACTAACCTCACACTGTCCATCACTGGTGTCCCTATAAAACAGTGATACAGTGGAACATTTGAAGATATGGATGAGGTGGGGCTCCTGCAGTGTTTTCACCAAATGTGTCGTTAAAAAGGCAAGGCAGCATTTCTGGGACACATTTCAGGTGCTCGATAAGATAAGTACATGTTCTGAGCAGAACCTGACAGATCATCATAATAAGGGTTGCCTGGAAATCACAGTGACTAAGTAAACATACCTTTAAACTTTTTTTTTTCCTTTAAAGACAGGCAAGGCCTTGGCTACCCTTTCATGACATGAGTACGTCTCCTCCCAATGCCAGCTGTTCTTCAACATGTCGCAAGAAATGTAATAATACTTCCTGATGGCTTCCTCATAAACCAAGCTTGTACATTGTATTAAGCAGATGCTATTCAAAGACAATCCCGTTTGTTCCGTTATGGTCATAAAATGGGCAGCTAGTCTTAAAGACAAGGGAGAATGCCCTTGCAATTTTTCAGCTAGCTAGTTGACAAGGAAACCGTTTAGATTTCTCCCTGTCCTATAGGCATGCGAAAAGAGCAGCACTTTGGAAGTCAGGTGAATCCAGCCAATAATACCAAAAACAAAAGTCAGACACTTTTTGACTGGCTGTCATGGGTTTGAGGCACACGGTTACCCGTTCACTTGTTGCTCGACGTCTGGCAGTTAAGGGTTTACAAAATTGAGGGCGCGTGAGAAAGCTGCCAGAAACCCTAGCATTCAGGTCACACGTACATTGACTTTGTGCACTTGCAATCCCGATTTGTAGTTGTACATCAAGTTTAACGCAAATCAAAATCACGAATCGCAATACCTGTAAGAAAAATCACGATTGGATATTTTCCCCCCAAAGCCCTGCTAGCAACACTCACAAAGACCATAACTAAAGGTATACAACACAGCCCTGAAGATTTGTATACTTCAGGTTTGTAACCAATGTACAGACATTAGCAAGGATACGATCTCACAGAGTTAACCCTCAGAAAAGAATGAGTGAATTACTCCTTCCGAAAAAGGTAATTCATCTGATGTATGGCTATTATTATCTTGCTGAAACAGCCTGACAAAGCTTTAATATTCATACTGAACATGAACAAAATCTTGATCCCAGAACACTTGGGGGAAACATTTTATTACATTTCATATACTTAAAATGAAAATAAAGAAATGAACGGATGCTTTGATCCTGGTGGGGAAATTCTCTTTTTGCCTACCCCATCTTGCTCTCCATGACACACAGATGCATATGTAGGTGAGAGCCAGCTTGGCGTCGAAGGGCAGCCACACGCAGCAGTGCCCAAGGAGATGGTCAAGGGCCCACAAACATGACTGTTCTGCCGAGGCTGGGCTTGGACCGGCAACCTTCTGATCACAGGCACAGAGGCTTATCCCACTGAGCCACATGCTGTCCCCATGACGGCAATTTAGCGACTTCAAGAAAACCACAACTGAAAGCCCTCCCCCCCATTGTACTTCTTGGTAAATCAGTAGCTCAAAGCAAGTTTCCAAAGCACAAATGTTATTTAGCCCATAATGACACAAATAGAGTACACTGACCCCAAAACAGTTGGAAAAGTAGAGATTAGCCAGAACCACCAGTCTTGGGTAACAAAGACAGGAGCACTTGCTCACAAACAAGCGATGATGTAATGCCAAGTCCCACTGGAGTCCATTAACAAACGAAAACCTTCTGACTTGGCCACGCCCTAAAACTACAGAAAGGAGCTTTCTGAATTCTACCCTACTGCTAAGATATGCAGATGCAAAGGCAGAGCCCTTGATATAACTGCTCCCAAGGTTTTACATCGGGTATAGCCACGCTTCGACTGATGTTTGCGGAGTATTCATTATCTTCCTTAACTGACAAACTCTGAAAAGCTAGAACAAAAAATATTACGATTCGTCAACATAAGCACATTATCCATACACATATCTTCACAGGACTATAATCATATTTACATTAACGTTGAAACAAATACATTACACAAAGCTAGAATGCACAACAAAACATACCGTGTACGCCTTGCGCTCAGATATTTGGGAGACGTTACGTTGTTTAATATTTCACCAACACTCTTATTAGTGTTACCGCTTCGCTCAGAGCACAGCTCCCTCTGGCTCCCCGACGTATGCGCACCTTTATCAAAGATACCTTGATCACATGACTACTGAGCATCGGCCATTCACCACGCCTCAATAATCTGAACAGCAGGTGTCATCATTATTCAATTAAATTTACAAAATATATTTACAACACAGCCATATAAAACCCCATTAACAAACAATATTTAAGGTATTCCAAAATATTAAAAAATGCAACATTTACTGCGACAGCTAAGCTTCACCTCTAAAAGTGTCAAAGCGGATGTATTAACACTGATTTAGTAAAAAAATAAATTCCACAGAATTATGACCGTAGTCATGAAGATCATTAGTAACGTTTACGGATTTTCCACACAGTAAGTATGCTCAACAAGAATCAATGTTCCTAAATCAGCCATGCACTGTGAAACCAACTCACCTACACATGCACCAACCTTACTGTGGTGCTCATTAAGCAAAGGGCTTCAGAAGATGGATGCATTTGGTGCGTTTTCATAAGTTAGTACATGCAATCCATTATCTCGAAAAAATATAAGGGACTTCGCAATAATCTCGGTGCAGTTCAGGGTCTGTTGGCATGGCAAAGACTCAGGAGAATGACATTAAGCTCTGTTTCCCTTAACAAAACTTTAAGCAGATGACTATCAAGGGACAATATGTGATCCCAGGTTAGGTAAGCAGCTGTGCAGTGAATGTCGCAACCTAAGGATTCTCCAGCACCATGGTAGTCATGACTGCAACAAACTTAGTTCATGATTAATTCAGAATAGGGGTGGTGAAGTAGGGTAGGGCAATGTCTAAAAAACAATATGTAACACTTAAAATAACTTACACATGCACGCACCAAGCAAAGCAGTTAATTTTACTTAGCTGAGTAAAAACATGAAAAATATGGAAAAAATGGCATGAATAATGCACTCAACAGTCAGCATTAAAACTTGTCAATTGGGATGGGGGTCAGCACAGAAGTGCCGATCATCCTTTCTAGTCTCTGTGTAAAAAACGATTAATAAATGGCATTTAAAAACGTATAGCAGGTCAACTAAAGTTTCAGAATTTTATTTATTTTATTTTTTTAACTACGCACCACCCCAGAAAGTATTAAGCTCTCCAAGTATCACCAGTATTGTGATCTATGTTTACATACACTGACACAGATACACTGGATATTCGTAATGTGCCGTTTGCCTCTTGTTTGTTGCTTTGCACAAAGAGTAGGCTAGGCCTGAGTCTACTTCCCTGACAAAGGCGATAACGGCCAGTTAGTCACTATTAAATACCGACAGCAGGTTGCTTGTCTTATATTGTCAATTATCGATAATATCCTCTGATTGCACAGGCCTAAAGATGCATTGATATATCATGATGAATCAATTAAGCTGGCGATTCAACTGCATTGACTTTTGGGCACAAAATCCTCCTTAAAGATCATTAAAAGCTTGCGTGACCTAAACGGGTTTCAGAAAACCCACTGATCAAAAACACTAAATCAATTACAAAAAGGCAGTAAACTATTATAGGAAAGTAACAATCAATTTAAAAAAAAACTATACACCACTTATTAGCGCCCCAATGCTGAAGTCGCAGTCTGATAACTTGATAAACACCTTAAGATAGTGATCTGATACACTGCAACTGTAAACACTATGTCACAACCCTCAGACAGTAAGGGGAGAGTGTGGAAAGATCAATGCTTTTAGGCCAGAGATTACACAGTACTGATCAGACAGTGGAAATTGTTTTCACATGTAGTGTCATAGCTCCAGCTACTGCAACAAGCACTTAAACTAGGAATGTTACGTAAAAGATCAGCTTACAACCTAACATTTAAAATGTGAAACAAGCCGGACATCGACTGTACCACGTCATACTACAATTTGGAATTTGAATAGTGTATATGGGCACAATATCCCCCCAACCCAAGAGCTCTAAGCCTATATTCAATAGGTGCTCCAATGAAAGAAACCTTTTGACATGCATGATATGACTAGTTTGTGACATGCAAGTGCTGGAAGTACCAGCTGGACACCAGGGAGAAAAGACATATGGAAGGAAGTTATACAAAACCTGAACGTATTGTTGATTTCAACATAACTTTAATGGTGTCATTTCTCAGTTCATGTCACTATAAAATTGATAAAGACCAAGTTACACATGTATTCCATAAATCTATTAAACCGTTTAGGGGTGGGCGATCTGATTTAATATTATGATTGACCTTGAAGACAATCTACTTTTCATTGGAATCATTTCTCAGCCCGAATCTTACAACACGAATTTTCAAGAGCTGAGTTTAATAACCTGAACTTAAATTTTTTATTACCACACAAGCAATATAAATTCAAGTAATAAATACCAATTCTGTATCTTTAATTGAAGTTCAGGGAAATGTATTCAAATTCAGGCTCTGAAATTCGGATAATGAAATGCAAGTTCAGGTTAACATTCAAATTTGGGTAGATAAATACAAATTCAGGTTATGGTGAAATTTGATTTGATGCCAAACCTATGTCAAGCAACATAGGGAACAAGGCTGGAGTACAACCTAAACAAGATGCCAATCCACTGGGAAATCCACCGAGCAACCCCATCCTAATATCTGAACATTTAATGTTGTTACACTTTAAAAATACCAAACCTCAAGGTGACTGTGGGGAAACAAAAAATTTAAGTAAATTTCTCTCCCTTATCTACTTATCTACCTTTTATCGCACCATGACTTCACATAGCAGGGCTCCAGCTAGCGACTGCCTTTGGAGACAATGCGACAATGTTAAAACTAGGCGCACCAATGCGAGTTGCCATTTTTTCTTAAAAAAATATATTTTTAAATCGCAGATCACGTGAATCACCAGAAGGGAGTGAGGATTGGTGTGTAGGGTTTGGTTTGGAGAACCGGTTCCTAATTAGAAACGCTTCTAAATTTTTTAAGAACCAGGAATTCGATACGACATATGAATTACGGTTCCAGTTATCGATTCCTACACGCATATCTTTAACCAATCGTGTAAAGGTTATTGCACGACAACTCAGAAACGTACAAATGCATCACTGTCTTACTACAGCATAAAGAGGACAAGCCTGCGAAACCGGCCTAAGCGAAGCGGTAATTATAAGGAATGGGGACCGCTAAATGTTTTAGGTTTCATTACAGTTAAAGTTACTATACTTTCGATTGGATGCCGCATAATTTTATAAGCAGAAATGCTGATTGCGGGGAAGAAAAAAAAACAGAAAAGATACGTAACTCTCCGATTAACTATGTGAAGGGTTGGTATTTATAAGCAGGTCTGGGTCTGCGGAATGACCGGCGCCCGGCAATAAGAC
The DNA here is from genome assembly GCA_011763525.2 of Mormyrus iriodes. Taxonomy (NCBI): domain Eukaryota; kingdom Metazoa; phylum Chordata; class Actinopteri; order Osteoglossiformes; family Mormyridae; genus Mormyrus; species Mormyrus iriodes. The sequence goes on from JAAGVU020000002.1 coordinate 15,390,136, forward strand.
GCTCCGACCGGGACAAAATGCCACTTTAAATAGCACGAAACCGATGAAGCAAAAATCGACATTACAAAAGGAAGGCTGAACTGGAGTTGAACAGCCGGAGCCTGTAAATCCACCAGGACATTTCTGTCAACATATGGGTGCTGAGTAAAACTATTAACTAGGGGAAAAATAATAAAAAAATAAAGCAAAATACACGACAAGCTATTTATAAACAGCCATAAACGTGACTTCGCTCCCGAAAGCCAAAATGTGCCCCGTCAGCGTACCCTCTGGGACCTTAGAACTTATACTAACGTTGAAAATTTATTTATATTTCTGCCAGACGAAGAAACCCCGTGAAAAAAAACCTTACCTCACAAACTAGAACCGCGGGTGTTTCAGGGGCAGGAGCGGCTTCCCGTGCAAAGCTCTACGGTCACTTTAGCGCGGACGGACGGCGACTCGCTCGGACCTCCACACGCAGACTGCGCGGCTCTGACGTCGCTCTTGAATGTTTTGGCAGAAAGGTTGAATTAGACCGGCGGTCAACGTTTCGCTCTGATTGGCCCGTGTTCATAATCTGCGGGGCATTCGGCCAATTGCGTTCGAGGCTGGTGCGTTTTGTAACGAAGAGCTACCGGGTACCATTTCATTGGCACTTGTGCCTCGATAATCACCTGACTCCCCTCGCCCACCTTCATTACGCTACGTCATCGACATCATCATTTTAGGACCCCGCGTAGCAAGAACAGGACATTGTAATAAAAGTGAAACGCAATATTCTTCTTTTCGAATCATACCTTTCATTCATTATTTTTGTGCAAAAATTCAGTTTTTGGTTCATATCGTTTAGAGTTCATTGTACTGCATGTTTTGTTTTGTCGGTTGCGTTTTTAAAAGGGACATTTGCAAACGAGGTTATTTTGAAACTTTGAATTTTCGTATGAGTTACAGATCGTCTGTATGAAATCAAGCGCTTACTTTTGTTTCTTTTTACTCTACTGTAAACATTGGCGGAGCTACGTGGTGGCCTGGGGAACACCAAGAAAAGTGAAAAGTCATAACTGCAGTTCATCTCGAAAAAATAAGCCTACTGATCTCCTCGCCTTTTACAGTCATTGGCCTAACCAGGTACTGCAGGAAAGTGTACAAGTATGCCTCTCTGCGACCTGCGGGAAGGCGGCTTTGGATATCCAGCCCAGCCCTTATCCAAGCCGGCCTGCCGCACGTCACCTCACCAACCTGTCAATCATGCCGTTCGTTCAAGAAGCATTTTGCAGCGCAAAAAAAGCCAAAATTCTTGTGTGGTGTTGGGTTATTTATGGTTAAGATTAGGGTTGGGTAGGGGTCAGGGGTTAGTTTAGCCGAGCTCCTTTTAGCTCCTTCGTAATTCGAACCACGGAGTGTACGGACACACTATGAGTAACACTGTATATTATTTTACAGTAAACTTTTTCCTTTTTATTAAGCGAAAAAAGTACACTCTAAAATGACGATAAAATGTACAGTATAGTAAATACATGAACCAGTAACATAGTTGTTTATTATTATTATTATTATTATTATGTGCGCGCGGACCAAAAATATACCCTCGCGAGGATGGTTTTCCGCTCACGGATGCTGTTCTGTGTCACGTGCACGCGCGTGGTTTTTATGTGCGCGGGTTTTTGGGCCAATGAAACGCCGTCGTTCGGCGAGTTCGCTTCGGCACCCGCTTCTGCTTCCGCTTGGAGATGTGTCGGACATAGGCGTGCCTTTTCACGTTCGGAAAGGACCGGGTTGGCTGTCCAACCCCGCCTTCCCGCATAGACGGCTCTGATTGGCTGCTTTTAACAAGGGACCGCCCACCTAGGCGGAGGACGGCAGCGGCGGGAGAATGCGAAGGCCGTGCACGGTGACAGCTGGCCAGCTAAGGAGTATCGGTGAAAACCCACGCCGCAAGGATAACGATTCCAGCTAGCCACGATAAAATAGGTGAAAGTTTACACATAAATGATTTCTAATATAATTTAAAACGTTGAAATTAGTGTTGCATTGGACTCCGGCACGGAACAACACCGAAGTAGCGCATTTTATAAAGCTGTACGGTATAACATTTGTTTAGTGCCGGTACTAATGACAGTATTAGTGACGTCGGTAACGCTTTATTCCCACCATATCCCTGTGTTTGCATGTAGCACACATTCCTACATGATTACAAGAGGCCAGTGGTCAGTTCACTGTTACGACGCCAGACTCCTGAAGTTGAGTGGCCAGTTAAAAATGCCTTTCGATTTGAAAAACGGATAAAAGCAATTGCTCATGAAGAAAAAGACTAACGCACCGTGCAACACACCACACAGCTCCAGCGGGTTCACTGCATTAAAAGTCTTTTTCCGCCCCCAGACTCGTGTCGAAATCAGGCCACCGGTCACTATGATGTTGAAGCTCCAGCCCCGCTGAGCCCTCAAGATAAAAGACATGAGAGTACAGAAACTGCAGCTAGTTAGACAGGATCTCCCTGTTTCAAGTTATTCAAATATGTAATGAATCTATAATGCAAGAAAACAATAAAGTAATCTCATCAAACTAGCATCTGTATCTACAGGTTACTGCATTCAGCTACGATATGTTTCAAGTATTATAACTGTTTACTGAGCAGATGAACAGAAAAGAGTACGGGCGCTATTTTCGCGTGATCTGTTCGCCGTGTTTTTAAGATGATGGCAATTTATTAATTAGATCGCGGTAGAAATGCGCTTTACAGTTTTATGAGCGCGCGATTATGTCTTTTGCCATTAACAAATAGGCTACCGGAATCTTCGAAAGATATTAAATAGCTTTTAGACATTCGCCAACTTTGCCAACAGTCAGCTGGCTGGAAATTTGATTCTCGAGACAGTTCTGCACACACATGCACACGCATGTACATGTATGTAACTGTTTTCTGACCTTGTAAATAGTCTGCAGGGTTTGCAAACCATTCCAATGCTTTTGATGTAGCTAGTTTTAGTTTTAAAATGGAATAATATAGATTTGCCGTGAGATTTCTTGCGTGAGCGTGAGAGTCTGTAAGGAAGCCCTGGCCTTTATCATAATGTGCCAAGTGCCACCCTATAGCTGGAGACCATCCCAACCTCAGGATACACACTATAGGCTATTAGAGACGTCATATCACCTAACCTTTTTGAACATTTGTAACCAATCCACAGTTTGTCCCGTTTTTGGAACTCTCAAAATAAGCCATCGGTTTGACTGAACGTAAAGCGGTAAGCGGTGCAGAGTGAATGCGTAACATAGGTCTTTTACCTGGTGACGTTAACTAAAGAAAAATGGGTAACACAATGCAGTAAGAATTAGTATATATATATATATATGCTATAGTATAAAAGTTAATTCACTTTTAATACCCCATGATTAGGCACTTTTTCATTAGAAATGAAACAATATTTCGTTTTTTGGTGCCCCCTGCCAACCGGTTGTGGACATTTGGCTTCATTGTACGCCTTTATATTCCGTAAGTGAATACGTACAATATACTTAAAAAGGAAGAAGGGTGGAGTGCTAATGGGTTGCAGCGGGCGGCTGATATGACGTTTCCCGACCGGCACATCCTTTCAAATTGTCATAAATAGATGCAAACGCATGTGGTAAATGAATGAAAAGACTCTTCCAGCGCCTGTATCCATCCAGGGTGAAACTAACCTGGCGGGGATGGGCGGTAGCCGATGCAATTCAGGTTAGTATCGCTGATCTCGAAACCGATGTTCATTGCCAGCTCAACCCTAAGATCTGCATAACAGAGGGGTAAAGGAACGAAGCACAAATGTTCTCATGTTTTTCACGTAAAAAAAGTGCCGCCGGGATGTTGGACGACCCAGTATTGTTTATCCTGATATTTTGAAATTAAAACATCGCATATTATATTTTAGACATGAAAAAGCGTGACAAAACGATATACGGATATCTGCTGAACAGCGCAGTTAAAACTTGCCGCCGGTGGTACTGATTATCTGTTTTTTGTCTCTATAGAAAATGATCGAGCTGCGGACCGATTTAGTTATGATTTAAAACATGTTATGTGTCACGACGGCGGGCACAGCAGCGAGGCATGATGCCGGGCAAAATGAAGCAGGAGGCAGCGTAGGCTGGTAAACCCCGTCAGGGGACTTTATTCTGTGCGTGAGCACACGCAGGGAGAGGGTACAAGCAAACATGCACTTCACAATAACCGACAATGAAACACAGGACAGGGGAAGCTTATATTCTGATCACGGAGGAAAGAACGAGGGGCACCTGTGAGTGATTAACACAGGGCAAACACATGAGGTAACTAAGCAACACTCAGCAGGCGTGGCTGCTACCCAGCCCCGCCTGTGGGGAAACACTGGGGAAACAGACCAGGAAGGGCTGGACGTGACACTATGGGCCGTCTAAAACTGGTTCACAACCTTTTTAAGCCGCGTAACACATCACAAAGAGCTATTCAACCCAGTTTGTTTTTATATAGCGCCTTTCACAACAGAGTCGCCCCAAAGCGCTTTACATGATGTTTGAGACAATACTAAGACAAAGAATTTAACTAAAGAAAACCTCTGGGGGTCCAAGGTGCAAGCTGTGATTATGGTCATGCCAAAGTCCAACAATGAGTCTGTTCTTCACGCTGGCCTGTGTAGGGTGGCAGACTGGAGGCTGCACCCACAATGTTACAGTTAATAAGTCACATCCACGATGTCACCCGTCCATGGGACCAAACCAGGAGTCCAGCTCAGATGGTGCCCTCCCCGGGCACCACCCGGACATGTGGGAAGGCAAAGAGCATGAGTGATCAGAACATGCATTGACACATTAATGGACAAGCATAGTAGATAAAAATGGCATGTACAGTAGCACCAGCAGCCATAGTTACAGTTTGTTATAAGTTAAGTTGTTGGTAAGCTAAACTGAAATAATAGGTCTTCAGTCGAGATGTAAAGACTGACACCAATTCGGCATCCCGAACATAGCTTGGTAAACTATTCCACAATATAGGGGCCCTGTAACAGAATGCTTTACTGCCAACTGTCACTTTATTTATATGTGTAATGACAAGGAAACCTGCATTCTGTGATCTGAGTGGACGAGGCGGCTTATAAACTTCAAGTAACTCTGTCAGGAAGACAGGTGCCACACCTTATATGTAAGTAGGAGAACTTTGAAGTCAGTTCTGAACCTAACAGGAAGCCAATGCAGGGAACTAAGAACAGGAATTATGTGTTCAAACTTCCTGCTCCTGGTGATGATTTGAGCTGCAGCATTTTGAATACGCTGCAAGGTGTTTAATGT
>JAAGVU020000002.1:15446479-15460901 GCA_011763525.2 Mormyrus iriodes
TTGGCGGCGGGGTGGGGGGGCAGTGAGTAGGGTGGGGTGGGAGTGAGGGATAGAAAAAGAGAGGGGGGGTGGTTGTGGGGTGTGGGGGGGGGGGGGGGGGGGGGGGGGGGGGTCACGGGTACTCAAATGTATTCGAACAAATTGTGTGACATTTGAATTTAGTTTTTTTTTTTTTTTTTTTTAAGTGACAGCCCTATCACACATGCCACTAGTGCAACATAAACGTTGTCACCATTGGGTTTCAAGAGACCAATTCCTTTTAGCCAGATCAAATAGCCGTTCACATAACATACATTTTTTCAAAATGCTGGTACAGGCAGTCCCCTATGGAACACCATAATACTCAAAATGAAATAAATCAGAATATAAATATAGAAATACTCATTTTTGTATTAAACGCATCCATTTATTTTTAAATAATTCAATAAAAGACATTTCTTAATATAATGCAAATGTGATTACTTAAATAATTTAAATTCCATTTCACAATAAAATTCAACTTTCCACAATGACGTGTTTCCGAATGAGGGTTTTCCGAACCAGCCTTTTATTTCATAATGCCGCTTTTCACAATAAAGGTGCGCTCTGTCAGTCACGGTGAGGGGGGCGGGACCCAGCTTGTGGTTGGATCAAAGGTTCCATGAATGTCTTCACAGTGACTTAAGTCAAAACTAGTTGCATTACAGAGACATCGTACATATGGAACGCCGATGGAGTATAAACCGTGAGACAATGTCACGATACACCATTTTTTGCCCTCTAGACATGGTAAAAATGGCTGTCTTCAAAGACTTCAGCCAATGACAGTCAGTAAATTTGCATCTTTCTGTACTGCGCGGTAAAGCTCAGTAGCCCATACGCATATATTATATACACTATATACCATGTAGTTACTATTATTACAGCATAATTACTATGTACTATATTATTATTTTTTTCAAGCTTACCTACAAGTTCAACTTAAGAGAGACTTAAGGAACAGATCTCGTTTATAAACTGGAGACTGCCTGCATTGCACCATTTTCAAAACTCTAGTACCGTAGTTTTTTTTCTATTACCGTGCAAGCCTAGCCAGGAGTGACCAACTCTTGACACAAACAAGGTAGCATCACTGCTACAACATGCTACAGACTTTAGCAAACAATCAAGAGAGAATATCTGTGAGGATCAAGCCGATTACACCTTCAGGAGGCCCCGAAGGCATCCATTGGCAGGGCTGGAAATAAGCCTGTGTCCCCCAAATCCCCAGTCCTTAAACACCAGCCTCTCTGCAATAACAGGAATTCTTAATAGCCCTACCAAGTGTTTAAGAAAACTGACTTACTGCAGTCCACCTATATATAATAGAACATTAGAAGAATGAGGAGAGATGCAGACAGCTACCTTGAAAACAGAAAGAAGTTTTGTATGAATCTCAGTTAGACTCCACCATGAGGTGCACGCTAAGAAAACCAGGCAGGTAAGTGGTGCCATAATTTGGCCACGATAAATGGTGAGGCAGAGGCCAAGACACGGGGCTCGGCTCTGTCCCCATGCCTCAGCAGGACTTCGGCCCGAGTCCTGCTGTCACCCGCGATGCACATTGTGCCTCCAGCACCTAGAAGTGGAAGGGCTGCCGTCCGGCCCAAACAAGGGATAGAATAAGCCCTGCAGTACAAAAACACTTCAGATTCAGCATTTAAAAATGGCCCATTTCCATTTTGTAAGCTTTTTGCAAACCCCAGGTAAACGACAAATCCATTTCAGAGCGAACACAAATTAGGATACGAGTCGAAATGTAAATTCACAGAAGCGGCTTGCAGGTATCTAATCAAGTGGCCCATTTGATGTTAGTTGTGCTCATTCAAGATGTACAGATACATGAAAGAAGTTTGCAGAGCTGGAACAGTGAAATATTCCTTCAAAGAGACACCAGCCCTCTCTGCATAAAACCAAGGGACTGGGCATCAATGAATAAAACAAGCTGCCACAATCATCATCCATCAATGACACAAACCAGAATCAAGCAGGTACAGCACATCATACAACAAGCTTTTAAACAGTTTACACACTGTTCCAACTTACATGCAGATACCAATCACTATACTAATGCCACGATAAACCTAAATCATTCAGAAGTAACTTACCGACTAAATGAACGTGTTTAAAATGTCAAGCTATAACATCAACAGTTTCAAATAAATGTGTTTTGATAAGGATTTATATCAGCAATGTGAGTTTTCCTCATCTAACCTTGATTCCAAGTTCCGCAGTCAACAAAATTGATGAGTTGAATCTGCTGATGAGTACGGGCTGCCGTGTATGACATGATTCATGTATGTAAAATGCCTGCTAACTAATGACTAATTAAAAAAAACACCCGTGAGAAGTTCACAAACATCTTCATTAAAGGAGCTTACATAAGTCCAAATATCCATTTTCATGCTTGACTTTGACTAAATTACTGCATTTTGTATAATGTTGTTTCCGAATTTTGACAACTGAACAGGAACTGCTTATCTATGAAAATTATTAGTTCCATTAATGGCAAACAATTTGACTCAAACATATCGGTTGGAGTGTCCATGCACCCAGAGTACGTCCCACGCACAAACGGGACCCCAGCCGACAAATCTGTCTACTGCTTACAGAAACTCGGAGCAAACAATGCTCATTTTACAAGTACCGGCAGGCTCACTGTGGAAGAAAACTCAAATGAGGACAGGGAATATGGCAAGCAGAACATTCAAGGCATGCATGCTGAACACTGAGGACAGCTGATGCTTTAGCATGGCAGGGGCTGGCTGATAGTAGGCCATTTCAATAGACATGACTGACACACTTACCAGCACAAACTGAACGCAGAGCGAATGGCGGGGCACCAGACAGCACTGTTCAGGCATGTGTACGAACGGAATGCAGGGAACAATGACCAATGGGAGACATGGCTATGATCAGGGACCCCCCCGACACTGATCACTACAGTTCCCAGGATGTGCTGCTACTGAAGCACACGCTTGCATGAGCTAGAAAGGTCTGGAAATGCTTGTCTAATCGTGGACTTCAGACTTCATCCAGAGTCAGATACAGCGGGCTCTCAGTCGAGCTGGGGGAACATAGAGAAAGACCCCCACCCCTCAAGGCCCTTTAAACACACATCACGACCAACTGACACTTGCCAATTTCAAAACTGCATTTTGAAACTGAGAGGAATACACACATGCAGCCTTTCGCTTCCACTGCCCTCCTGCACTGACAGCTGTCATGGGTGGCAGAGGGAGAGAGGACCCGGGGAAAAGCCTGACAACTGCTGCCGCCCTCACCACCTTCCCCCACAATCTGCTCGGCCAAACACTGCGCCCACTGTTCACAGACAGCTACCATGCTGGTGCTCCCGCGGACACTGTCACGGGTAAACATCTCGCTCGCTATCGTGTCCGTCCCAGGCGAACACGGCACGTGTCCTTACTCTCCATCTCTGCCGCGATGCTGCAAACCCATGAATGTTGAAGATTCAAGACTCTACACTATCGATTACAGCTTCATGTCGACTGCAATTAAATATACGCAAGCTTTAATTATTGAGAATAATAAACCAGAAGTACACACATACTGGCTGGAAGACGGACATTTGTATTACTCATTTAGCATATAGCATGTCATAAACTTCTGAAAACAATATCAGATGCTTCTCCATAAACAATAACCCAAGACAACAGATCATCAAATAACATTTCAGGGATGCTGCAGTGTACGAGATAACTGGGGAGTCTGAGGCGGCAGAAGTCATTTGAATTTCCACAAAGGTGTTTTTCAGCTTTCTTGTTTTACAGAATGCAGGACTTTCTGATACATTATCTATGAATGTGCTACCCTTACAAATGAGGTCTAAGTGTTAAAGGTTCTGCCCCATATACAACAGCATAAACGGAGAGAAAGAGAGTTCCTCTTGGGTCCCAGGCGTGCCTGTTGCTTCAGACAGACGGTTATGACAACCTCGAGGAACATCAGCAGAGCAAGGCTGCACGGTAGTTTGCCCTGAGCAAAAGAGGGAGGCAGAGGTGAGAGCATCCTACGGGGCGCGGGGTCTACTTAACCCACAAACTTCTGACATCACTTCCAGCACTTTTAGCTAATTAAATAACAGTTATACTACAAAGAACTGCTAACCAATTGACATTTTTGTTAAATGAGTAAGCTCATAACTATGGGGGGATGGGGGCAATGCATGATATTTAAATTTAGGCAACAGAACTGATGTGGTTTTTATTAAACAGGTCATGATGACAAAGGAATGCAGAGAATGGATACCAATTAATAGTGTTTCATGCAGAGGGTAATATTTTGAAGGTGACCTATCACCCATATCGCTTATTTCCTAGAAACATTTTCTGCTCAATGTTAGGATTTCGTGATTATGATCTCTAAATAATATTTTGACAACAAGTCCAGCAGCATGAGGCCTCGGTTTCACTGGAACCCAACACGGCTCGGGGTGGGTTCATTCTCGTGATTAACAACACATTTCACAGGTATCCAGCAAACGTTAGTATTAAAGTTTTGATGCGCAGTCAGACAACGCGTACCCCGAACACATCGTGCTCAGGTAGACGCCCCTGGTTCGGGATGTGTGCTGGAGGGGGAAACATGGTGGCACCCATTTGCAGGGAAGACGGGTTGACAGTCGGCTAACATCTCAAAAGGCAAAGACTCCGGTTTGCATAGGAGATCATCTAATAAATACGAAAAGTGGACCAGGAGCCCAACGCACAGACCCAGGCGAGAGCCGACAGGTCCGGAGCTGCTGTGCCACAGAGGAACGTCATTTCCGACTCACCCCAACACACACACACACACACACACACACCTCATGCCAGCGCAGGCCATCCACCCTAACCCCAACAAATAGCAAACACCCCAGCTAAGGCACCTCAGCTCAAGGCTTCAGCACAAACACTGACATCTTAGCCGGGAAATGCCGATCCGAGGCGCCGCAGCTGGTCTGTACCTACAGCGGATGGTGCATAATTACGACCATTTTTAAAATTAGCTACAGGACGTTTAACTCGATGTGTCTCCGCCGCGAAAGGGCAGTAAGTCGTGCGGCTAGCGGGCTGAGACTCAGTGATGCCGCCGCCGTCCCCGCCACCGCCACTAGGCCTTAACCGCAGCCGGAACCGGAGCCGCCTTCTCCGGCTCAAACCGCCGGCTTGCGGGATAAAAACACCGCGACGGGAGGGGAGCCATACACCGCTCGCATATCGGGCTCACGGTCTGATCCGGAGCGGCGTCCGTTTTGGCCAGTTTCGACGGGAGGGGATGGCGGGGAGTGGGTTAGCCAAGGCGGCTAGCGGGCTGCGCGGGTCCCGTCCCGGCTTACCTCCGACACCTCGTCCTCGTCGCTGCCGGATCCCGGACCGGAGGAGAGCACGGCGGCCGCGGCTAGCTTAAAGTCCAGTCTGTCCGTACCTGGCCCGATCGATTCGCCGAATAAGCGGACGTTCTTCCCGCCGATGCCCATGCCCCCGAGCCCCGCTCCCGCCGCGGGGGAGCGCGGAGTCACCGCGTCCATCTCGTCCTCGAAGCCGTCAGTCAGCATTGCCGTCCCGGCTACTGCATCCTGCATACTTATCGAAAAATTACAGCTGTTTGGGTGTAACTGTCTTACACTTCCGTCGGCTTATTATTTTTCTTTCGGGCGCCGTATTTTCACTTCAGAAACCCCAAACTCTCCTGAAGCGAGAAGAGAAGAGGCTCCCTCACCCCCCAGCCATTAACTTTCTAACAGCCTAACACGCTACCTGCTGCTTCGCGGAAACCCCGCCTCTAAGCCGTATTTCTCTAAATATGATTGGCCAATCAAACAATATGTCCGGTTTCTATTGGTTAATGTTAGTGCTAGTCAAAGACGGGCATCAAGCGACATGTTAGGTTTAGCAGCATGTCAGAGGTTTGCAATATTACGTCAAGAAAAAATGAGTAACTATACTGTAACAATCGGACTCAAGTTTGTCTCTCACAAATGTCCACCCATAAGATCCGCTTGTTATTATATTACTTTTAAAAGTGAAGTAGTGGATTATGTGCACCTCTTTCTCAACAGCGTGCGTACCACACTGCAGCTGACAGACGTATATTATTTGGCCGATGTCTTGGCTAGGTAATTTCTTGTTAAATTTTCGCCAGTATATATAGTCTGAAGCCAACAAACTATATGCATTAGTACTGTACGGCTAGTCTCATTTTTGTCCATTATGTTGCTGCTACCCTAGGATGGTGTATCGGTTTTTAACCTGCCTAAAGTACGAAGTTAGACGTGCTTTCGGCTTTCAGTCGGGCGGCATGGGGCGCAGCCATGCTCCGTGTCATTGCCACTTGCAGGGCCGGAAATTATGTGGGAATTGTAGTTCTTCACATTAAAAGCAACCCCTTCTCATTTCTCTGCGACGCATGTGATCCAGTTATTTTGCCGATTAACATAGATACTCGTTCAACTGAGATTAGCATTTAGTTGAATAAATAAAAATGTAATCAATCTAAGGAAAAAATAGAGTTTCGGTTTGCCTACATCATGTGTATTCGCAATAAATTATTGAAATAATTGTCTGGAAATGGAAGCTGTTGTGTAAATTTTATGAATTAACCCATAAGAACCCGGACCCATTTCCAAAATTATGGGGAATATAAAACAGACCAAATGGAGCACACAGAACACATTTCTAATTTGTTTTTTAAATTCTGACCTGTAAAAACGAATATGTCACTTTGGGGCCTAATGAGGTAAAGTCAAGGATAAAGTTGTGTGAGAAAGTTTCCAGGACATTTAAAGTCGTGGTGACACCAGTGTCACAGTGGGTTCTTATGGGTTAAATACGGTCTGTAGTTAATTCAGCGACCTTTTGCACAAAAGACTTGAAAGCAATTTCCAAAAAAGCGTTCCATTAGACATGTTCAAAAGGACACATTCCATCAATTCGGCATAAATGTGCATGTCAAAGTGGTTTGCAGTTAGGCGAATTGGTCTCGTTAGATCACCCAGTTTGTGATTATATGTGCAGGGCTGCAAACTTTGGTCAGCTGGAGTGAGATTTTCAATTCGAGACAAGTCTACACACACACACACACGCACGCACACACATACACACACACATTCACATATACGCACGCACGCACACACACACGCACGCACACACGCACACATATACGCGCACACATGTACACACATACACACACACTCATTTACATGTATGTAACAGTTTTACTACTTTGTAAATAGGTTTGCAAACTACCCCAACGCTTTTGATGTAGCTAGTTTTAGTTTTAAAATGGAATAATATAGATTTGCCGTGAGATTTGCGTGAGCGTGAAAGTCTGAAAACGTGAGTGTCACGCCAGAGAGCTGGCAGCCCTGTATGTGTAGTTTTGCACCCTACGATAGAATAGTATTCTGTGATAGGCTCCAGGCTCACAGCGATCGTGCACTGGATAAGCGATTAAAACATGGCTATATAAATAAACTGATCCACTAGTTTTCAGAAAACACGTTTCAGTCATATACATTTCTTTCTGATTTGTCTAGGACACAAATGAAATTGCTTGGTGTAGGCTGTGTATTTGGGTGCATAGATTCCATTTTTTATTACATTTTTTGTTTCCAACCTCAACAGTTAAAAAGCTATATTAAGTATTTTACAAACATACCTTTATGGCCGTTTCACTCACTACAAACCTTACAGCAAGTGTCATGTCATGCATTTTGAATTTTTGTCTATGAAAAGCTGTACTGCAAGAAATAAATGTTAAATGGTTTGTAAAAATATGTAAAAAATGTTTGTATAGGGAGACATTTAGTTTCATGTTTGTTTTATGTAAGCTTTTCATTATTATGATTAACTCTTTGAACCCTATATCCATTATTGAACGTTTTTCTATCCCTTAGGTTTTAGGCGTATTACACTGTACGTACGTGAGTCAGCCACATATGGTTTGAGGTTTTGTTTTCAGGACATTCTGGGCTACTCAGATATGTCCAAATTTGATGTGTAAATGCTGACAATCTTGATATCACCCTTCTTATTAGGAAAAAGTATTTGTGCCTATTGAAATTCCTCAATTTGTAGTCTCTATATCTCATAATTTATTATGAAAATGTGCAAGCACTGCGAATATAATCTTATACATGTTCAGATTAGAGTCTCCATGATGTGGGAATGCAGGGGTTTCATTGGGGCCCTTTCTATGGCTTAGTATTGTGTAGGAATACATGGTTAGTGCCAGGCGGAAATGAATGTCTTTGATTTTGCATCTATTTAGTAACTTGTTGACGTTATCTGATAGACAGCATTTTCTATTTTTATATATTGTTTTTATGTATTACTTTATAATATCTGAAAGAAATTGGAATAGAAACGCTAGAACTAGAAAATAGAGTCTAATGCTGAGTGTTTATCACCATCGTTTTCCCGCCTATATATGCTATTTTTGGTAAAGTGAACTTGGAGAATTACACTGTCTGTCGGCATTTTAGCCTGAAATGACAAACCAGCGCTGTAACACGTCACTGTGTTTACATGTGGGAGGTGTTCCGGTTACACGATGAGCGCGTGCTATTCCAACTGCTTAGACAGAGCTCGACGTCAAACATAAACATACAAACTTTTGTCAATATATTGTGAAAATGTCAAGTAATTGTTTTCCTAATGAATAGAATGCGGCGTTTTGTTGGTATTTCTAGTTCATCTTTGAGTGTTTTTCTATTCCTTCATGTATAGGATTATAATAAATTCATTCTAAAATAAATATCTTGGTGACACTTTCTATGAAGCCCATATTCATAAAGCCAAATATCTGTTCTTATAGTTCATTGCAATACATTAATAAAATATTATAGACAAATATTTATAAAATGAAATATATTATAGCCATGTTCCTCATGCATTACGAATGCTCTGTGAAAGTCTCATATATAATGCACTATAAATACATTCATAATGCATTATAATGGTCAGTATAACAATTAAGGATGCTTTGTGCTGCATTATGAAGGCATTTAAGGTGCATTACAGATGAGACCTTCATAGAGCAGTCATAATGCATCAAACACAGAATATGTTAAGCCATTTTATGTATAATCATAGCCGTGTTTATAATGTAATATAATATTCATAAAGTATCGTGAAGGTATGTATAATGCAATATAATGACTGCTTTAAATAAAGTGTTACCAATATTTTTCCCAGAAGGGTAGTGCGTGGATCATCGCGGAAGCCAATATGCACTTTGTTTTCCGTCTAATGTGAATATCAATGTTTTATGGATTATTAGGTGCTTTTTTGTGGAAAATGTTTAAAATATATGCCTCATTGCGCACAGGAATACTCTGGAATATTTTAGCGCAGTGTTGCAACTTGAAACACCGGATCGAGTAAATTATCTCGATTGCAAAGATAAGCGATTCTTGTCTGTGCGTTATACCACAGACTGAGATTAATAGGCACGAAAATCAGCGCATTTTGCGTTTGTCGGTAATTTAATGGTGACTTAATTGTAGTAATAGGATAAATGTGGAACAGAGAATGCATTAAAACATTAAAAACGCCTTAAGTTTCTATGTCTTGAATGTAATTTGAGCTTTGCAACTAATGGAGTAAAAGCACGTGTTAAGCAGCGCTACACATTTTCGCTTAAATCTGACGTCTACTTAACATTTTGAACTCGAAAGGGATCGCACCGCCCCCTTTAATGCTTTTGTTTTCATTGTTTATGCCAACAGACAAACAAAATTAAAAGTCCTTATTTAAAATGCAACTCAATTTATTGTTTTTGCTAAAATATACATATCGTGAGGTGCCACAGCAGTTTTTGCGTACATCATTACGGTTTCGCTTGTACCACAGTGCCACGCAGTGGCCACTAGTGGAACATACAGCGTAGTCACTGGATACGCAGTATGATGCATGGGGGAGAAACACTGTACATATCACAGAACTTGGTGTCCAAATTCCTATCATCAGCAACTACAAACGATTACCACCAAATACTGTAAAATCTATTAAAATATGGAAATCTGCTGGAAATCAGAGGCCTTCGGTCAAAGCAGGTGAACAGGGAACATGTCACTGCAGTTCCTGCGCTATTTCCTGCACGCATGTGCACACGTGCACTCTTCATGCACGTGGACGCACTACTGCTCAAATGCACTAGCTACTCAAATGGACTAGCTACTGTTAGTCATACAGGTTCTACATGCAAAGAGGAGGGTGTGTGTACACAGCATGATAAACCAATGCAACCCAGGCACAGAGGTACTTGCACAGCAATGGGACCTTCCAGCATGACAGCGAGAAATTGGCACAATATTGTGTTTTGGGTATCATTAAATCAATCAAGATGAATGTGAGACACAAGCATTACTAAACTATTCTTTTGGTGCTGCTTAGTGTATCATCATCATCATCATCATGACAGAGCAGGGAAGTATTATGTAGTTTCACTATGCCTTTATTGCATGCCTACACAAAGCGAATTTAAAGTAGACTTAGCACATCTCAGGGTAAAAACAGAAAAATATGCAGAGCAAAAGCACAGGACAGTGTAGCACAGGATGCCAACGGTAAAGTGCAAATACTTTACTATAAATTTCCATATAAACTGTATGTATGTTTTTGGAATTTGTATAGGTTTGTAAAAAAAATTTGATAGGTACAACAGGTTACTTTTGCATAAGTTTGTAAAAGAAACTATAAAACAGAATTAATGGGGAGAGAGGCACAGTGATTCTCCAGATTTGAAAAAAGCAAAAAAAAAAAAAATGTAGCCCTAATGGTGAACTGTGTTAACAATTCATTGCTACTAAAACCCCCTATTCCTTGATTAGAAAACTAGAAACAGGGCAGTAAAGTTTCATCCAGTCAACATGGATGTTCTGTACCACTGTGTCCAGGGCTCAGACGCCTTTTTGACCCCACTTTGACTGAACGCCTGTCCAAAGATGTTTGTTGTGGTCGTTTTGCTGTTCTTCTGATCACCTTGGGACCGTAGGCTGTAGGGTTGGTGGAGTTCCCAAAGTTGTGCATAGCAGACAGTAGCTTTGCTGGGTTATCTTTTATGTGATTAAACTGCTTGGCCATAGCAACCAGTCCAGGACTAAAGTGGATGTCATCACGAAGCTGACACAGTCTGTCAATCATGGCCTCAACCAAGTCAGCAGGCATTTCTGTCAAAATGTAAAAAACCAAAAGCATATAGGAAACAGAAGTCTAAATGAATATGAAATACTAAAGGGTTTGTATTATTTTTCTTTTTACCTCTGAAGCAATCAAGTCCTTCTTACTATTTTTACTTGCGAACTACGCAAGTCACTGTGTATTTAGTGCTTTTATGTAATTTAAAGGACTTGCAGCAATGTAACTGCTTCAGACTATTTTTTTTCCATTGAAGGGAACAATGGTTTGAGACCTTACAAAAGGAAAAATAAATAGGAAATAAACCAGGGCTCTCATTTATGAACCGTGCACAAACAGTTGTGTGTGTAAAATGTGCGTATGCACATTTTTACGCATAGAATGGTATCAATTTCTTCCCGTGTGGAGAATCGTGCATATATTTACAAACACTGCCAACCAACCGTACACACAAACCCCTAGCGGCAGAGAAGCGTAACTGAAGTAAAACAAATTGATCGGCAGCTGGGTAATTTCTCTGAGAAGCACAATATACTGGATCTCTTCCAGTCAAGATTTCGAAAGCATCATTTTACTGAAACAGCTCTTCTTAGAGTGTCTAATGATTTACTGATGGCTGCAATTTCCTGGTGAAAATTCTATTCTAGTACTGCTTGATCTTAGGTCAGCTCTCGATACTGATGATCATGGGATTCATTTAAGTAGATTAAAATCACTTGGTAGGGATCTCTAGCTTGGCTCCGGCCTGGTTCTCTTCTTATCTGGCTGATGGGAGTTTTTCTGTCGGTGTGGGTGAGTTTCATCAGCTAGGGCTTCTCTGACCTTTGGGGTGCCCAGGGATCTGTTTTTGGGCCCATCCTTTTCTCACTATACATGCTTTCATTATTGCGAGTTTTTAGTTCTTTCGGTGGCATTTCTTACCATTTCTATGCTGATGACATCAAGTTCCACTGCTCTTTTAAGCCTAAACACCTTCACATGTTGTTTCCTCTAGTGGACCGCTTCAAGAGTCAATTAATGGCTTTCGGCTAATTATTAAAAGTTAAATGCTGAAAAAAGATTTGTCTTTGGCTCCCCAATTAGCATGTGGCCAGTAGTAAAAACCTTTTGACTATCTCCACATCCTTTCAAGCTGATGAAACCTATATCACGTCTCTTCATCGGTGCTGATTTTTTCATTTGAGAAACCTATGAGTTGGTAATGCTTACACATGTTTATTTCATCACCTTTATACTACTGTTACTCTTTTTACCTGCTTGTCCAAATCTGGTTTCTCTCACCTTCAGACCTTACAAAATGCTACTGCCAGACCTTTAACACGTTGTCATAAGTGGACCCACATTACTTGCCTCTTTGCACTGGCTCTCAGTTGAATTACCAATATTTTTAAAAATTCTGGTACATATATACAGAGCCTTGCATAGTCAGGTTCTCCAGTATATCTCAGACCTCTTGCAGCACTGCGCCATGGGCCAGGCGCTGAGATAAACAGTACACGTTTGTGTGTTTGTTGTTCTGTTATGTCCATTAAAACCTCCACCTCATTCCCAGTGAAGATTCGTTTTTCCTACCCTTCTCTTTTTTTAACTTGTGACAAGTTAAACACAGTCACAAAATATAACAAGCACATAGTGCATCCATCCGTCCATTTTCCATAACCACTGATCGTATTCAGGGTCACGGGGACAAGCGTATAGTGCAAAATATATTATGGAGAGCAATAAGGATATAGGGCGGGGGGGGGTAGTCTTATCTAGAAAGTGCCATTGGGTATACAAATACTAACTGAGGGCATCTATTAAAATTAGTCTTGCCTTGCATGCACAGTTAGAATGTGTGAGATTCATCAACATTCATTTTATATAGCTGTTAGTATGCACAAGTGAGAAATACCAATTTGCCTGTCCGTACTGGCGATTCATATGCACATGCGGATAAATAAGAGCCCAAGTTTCCTTTATAATTTCAGGTTTTCCCATTAAGAACTCCATAGTATGGGAGAGGCAGAGATGGGTGGTAAAGACACCGGGAGAACAACATACCATGACTAGCTTCATCATTATGATCTTCATTGATGGGCTGGCCGTATGTGGATGCCTGGTCAGCAGTGACGTCTGTGAAATTGTGAATTCATAGAAATTTCATTCATTCATTCATTCATTCATATATTCATACATACATACGACAACCTGACTGAATTATGAGAACCGTAACCCCTACCCAGCCCAACCCTTAACCATAAGTAACCAAACAAAATACAAGACGTTGGGCATTTTTGGTTTTTTGATTGCATTCACAGATTTTTTTCAAAACTGATTTTCCCCTTGTGGGGACTGGAAAAATGTCCCCACAAGATCAAAATAACAGGTTTTTAGCATATTGTGGGGGACATTTGGTCCCCACAACTTAATATCTGCATGACATGCAACGGCCACTTTATTAGGTACACCTATTCGACTGCTTGTTGAAGCAAATATCTAACCAGCCTATTATATATCAGCAGTAAAATGTATAAAATCATGCAGATAGAGATCAGGAGCTTGGTAATATTAATGTTCACATCATGCACCAGAGTGGGGAAGAAAGGCATTTTAAATGACACTGAACACTGCATGGTTGCTGGTGGCAGATGGACTGATATGGGCATTTCAGAAACTGCTGACCTACTGGGATTTTCACGGAAAACCATCTCTAGGCTTTACAGAGAAAGAGCCGAAAAAGCGGCAGGAGAGAAAAAAAAAACAAAACATCCTCTCGTCAGCTAAGAACAGAAAACTGAGGCTCACCGAAACCGGACAGTGGAAGATTGCAAACACATCAAAAACTCTGCCTGGTCAGATGCTGCAGCATTTAGCCATTAGTGCTAAATGTAAACAACACAAAAGCATGGATCCATCCTGCACTGTATCAGCAATTCATTCTGCTGCTGGTGGTGTGATGGTGTGGGGGATATTTTCTTAGCACACTTTGGGGCCCTTAGTACCATCTGAGCTTCGTTTAAATGCCACAGCCTGCCTTAGTATTGCTGCTGACCATGTCCATCCCTTTATGACCACAGTGTACCCAGCTTCTAATGGCTACTTCCAGCAGGATCACGCGCCACGTCACAAAGCTCATAGCATCTCAGACTGGGTTCTTGGACATGACAGTGGGCTCACTGTCCTCAAATGGCCTCCACAGTCAAGAACATAAGAACATAAGAAATTTACAAACGAGAGGAGGCCATTCGGCCCATCAAGCTCGTTTGGGGAGAACTTAA
>JAAGVU020000002.1:15470062-15485062 GCA_011763525.2 Mormyrus iriodes
CTCCCCAAACGAGCTTGATGGGCCGAATGGCCTCCTCTCGTTTGTACATTTCTTATGTTCTTATGTTCTTATGATGACATTAGTTTCCCTGCGTGTGCAACTTAAACCTCAAACCCCACAGCACTGTAAACCAGAAAACAAAAAAGTGATGGTGGTTTCACAAAATAAGTGGGTAAACTATACATAGACACACCCTTATGCGCCATTAAAAAAGGTGTTTAAACTACCTAACATTTGTGCAGGACTGCCGCTGAAACCAAATCATAATCACATTTTTCGTATTTTTTACTACTGCTATTACTATTATTACTAGTGTGCAAATGGATAAGTCCAGCTAGCACACATGGAAATACATTTGCGCTGCTTGCGATAAGTTACCGATTTAATATCATGTCTATTAGGTTTTATTGCAAACAGCTTCAATCTGAAAGCTACAGCAATTAATTGGCCACACACCGATAATAACTGAATTATTAAAAGTACGTAAATGTGCGGCTTAAGTTACTTTTATTTGACAGTTTTCACTTACCATGGGTAAATCTGTAAATACTGGAGCTAGTTCGTTTGCCGAGAAACTCGGCACAATGTCGGAATCAATGTTAATAAAAACAAGAGCAGTTACGCAAAGTATATCAGGCTTTTTATGTTGCCTGATATTGACCACGTCACCAAAAAATTGGTAATGCGTAGATGACGTAAAGCGGTTTCCAATCATCAATAACAAGCATTAAAATGTTTTTAAACAGACTCCCTTTATTCAAGCTTTGTTTAATAAACAGTGCAATATATTCATAATAAACCAACATGTTAGGGAGTACAAAACGCAGTTCTAATGAAACATATTAATGGAAATGCATGTTTTTAATGTTTTGATTGCTTATTGATTTACAGAGGGCCTAAATGAAAATATATAACATTCCATTCTTTTCTTCAAAGAAAACATTGTGTCCTATGAAGAAATCCACACCTCAGGATAAAAAAACATGAAAATGTCGAGATTTATCTCATATACATCAGATCGGAATTTTTGTTGATTTTCAATAAGCCCAAATAATGTTTCCACAACAGAATAAAATCATCCACAATATGACTTGCATTTTACCATATTTTTTTAACAGACCGTTCCTGTGTTGTTTCTGGTTACATAGTTCAACCTACGAACTTTTTGCATCTCCCATACTTATTTAGCATATAGGTCACAGTCCCTTTTGCGTGGTGGGAATGCGATATGACGAAGGTGTCCAGGACCGACTGGACAGTAGCTCTCCAGGACTGGAGTTGGAGACCCCTGACTTAGTAGGAAAGCAGGCTTACAGGCTGGATGTTGTGTTAGGGTTATTTTCCTCCCAAGTATTACAACAGCATTTAAATCTTTCTTCTTTCGCACTTAAATGAAATTTTGTCACAACCGGAAGCAGGGAATGAGTGACGAAACATCAAGTAATTTTGAGACAGCAGAGGGGACTTTTTTATAAAAACCAAAAACAGAACAAATGGACCATGAGGGGTCAAAACAGGAGGCAGGGGAGAGGACACAGGAGGAACACTGGCTGACCTGAACACAGGGAAGGCTAGGGTAACACTAGGGTAACACTATGACAAACAACACTGAGATAGCACAAGCGGGAACCAATGCAGAATACTAACATTTAAAAATGACCAACAAAAGAACAGGGTAAGGGTAGGCACATATATACACTAACAACGAGGGCTACATGAAGGACGGGGTGCTGGCCATTACAATCAACTCAACATCACACATTGCATGCAATAGGGAGCAGATGTGGGTAATTAGGAACAAGAGGGGCGAAAATAGGTCAAATGGGAACAGAACAGGACAGACCCAGACAGATCCTGTCATCTATAGGGGTGTTGATCACTAGAAGCGAATTTCACTTTGTTTTGAACAGTTCACCTCAAGCAAGGGGAATCAGCTGGCTAAGTTGGCACCCCCTCAGAAGTTGCTGCCCTTGGCGGCTGCCTATGTCACCTATAGGGTTGAGTGCAACTGCAAATAGGTTAATATATTCATCATGAGTTCCTCCACTGAGCAAATTAATGCAGTTTATGACAAGGCTGGAGAATGTTGTGGAATGTTACCCATACAAAATCACAAAGATCATGTCAAACTTCAGCGTGGAAAACACTGCAGGCAATGTATAGGCTGAGCAAGAAATCAGCCAGATACGTCATTGCTGGCTGTGAAAATCCACAGGCTATTTCCTATGATGAGGGAAAGTAGGTTGTATAAACATTAGCTGACTAACTAGGACTCCAAGGGAAATGTTTCACAGCTGTAGGGTTTGATCCCTCAACCACACTGCGTGTCTATTTTAATGATTTCAGAAAAACTGAACTTTAATAATTCATTCTGGAAAAGACAATGCAAAAATGTCACACATCACACAATTTTGAGTCCAAATAACAGTGCGTAAGAAACTAAGACCCAATAATGAGTAATGAGTGGGACTGAGTCTGACATTTTCAGCCTCCTATTCCAGTTGTGTGGTACAGTAGTCAAAATGCAGTTGAGAGGGTCTTACTGCTTGCAGTAGTGAAAGAGCAACAAAATATACTATTGCACCACCACATATCCCCCACAAGAGGGCACAGTTGCTGAACTCATTTAGCGCATGAGATACCATTAGTCCCCCTCAACAAGGCTTCGCGAAGTATTTAAAGATTCTTGAAATGATTCAGTTCCACCTTAATATTAGATATTATATAGATATCCATATAGGTATGAATGTCATATTTATATAATAAAGGTAGCCTCAACTTCTGGCAAAAGATTTTATCTTATTTCTGTTATATTTTGCACATTCAGAATGGAAACTGAACTGAGAATTATAATAAATCTAAAGCAAAAGTTTCATATTAGAGATTCTAATAGAAGCAATTACATTTGGTGCCCAAGTTATGGCCATTTTGTACGAAGAAGAAAAATCGGGACTAAGTTAAGCCTGTAATACTGTCTAATAGCAGCTCCACTGTACTGTGGAGCTCCGGGTGAGCTGGGTCTGATGGTACTGTATTGGTGCATGTAGGGTGCTGATTCTGCACCTGGGAAGGATGTCCGTAAGTGGCCCCGAGGCACTGTAATTTGATAATGAACTAAGAAACTTATTTCATTGGCAGTTTAAAGCACTGATTATTCCAGCTGCACTTTTCACTGTATTCTTAGCCCTTGTGTATTTTACTTCTTTAGTTATAAATTGTGGAATCTATAGAATTTATCCTCATTTTGAAAATGGACTGGGGTCACTTCAACCCCAAAAATAACACAGGGGTTAAACTGCTTCAGAGTGACCTCCTTCCATTGTGCATGCTCCCCTTCCTACATCCAGTCACAATTAAATAAAAAAGTACCAATTTGAATGATTTTATTAAAACTCTCAGTGTTATTAGATTTTATTAAAACCCACTAAATATAGCCTGCAACTGTGAGGGAGCTGCAGATTAAAATGTACGTAGGGGTCGCCCAGCTCACTCGGCGAGTGATATATCATTAGTGCCCCACTGTATTTGCACAAGTATTTAAACTATTTTTATGTTATGCATTATTCAGTTTCACCTTAAGATTTTATTGAAATCCTTAATATTATACCTGAAAAATTCAAAGTGCAATAGTTTTTAATCTACTTATATCTGTCTTTTGAAAAATAACACATTAATTCCACTAACACCCTAAAGTCAGCAATGTTTTTGGCAGCAGTTACAGTCGCAGTTTTTCATGGGTGCATCTCCACTGATTTTTACACCTGCTTGGTGTCATTTTAGCCCATTCAGGAAGATTTGCCATTCCCTGCAACCAAGCCAAGATTAAGTACTACAGTTTGCACAAACATCCGTTTACTGCAGCGAAATCTTTTGGTTGCAAAGGTGGATTTACACAAATGATAGGGGGTCGAAAATTGGAAACATTTTGGCTGAAACTCCAGGTCAGCATTGCAACTAAATACGTTTTCCTTATACCAGAGTAGCGTAAGTTATATGGACAGCACTGTTGAACATTTCTGAGCTGAGCTGTGATGCATCTCTAATGAGCTCTTGCTGATGATCTGTAAGATGAACAGTGCATAATGAAACATAAAATGATAACTGAATAAATAATCTCAGTTTGTAAGTCACAGTTTTACATAAACATTGGTAAGGTTATCTTGTATGTGAATAGATGATCAGCATAATTAAGCCATACATTTTGTGGGTTAAAGATTCATATTATATTCGAATGTCTGATTGTTGAAAAAACAAAAAATAATAACAATGCACACACAATGCTCTACCTGATCCAGAGCCATAGGTCCCCCTACCAAGAAAATTGATGATCTTTCCACTTCCTCTGCAACCCCTGGGCCTATTCTGCCTATGGCTAGAGCCAGCCCTGCAAACAGCACACAGAAGATTCTAGACTCTTGGGATGAAATTGAATGATAAGACAAAATTTATAAGGATCTATGTACAAAGAACATCATGGTATCACTCCAAAATTCCAGTTTTGGGATTCCATTTTGAATTCGCACCAGATCTATGTATCTCCCAGAAGAAATACATCAGCCACGATGAGATTCTTCCTGACTCTGGGGCAGGAATTACTGTCTGCAGCCGTGAAAAGAGAAAAACGTATCATGACAAGTATACCTTTAGGGTAGAGACGTTCTTCGGTAGCACATATGTTTGTCTGAATTTTATTAAACAAGAGGGTCATTCGATTTATTGCCTATTTTCATAGCCTTGAGGGGGATGAGACAGAACTATTGATTACTGGGCACGAAGCCTCATTCCACATCCTCTTCAGTTTGTCAACGTTATGGAGTATTAAAGTCCAGTTTGACCAATGTCGCACCTTGTTGGATTTGTAAACCAGTTTATATTTGTTAATAGTTTGCCTTTCGTTTTGTTGTCCATGATGTCTGTGATGGGTTGGCACCCCCACCTGGGACCTCGGCCTGTAGTTTTCTGGATAGGCTCCTGGCCCCCCGTGACCCTGCAGAGGACAAGCGAGAATTAGTTATTCTTTCTGCTTTTTACAGATAATGACAATATTCATCTGACAAATTAAAAATGCAAAAATTTTTACGAAATATATGTGATTTTATCTGTTTTGTTAATCCACACATTAAACATAGACTTTTCAACCTGTGGATTTTACGGATTATTACTATTAATCACTATCATTACTTTCGAGGTACTTTTTAATTGATAAGAGAATGAGTTCAGGCAGTGCACAGCGCCCAATGCAACGATCTGAACTGAATGAAGAAAAAATAAAAGAATGTGAGGATGCAAAGGAGGAGAGAGGGGAGGAGTTTGGCAGACGGGGAGGTGTCGTTCAGACGACACTGCTTAGCCACAGCGAGAGTGCGGCGCTGTGAGAAAGCGACCAGCCAGTGGAGGCGGCGCAGCTCCGGCACCACGGCAACC
This sequence comes from Mormyrus iriodes, assembly GCA_011763525.2. Taxonomy (NCBI): domain Eukaryota; kingdom Metazoa; phylum Chordata; class Actinopteri; order Osteoglossiformes; family Mormyridae; genus Mormyrus; species Mormyrus iriodes. The sequence goes on from JAAGVU020000002.1 coordinate 15,475,487, forward strand.
ACTGTTCGGTTCGATGCCATGACAACCGCGGCAAGCTCATGCCGGAACCCTCAACACCGGCAGTGGCAATGAGACCTTAATAGCATGGCACAAGCCATCCACCGAACCTAGGAGGGAGCAGCAGCAGAAGACTGGAGTCTTTCCACATATCTTCGAACTGTTCTACACATTGAAAACACTCGAGTACTTGCAACTTTCACTCCAGTCAAGGGCAGCTCTCTCTCTCTCAGGATCTACTACTGAACAGCCACTCTCCACCCCCCAAAATGTTCTCTCATTATATAGTGCTTTTGGGCATCTTGCTGTGACTGTGACTGTCATCAAGACCCCTACATCTGGGTAAACATAAAGTTTGGCAACAGCATTTTTTTTGAAGAACAATTCTAAGAAGAGAAGTTCTACAAAATAAGCATGTATAGAGCGGACATGTTGGTACTCCTGACCACTGGAGCTCCAGGTCCAAAGTTCTTATATTCCTCCCCTAGCTCTTGCTCCTCTGCTTTCCTGTTTCAACCAAGGGGCCAAGCTGAAGCTCAGTGGGTCATGAGAATCGTCTGATTGCTGAGCTCCGACTACCGAAGGAATACGGAATCCACACCATCGCATTCCGTCAAGCCCTGTAATTAAATGATGATATAGGCAATGGGCACCAGCTAAGTCAGGTAAGTGAAATTTCCCCTAAACTCACTCCCTATTGCAAAATTCACTAAGAAAAATGCCTGCGTGGAACATAAGAGTGTACTCTGTTATGGGGATGATATGAATAATCAACCATAATTCATTGGTCTGCAGTGCATACGGACAATGGTTTAAAGATACAGCACTTATTTTTTAATGAGTAAGTTGGGACTTGGATTCAGAAGAATGTTTCCATTTAAATAGACAACTGAATACTTTGATAAAGAGATCACCTCAGGTAAATACTTGAAAAAATTTAATTTCTGCTTACCAAAAATAAGTTAGAATTAATATTTTGGGTTGTGTCCTTGTAATCCCTATAAACAAATCACTTACTTGTTCTTGGAGATTCCACCTATTACATTCTGTTGTTCAAATCTATTAATCAAAAAGAGATTTGTGTGGCAGGGGCATGGACGTTAATTTGTAATAATACTCTGTTTTCTCATGGTGATTATAATGTTCTACAATCTCTGTTTTAGCATGGTTTGATGCATGGTTTCATATTCTCTACTTATCTTAAAGTGGTCAGTACAGTTCTTAGTCTAAACTCATTTCAGTTTCAAAGCTCAGCTTTCCAAAAACAGACATTTTCCTTAATTAAAGCTGTATTTCACATTAAATGTGCTGCATGTTCCTCTCCTCATCGTACAAAAAGGGTCAGTATTGTAACCCACCTGCAAAATGAGCAACACCTTCAAAACAGAGCCATCTCAATCCTGTACTTGTAAAGTTCTGCTTTTACAGGCTACACGAGGACACACAGGGACCACCTGCTGGTGTGTCTGTGCAGTCAAACTGTCAGACACTGGAGAGCAAAGACCTTTCAATTTCATAACATACGGCTGAATTGTTTAACACAATTTTTTAGCTAAAATAATATACAGAAAGTGTAAACATAGTTATTAACAGTAAAGTGAATCTCAAAATATTTATGAAAGTTTAAAAATTAAATAAAATGATATTAGACAGGGGGGTGGCACGGTGGTGCAGTGGTTAGCACTGTTGCCTCATACCTCTGGGGCCAGGGTTTGGGTCTCTGCCTGGGTTCTATGGGTGTGGAGTTTGCATGTTCTCCCTGTGTCGTCATGGGTTTTCCTCCAGGTAAACCCATGTCCCCCCCCCCCCCACAGTCCAAAAACATGCTGAGGCTGATTGGAGTTGCCAAATTGCCCATAGGTGTGCTTGTGTGTGTGAATGGTGTGTGGATGTGCCCTATGATGGGTTGGCACCCCATCCTGGATTGTTCCCTGCCTTACCCCTGCAGCCTCTGGGATAGGCTCCACAACCCCACTTGGGATAAGCAGTTATAGAAAATGGATGGATACTAGACATTTGCCACTTTGTAGACAGAACCACACACAGCAGCTTTGGTCAGACAGAGACTTAAAGATCTTAAAATAGGTAAAATCATCCCTGGTCTATCTCCCACTCTGATACAGAGATATACACAACACAAAGTACTTTGTATGGGAGGAATCCCTTCAATGCAGAGGAAAAAAATGATAAATAGAAGTATGCATACATTTCAATGGTTGGAAAAATTGACTATTATAATATTCTAATATGTATTATCTTCTTTCCTTCTAAATTTTATTAACTAACAGCTGCCACTGACACATGCATACATGCCTACATACACATTTATAGGGATCCTGTGATTTACAGACATTCGCTTTACGCCACAGCGCCACTTTTTCCTTTTACGAGAAAAATGAAACGAAAAAGGAAAATAGAGTTCGGCACTTGTTTTGAAGTGCGCTGTTATAGAGAAAAAGTGGCACCACCAAGGTCTTTCCGTGGAAACTACACTCAGCATCTCAGCATCAGGCCGCTATCCTGTTAGCATCTCTTAGCCAAACTACACTGTACATACATTATTTCTACTTTAGTTAGGCTGTGTCTTTATCATATTATTCCTGCTATTACTGTGTGTTACTGTTATTTGGTATGATTTGGTAGGTTATTTTGTGGGTGTGGGAATGCTCAAAAATTTTTCCCTTGTGAATTAATGGTAATCGCTACTTCACTTTACGCCATTTCGGCTTGCGAAAGGTTTCAGAGGAATAAAGTAATTTCGGATATCTTGGGAACGCTGTACCTGCATGCATACATACAGGTCAGGCATTTTCCAACTCTCCTGCAGCAGTTTTTGGGCTCAAAAGTTACGTAATTACTTTGCCAGCCATGGGATTTTTACCAGAAACCTTCCGGACAGAGGCACACATTTTTAACCTGCAGAGTTACAGATGAGGGTGCAATACCTTGTAATGTATGTTTTAGCAGTGTGACTGCTTACGCAGTACTCTGTGAGTGTAGAGAGCCAGAGCACAATACACAGGTGTACATATACCATTCATTGTGAGTATGTGCCTTGCATCGTTGAATACTTACATAGACAGCATAGTGTGTACCGGCAGTGTGAGTGTATACTTAAAAAAACATATGATGTGGGTGTGTACATGTACAGTAAAATGTAAGTGTATAGTTAAACAGTACAGCGTGAGTGTATTCATCGAGAGTAGAATGTGAATGTGCACATATAGGGCACAGCGTGAGTTTATTACCACAACTCCGTGTGTACATAACAGTATATAATCCACAGACATGCTGCTGCCAGACACATATAACAAGTTAAAAAGAACCAGAGCATTTTCTTCTGAGACCCGCCTGATTTGGAATGGATACATTTAACTCCCACCATGCCAGTGACCTGCGTGGGATGATCCAACAGAACCCTGTCAGCTACTGTCACCTCAGTGCAAAGCCAAACATTCACAGAGAGGTATTACTCAATGAATAACCAAGACTAGCTTTAGAAAATAAGGAAAAACTGGAGACTAAACATTATGTGTTAAGATTAAGACATATGACAATGCTAAGCTGATACAACTGTTGATGTTAAACTGGCTAGCGTTTTGTGATGGTACTGACATATTGTTTTCCCACATAAAGTAATTGTTAATTAAATGTCAACTTCAGCCTGTTGGGCAAGCTGAAAAAATACAGAATTACTTTAAATGTGCACTGCACCCCCCTTTGCTTCAAAGTGCCAAGTGGCAGGGATATTCGAACTTAAGCCATCAATAAATCAGAATCCAAAAAAAAAATTATATCTGAGTAAACTGTACATAATAATAATAATAATCCATCTGTTTTCTGTAACCACTTATCCTATTCAAGGTCATGGGGAGCCTATGAGCACAAGGTGGGGCACTAACCCATCACAGGGCACACTCACCTGTAGGCACTTTGGCAACTCCAGTTAACCTCAGCATGTTTTTGGACTGTGGGGGAGAAACCAGAGTAACTAGAGGAAACCCAACAACATGGGGAGAACATGCAAAATCTACACACAAGGGACCCTGGCAGAGACTTCAGCCCAGGTCCCAAAGGTGTGAGGCAACAGTGCTAACCACTGCACCACTGGGCCATCCCATAATAGCAGCACTAATCATCATCATCATCATCATCATCATCATCAATAACAACAACAACAACAATAATTATAATAATGACAACAACAACAACAACAACAATAATAATAATAATTATTATTATTATTATTATTATTATTACTATTATTATTGTTGTTATTCTTATAATAATAGATACTTTATTGATTCCTGCGGGCAAATTCTCTTCCACGAAGGGCAGCCACCATAACAGCGCCCAGGGAGCTGGGGGTCCAGGGCCTTGCTCAAGGACCTGCAGACGTGCTGTGGCTGGGCCTGAACTAGTGACATTCTGATCAGTAATAATTACTATTATTTTTATTGTTATTCTTATTATTTGACACATTTCAGGACATAGTTTGAGTGGCATATTTAGTGAAATCCGACCAGGTAGTTTCATAGATGCCGAAAATGTCTTTCTTGTTGTAATTCATTCCATTTCATATCTGTTATCTGTTATATTGTTGTATCTACTCTGGAAATGTAGCTAGCTACAAAATCACACTTGCCGTCTTGGCAGAAGGTTTTACAGTATAGTGCTGGTGATTCAATGGCAGTGTTTTAAAAAGCGGATGTGTTGTTATGGAAACGGCCCTGTAGTTTTGGTCTGTGCCGCTAGTCTGTCATTCTGAAGGATTCTCAGATTTTTTTCAGACACCCTTGTCCTGTGTGCTCTGCTCTAGAGTTTTTAGCCTGGACTGTCCCCACACTGTGGAGGTTTCTTAAAAGGCCATGCAAGAGCTCAAGCAAGTGCTGATTTAGGGATGCGTCAAGTATTTTTAACTAATTATGATTTTAATCTTTAACCGGGCCAAGGTAATGGAACTTCAGCTTCCGTTTAGGCATAGTTTCCACTCTAAGCTTATTTAAAATGGGTATTTCTTGTTCATGCTATAACTTTACATTCACCTGGATTTAAACATGTAATCTCCCCATCAACCCAGTGAGGTCAGAGGTTGTTCTGTAACCTTTTGCAAAGCTGGGTTACATCTACCAGGACTTCAGCAGAGAGCATGCTATTTGCATAAGGATGTGCTTTGATAATCTGTCACACAGCCATCAGTCTGGTCTTGTTTCTCTGGGTTAGTCAGTCAGTTAAATAAGGACTGTTAGCAACAGGATGGTTTACTCAAGACTTGGCTCACCATGCAGAGCTGAGAAGTGGGGGTGGAATGCCAGCTGTGTATTAGTGCTCAAGGTACAGAAGGTAGCAGCTATGCGGTCCGTGCAGCACAAAGCTGCAGTGATGCCCGTGAAAGCTCCACACAGATATGTAAAAATGTAAAAAGTACACAAACAGTCCTTCGTACTATCAGTACAAGATCAGGGGAACGTCTTTCCTTAAGCATACTGCTCACACTCTCTTCATCACCTCGGCAACAGATGGAGAACATGGGATGCTTTTGCCAATGATAGTGTCATCGATTTCTGAGTCATGTGGTACTTTCTGGGGCAGCTGGCAGCCTAGCTGAATGTGTCTGATACCCCCCAAAACCTGTGTGTCCCCCCCCTCAGCCCCCCCCCCCCCCCCCCCAGCCTGTGCTCGTCTGCTAGCCCGTGGCTGATGATTTAAGCTGTTTCATTGTTATCTGTGTTCCCTGCAGTGTGAGTGCAGTCGAGGTTATCCATCTGCAGGTTATCCATCTGCAGGTTATCCATCTGCAGGTTAGCTATAATTTTTAATTCAATGCAGCACATATACTGGGAGTCTCACCATAGGGTGCTGTTTCTGTAGCTTGCAAAATCCGTTCCTTTTCACAGGATGTGTGAAGTGTTGGACTGCGCTGCCTTTTACCTCCAGTTTTACCTGTCACGCATAAAAATGGAAAGAAAAAATATCATGGAAATCAAGGTAAAAATGTTTAGAAGTAAATCACATTAATTTAAGTGGAATGAAGTTAATATTATTAGACCGAAAGAATCTCTGAGGGTTTTTTAGTCAAAATAACTTAGAAACTTTATTTTAATTATTTTTATATACATCCATCCATTGTTAGCCATTTACCTGGGGCCGGGTCGTGGGGGCAACAGTCTGAGCAGGGATGCCCAGACCTCCTTGTCACCAGCCACCTCCTCCAGATCTCTGTCCAGTGTGTCCTGGGCCTGCCCTGGGGTATCCTCCTGGTCGCACATGTCCAAAACACCTCCCCAGAGAAGCATCCAGGAGACTCCATAACCAGATGCTTGATGCAACTGGTTCCATTCGAAGCAGAGGAGCAGTGGCTCTACTTTGAGCTCCTCCCAAATGTCCGACCTCCTCGCCCTCTCTCTAAGGCTTAGCACAGACACCCAGCAGAGGAAACTCATTTCTGCCGCTTGTATCCACGATCTCATTATTTCGGTCACTACCCAGAGCTCATGAGGGTAGGAACATAGATTGACCAGTAAATCAAAAGCTTTGCCTTCAGGCTCAGCTCCCACTTTGCACAACAGAATGGTACCGCGTCCTTTTGACGTACTGTCGACGTTGCACCAATCAGTGTGTCGGTCTCCCGCTCCCTTCTTCCCGCACTCGTAAACAGGACCCCACGATATTTAAACTCTTTTGTTTGAGGCAGTAACTCATCCCAGCCTGACAGGGGCAATCCACCCTTTTCTGGCTGAGAATCATGGCCTATAATTTGGAGGGGCTGATCCTCATCCCTGCCGCTTCACACTCAGCTGTAAACTGCTCCAGTGCTTGTGCAACACGGCCACATCATCTGAAATAAGCAAAGATGTGATCCTGAGGTCACCAAACCAAACCCTCTCTGCCCCATGGCTGTGCCTAAAAATTCTCTCCATAACAGTTATGACAGTTTGTATTATTATGTATTAATCATATTCTGTCTTTACATTTGGGGAATTCTTGATGCCGATGGAAAGCAGTTGTGAGCTCTCTATATCAGCTCCACTTCTAGAGAGGCAGCGTAAAATAGGTATACATGCATGGATAAGGTGCATCATACTGGGACCATGGACATACTGTGTAAGTACTTCCCACAGACTGCATCAGTCATTCAATAGCAACTTGTTTAACAGTGCTTGACACTTTGCAATGCCCTACACAAAATCCAGCGAACTGATATCGGTACTGAAATGGAAAAAAAAATTAAATCAGAAACCGATCATGTGAAAGTGATGCTGAAATATGGGGGTAGTGTTGCTTATTTCTGAGTAATAATTGGGAACTGGCAAATGCCTTTTTAAAAGTGTTAATGCAATGGGGCAGCCCATGTCTGATTCCACATCCTGCTTTGTGATTTGCCTGTTCGTGCGCCTGGCCCTTGCTATCCGCTATCTCAGACCCATGCCCTTCGTGTGACCCCACCCATGCCTTGGTGTAGTGACCTGCTCGTATGTCATTTTTCATCGTGAATTACTCAAGGCCCCAGATGGCCCTGGACAAAACAGAGCAGGCATCCATTAACCTCATATTATTTGTGATTACACCAGAGGAGCCACATGACAACTAGGCAGCTGTCACCACCAGTAGGTTTCAATGAACACGGCACTTAATCTAATAGAGATGGACCTGTTTGGGACATGCTGATGGTGGTTAGTGTGGGAGAGCCATTAGCTAACTTCTGTGTTGGTCCTAAATGGTCCTAAATGGTTTCTTGTACCTTATATGTTCATCTGTGTCATAAAAAGACAGATCCCCATATTTTTTCCTCCTTTTTACCCTCAATGACACTTCAAATCTGCGAACTTTTAGACCCTCAGAAATTAACTGAATTTATCTGGAAGTTGATGACAATACTGCAGTCCCTAAATCTGCAAGCACTCAACCTGAGCAGTCCTTGGACGTCTTTCTAAACTGCTTTCCTCTCTGAGTATGATTCCTATTGGTGAAAGTGCAGCAGCACTAATTAAATCCACACTCTGAAGGACAGTGGAGAAATAGAATGCCTTGACATGTCTCTTCTTGCTGGGAACTGCCCATTCTCTTTTTGTGCACCATGAATAGGTTTCACCTCTGGTCCATATGCATATGATGGGGTAATGAGGTTCACTGTCACTTCCTGGATTACAGCACCAAATAATTAATGACCTAGACTAAAGGAATAAACATCGTTGTTTTATTACTTTCAAACCGGGTAATATTTTGCAATCTAGCATGAGAGCAAGAAAAAGGTTTAAACTGGTAATCTGGCATCTTTCTCCCAGCAACACTGAAGCTCCAGGGGAGTTCCACCTCCTCCAAGATCCTTATATAGCCACTGGATGCACCTCCTCCCACCCTTCTAGCCTTTGTGGAGGGGCTACAGAGTCCAGCAAAACTATATTGGTATGAGGGATGGAGCATGGGGAGCAAGACAGGGAAAGCATGAGAGAGGAAGTAAGGAGATAAGGAGAAAAGTAGATGGAGAAGAAGAAGAAAGAAGGAAAGAGTGAAGGAGAGTGGGTCATAAGGATGACAGGAAAGAAGGAGGACATTGTAGGAAAGAGAGGAGAAGGAGTATGGGTCATAAGGATGACAGGAGAAAAGGAGGACATGGTAGGACAGAGGAGAAGGAGAGCGGGTCATAAGGATGACAGGAGAGAGGGAGGATATGGTAGGAAAGACAGGAGAGGGAGTGTGGATCATAAGGACGACAGGACAGAGGGAGTATATGGTAGGAAAGAGAGGAGAAGGAGATCGGGTCATAAGGATGACAGAAGAGAAGGAGGACATGGTAGGAAAGAGAGGAGAAGGACAGCAGGTTATATGGATGACAGGAGAGAGGGAGGACATTGTAAGAAAGAGGAGAAGGACAGCAGGTTATTCGGATGACAGGAGAGAGGGGGGACATTGTAGGAAAGAGGAGAAGGACAGCAGGTTATACGGATGACAGGAGAGATGGAGGACATTTTAGGAAAGAGGAGAAGGACAGCGGGTTATACGGATGACAGAAGAGATGGAGGACATTGTAGGAAAGAAGAGAAGGACAGCGGGTTATATGGATGACAGGAGAGAGGGAGGACATTGTAGGAAAGAGGACAAGGACAGCAGGTTATACGGATGACAGGATAGAGTGAGGACATTGTAGGAAAGAGGAGAAGGAGAGTGGGTTATACGGATGACAGGAGAGAGTGAGGACATTGTAGGAAAGAAGTGAAGAAGAGTGGGTCATAAGGACAGGGAGGGGAAGGAGCACTACTCAGGGGGATTGGAGGTATCTTACATATACCCCTCAATCACCCCTGCCCTCCAGAAAGTCCTTTGTCTGTCTACTCTTCTATCATCTTTTCTTTGAAACTATGACAAGGTACAGCTCTGTGCTGGTGACAAATGATCAGCCAATAGACCATCGACATCAGGTAATTAGTGTTCAGTAATTTAACACTCTGCTCTTATAACCAGTCTGCATGGCTGATCTGCCAAATGACACAAATACCTCACACTTTCAAATGCCCTTGCCTCTGCTTAAGTGTTTTCTGGTTGACATGACCTTTAAATCATTGATATTTAATTGAAACA
>JAAGVU020000002.1:15486716-15510925 GCA_011763525.2 Mormyrus iriodes
TCGCACGCACGCACCCGCGCACACACACGCACACACACACACACGCGCACGCACACACGCACCCACACACACGCGCACACACACGCGCACACACACACGCGCGCACACACACGCACACACACACGCGCGCACACACACACAAGCACACACACACACACACAGACACGCACACACACACACGCACACACACACATAGACAAGCATGGTATCCTGCACTGTTCAGGTGAGTTGGCATTGGGCATTGATTCTGCCCTCGTTGTTTGACCAGTGAAGGACTGGCATCGTGTCTATAGGTCTCCCTGCCCTGTACCACTCTTACGGTTAATGGGTGGATGGTGTTTCGGACTGTGGGATAGACAGATAACCAAAATGGATAGATATAGAGAATATATAACTTGAGAAATAAAAAATACATGGATGACTTTCTTATGAATTGATCATTTCTGTTCCTCAGACAACCCTGAATGGGACACACACACCATGGGCAATTTAGAGACGCCAGTTCACCCATCTGCATGGACTGTGGGAATCAACCCAACACAAAGCACAGGGAGAACATGTACACTCCAGGCACGGCTGGTGCTCAACCCTCCACCCCAGAAGTTACAGCGCTACCCACTGCACCAAATGTATAAACCCCTACATAAGCTGTGTGAGATAAAATGCAATTGCAATCGTTTGTTCCACGTCTTGTGCCCAGTGCTGCCTTAGATATGCTCCAGGCCCTCTCAGAGCCCTGTGCTGGTTAAGTGATTAGATGGATGGATGGATGGATGGATGGATGGATGTATTTTTGCTTGGTTGTCTGAGAATGCCTGGCAGTATGAGTCATTATGTGAGTTATATGGGTGCCTGTAACGATTGTGTTCCTGCATGTTTGTTTCAGAAAGAGTGAGGATATCTGCTAGTTAAAAAAAAAAACTGGGGTCATCTGGAAATCGCCAGCGTCTGCCACAGTGATGTCAATGCCTGGTGTTTCCATGGAGACCCCTTCTGCCGGTCATGAGTAAGCATCTCCAGAGACATCTATGGCTAAGGCAAGAGGGAGAAGACAAAAATAAACACTTGGGAAATGTGGGACCGGTTTATTAAATAACGCACTTAGCCGTCCCATGCCAACGCATTGTCACGGTCATTGTAGTGCAGCTCAGCAGACGACAAACACCATAATTAGGGCCATTCATCACTATGCCACTTTTCACTTCTTTCCCTGTGAAACAGGTTAACGGAGCCACGCATATTGCCCATGTGCTGGAGGGCAGAATTGTTGGTGGGAGGTTTGCTTTTGAAAAAAAAAAACGGCAGACTACAAAGACCGAGAGGCCAAACCGTCATGGCTCGACGCTGTTGCTTGAGTATGGGATACAAATGCAAAGAATAAACAGACCCTTCTGCTGAGATGCAGTGGAAACACTTTTAAAAGTTGGAACAGTTGCCTACAAGTCAATAAATATATATCCATTTATACTAGAAAATGCAGACAAAAGGTTTCAATTGATTTTTGCCTAGCACAATATGAAGGGGTCGATTTATGCAAAAACTTATGGCCAAAATTTTTACAAACTTTCAGTATAGGTCAGGCCTCATTTTATAATCCCTGGGCTCTAACTGCAGAGCAAATTTCCAAAACTCACTAAGTCCAGAGAGATTTTCACAAAAAACATATCCCATGGACTACATGAGTTTTGGAAATTTGCTTCATTTGGGTTTCATTTTGAACATTTCTGATTTCTACATGATGATGTATTTCTGGGCATAAAGAAATAGCAATCATCTGACTTGAGAACATAATCCCCGGATGGCACATATATTAAACCTGTGTTTCCTGATCTGGTCCTCAGGGACCCGCAGATAGTCCTCGTTAGGGAGCTGGGAGGGAGAAAAAACGTAGACTGTCTGTGGGTCCTGGAGGATCGTGTTGGGAAACACTGCATTAAATAAATGAATAGCAATTAGCTTATGATTAGTCAGGTATCTTTAAGTCGATCTTCTCTCTGCAGCCAGCTCATCCATCACGCCGGAGCCCGATGGCCCAACTGTACTACAAGAAGGCCCAGCCTTCGCCCTACCGTGACCGCATCCCGCTGCAGGTGGTGCGGGCAGAGCTGGAGCTGTCACCAGAGGAGAAGGCCTACTTGATGGCCGTGGAGAAAGGGGACTATGTGGGTGTCCAGCAGGCCCTCCGGGGGGCCGAGCTCTACTACGACATCGATATCAATTGCGCCGACCCACTAGGACGCACGGCGCTGCTCATCGCCATTGAGAACGAGAACCTGGAGGTGATGGAGCTGCTGCTGGAGCATGGTGTGCGGCTGGGCGACGCGCTCCTCTACGCCATCCGCAAGGAGGTGGTGGGAGCCGTGGAGCTGCTGATGTCCCACCGCCGGCCCAGCGGAGAGAAGCAGGTGGGCCAGGGTCAGCAGTTATGAGACAAGGAGGCTCTACCTCACAAAGCCCTTTAATGCCGCACTGCTTACAATCCCAGAGAATTAGATAAGCTTTATTGAACCCAGGGGGACATTCTTGTGCATAAGCAGAGGTGGAAATTTCAGGTCCAGAAAGTAAATATCCAGACAAAGATTTTGTTTCAACCCACCAGTTGAGTACTCTGTGACTGAGACTCTTTATACTCGACTGGCTGATTGAGGCTAGATTGTGGTCTGCATTAACAGCCAGACAAACAAGCCAGCTGCTTTTTACCCATGGTGACAGATCACATACATACTGTAAATGGTATGTTATAATATCTCATTGCAATAACTATTACACTTTGTTAGCATATAAATCATAGGGCTGTGAATCAACAAAACAAAAAATTAATCACAGAGATTTCTGTGATTAATCACAATTCATTGCGCCTAATATTAAAACTTATAATCATAAGTATTTATACAGTGAATCCCCAAATTGTTGTAGAATTAACACAAAGGGGAATATATGGGTCATTGTCACTCAACTCATTACTGTAACATAGTCATTTTTTCTAAATTTTAGATGGACTCAAATTTTCCAACTTCATTGTCAATTAGGCCTCTGGGGTAGTTAATCAGTTTTGTTACCATTTATTTCTGAAGTAAAACAAAGTTTTTGATCAAATACAGGGCAAGAGTTACTGAGATGAGGGAAAAAATTACAAAACAATAACATTCAAACTGATTTCTTATTGTTTTATGTAGTTTTATGCTACTGATTTAGACCACCTATTTGCAGATATGCTTTAAAAAATAATCAAATCACAGCAACAAGTAACATAATTTTAATACCTAATACCTAAAAAGTTAAGGTGATGTCAGTTGTTTTACACAAAACGAACACTGTACTTCACAAAAACATATTTTTCGTTAAAATATTTTCAAATTTGTGAGAATGACCCATACTTTAATATTCGTTTAATGACTTAACTTAAACTTAAGATGCACAAATTATTCATTTCCAACAAAAATGCTACTTGCAAGCAAGTATAAACTGAATTTCAATGCTATCAAAAGGGCTCCATGAACAGAAGGCAATAAGAAAAGAGGGGGAATTATATTGCATTGTACTGGAAGGAGGGATGGTATACAATCATCTTTTTTAATCACACATATTGGCGATTAGTGGCATATACCACAGTACATATAATAGCATGTACTGAACAATTGGATCGAAACACTATTTAATCCCAATGGCATGATCAATCTAAAATTTAAACCTGTTTGGTAAATAGCTCTAAAAACAGAACCCTGACAACCACTGAAAGTACACTTTATAACATGAAAGACCTTTAGATTTTTAAGTATAAGCCTTCAATAAAATACACAATCATTTTTTCCTGTGTATGCCTCCGTCTGGCCATTTTTTAAAACCGAAATAAACCAGGTGACATTAGCTTCCCTGTGAAACGCTAACTAGATGTTTTGATATTACCTATGAATTCTAGGATTCTGTGAGACGTCTTGGCATAAACTCTCGCATTAGCCGTGTCCCATTTCTGGGGCTGCAGCCGTCTAAGGCTGCATTGGAAGACCGAATGCGTCGCAGTGGTGCGATAAGGCTGTCACATTTCGATGGCTCCTTCAGCGGCTTACAAATGCATCCTTCTTTCGCCGAGTCGTAAGGAATCCAGCCAAACCATCCCAAGATCCATTGCTCAGATTTTTAGAAGGACGTGGCCTACGAAGGCTTTTTGCTGACCGCGTCCTCCAAAGGATGCAACCCCTGAATTGGGACACAGCTGTTGTTTGCAACCAGGAAGGGACATTATAGGACTCTTTTTAAATTTGTGCTTATACTGTTGTTCCATTTGGGTAACAAAATACTGCAAGTGTTAAAGAGTTTATAACATACAAGTTAATGCGATAAATTTCCTATCCCCAATCAACAATAAAATCTCTAAACCTCATTTTATTTCCCCCTCCATTATGTAGCAAGATTCAGAAACCTTCGTTTTTAAAGTTTCAACTATTCATTACCTGATTTAAAATCCTATCCACTTTACATATATGTGTGCTTGTTCCTCTTTGTCTGTGTCTGTGTGTTATGAAACGGAAGCATTTAAATACGTTCAGCTAGCACACTTGTGAATCCCACTAAACGTCTTTCCCTGAGTGTTAAGGCAAGCCGATGGGCAGCTGGCAGCCTTCACATTAAATAAAGAAGAGCATGGAGCCTCTTCAGCGAGATGTCCAGATAAGAGGCACACTGCCCTATGCAGCCCGGGGGCCTGGCTGCCTGCTGTCTGCTGTCTGCCTCCGATGCTCTCACGCCCCAGCTGTCTCTCTCCTCTGCATTGCTGCAAGAGGAAGCAAAAGAGGCTTTTTAAAGCCACAGCAGAGGAAGTACAGGCATGGCAATAGCTGTTTTTTTAATACACTATCATCAAAAACCACGTATTAACCCAAAAACACAAGGCGCTCTGCAGGTATTTTTTTCTTTCGAAAAGGGTCTTTCCTTCTCCTTTATCTGTCCAGACTCTCATTTCTGACAATCTGCATCCTTCCTTTTCTCTGAGTGCTATTATATCCTGTTGTCCTTCCCTGCCTCTGGCTATTTTTCTTTTTTGTTCCAATCTTCCATTGCCCCCCCCACCCCTCGCTTTCTAAGGTCCCTCCCCTGATGGACAGCCAGTTTTCAGAGTTCACCCCGGATATAACGCCCATTATGCTGGCCGCTCACACCAACAACTACGAGATCATCAAGCTGCTTGTGCAGCGCGAGGTGACTCTGCCGCGGCCGCACCGCATCCACTGTGCGTGTGTGGAGTGCGTCTCCAGCTCCGAGGCCGACAGCCTGCGCCACTCCCGCTCCCGCCTCAATGTCTACCGGGCGCTGGCCAGCCCATCGCTCATCGCCCTCTCCAGCGAGGACCCCATCCTCACCGCCTTCCGCCTGGGCTGGGAGCTTAAGGAGCTCAGCAAGGTGGAGAACGAGTTCCGGCAGGAGTATGAGGAGCTGTCTCAGCAATGCAAACTCTTCGCCAAGGACCTGCTGGACCAGGCGCGCAGCTCCCGCGAGCTGGAGACCATCCTGCACCACAACGGTGACCAGGCCGAAGACCCAGGCCGCAGCCCAGACAGCCACGACCTAGCCAAGCTCAAGCTGGCTATCAAGTACCACCAGAAGGAGGTAAGTGATGGTTACTCCTTTCTGGGTGTGACTGGGCGTATGGGAGTGAAAGAGAAGGGAGGTAGAACTCCCCTCGCATACAAAAGGCTATGAAAACTATGGAGAAATGTAGGCATGAAAACAAATGATGACAGTAGGGCCTCTCTGTCAGGTTTACATGAGTATGGCTGAGGAGTACATCACTGTGAGCCAGAGTGTGGCAAGCGCGTAACTAAGAAACCGAAGTGAAAGAACGCAGGCAGAGGTAGAAGGACAAGAAGGTGAAAGTGGCATCACTGTGTTTCTGTGGCCTCTGATTCGGCTGCTCCGCTCGTATGAGTTATAGTTAAAGTTCATTATCACATGTACTTAATATAATGAGATGCTAATTGTATGCAGATTGTTATGATTGATAATAAGAATTTTTAAAACAAAGTAGAGAAGGACCCGGGTCTTCAGTACAGTCCAGCTGTGGTCCTACGTTTGGCCACAGCATACTGGTACCTTTGCTATGGCAGCCAGATGCTGATGCCAGACTGATTGGCCCCCTCCCTCGGGGTTCTCTTACGTATGGCCCTCCCACATATCCCACAATCCCCCACCTGTGCTCCTCCTGCTGTCTCACACACTCCTCACTGTGCCAGTTGACCCTGACTTCTAAATGCAAATGATTCAGTAAACAAAAAGTGTCAACTAATGAATTGAATAACCTTTAAAAATATCATTTGCATAAATGAATTGTAATATAACAACTCAAACCGAATAGGAAAACCTGTTTACGCCTTAGACGGAAGGAGAGGATGACAACAGGAAAAAATGCAGGTAACTAAGTAAAAACTCAAATAAACTTAGTGATATTGACAACATTGTTGAAGGAAATACTATTCTTAGAGTGTTTGTTTTATGAAATAGTGGTTAAAAACAAGTGACTGACCAATCACAGTTACAGCTTGCTTGCCTTTTTGTTAATCCACCATCGTCCTGATCATGCTGATACATTTTAAAACCAAAAGCTAACTATATGAAAGGTGTGACAGTCACAGATTGAGCTGCCTGTTCTGCATTGCTGATTAACCACTCAACCTGCACATCTCTGCCTGAGGACGATTCTGTTCCACATCCAACTTCACACAGGTGCAGGTTCTCATGGTGGGACTGATCTCTCACTGCACCCCTGTTGGCCCCCACCAAGCAACAGCATGTGCCACTGAGAGTTATACTCTAGGGCAGATTTTCCTAACCTTTCCAACCACAAGGTTCAGCTATTCACCATTTATCACATTGGATGCCCAGATTGCCAGATTATTACTTTTTCCTGGCTGCGATGGGGGCTGCGTTTCCCTGCCACATTTCCATGCCACGCTGCTTGTGGCCACCTCTGGGCTGCCAATCAGTGGCTGACATCCTGGCGACTGAAGCCAGTCCGTCGCAGCCTCTGGCAAGCGGCCCGGGCAGGCCCTGCCGTGCTGTAACCACACCCTGTCGTACGGATCCAGGGGGCCTTGCCGAAGTCAGGGTTTTTAAAAATGCAAGACGCAAAGTGTTCTGATGAAATGGGGGCTTTGGCCAGGATGTAGCGGCAGGCGAGACAAAAAGGATGTTTAAGAAAATCTAGCTGCACAAAAATGAAAAAAGCTGATTAAAATAAAGCTGTAGCGAGACCAATTTGGACTTTTAGACGGTTGTAAACTGTGTATATTAGATTGTTCAGAGTGAGGCTTTACATTAATTGCACCTTCAAAATGCATTCATAGAACATTCATAAGTAGCATGTAAGTATACCATAACATCCTGACATAACAGATTTAATATACTGTACATTAAAAACAAGCAAACACAGGTATGTTAGGATGTTAAGGTATACTTACATGCTGCTTATGAATGTTCTATAAATGCATCATGAAGACGTATTTAATGTAAATAATCACCCAAACTTCCCTATCATCCGTTTATTGAGAATAACCAGGAACGTGGCCAGCAGACATCATCAAAAAAATATCCATTAGTCCAGGTATCTATTTTCTTAAAGTCAGAGAAACCAACAAATATTAAACAATAGCCCTCGAGGAGTGACGTTAGGGTGACGCCCATGGAGAAGCTGCCCCGAAACCTTACAACACGCTGCCTCCGTTTGGGTCCCACTTCACCAGCTTTGTGACTAAACCACAAATCCACTGTAGTTCTTTTCAAAAACAGTGTCATCCTAGACAGCGCATGACCAACATGCCACGTCACCTACAACTGTGTAATTACAGAGAAATAAAACAGTGCAAACTTGGGAACTTATCTATCGTGCTGGACTATTAATACACACTTATGTAAGTACCACTGCAAGTCTTCAGAGCAACCTGGCCGAGAATGATGGTTGACAGATGCATTATATTCTTTTAAAGCTGATTAAAATAAAGCTGTAGTGAGACCAAAAGCACAAAATCTCACTAAATATGTCTGGGTAGCGTGAATAAGAATAGTAAAGCTTTCCATTTAGGTCAACAATTAATGCTCAGTGAGAAAGAGGCTTATCTGATAATGATTAGAGAAAATTACCTTGTTTTATTGTATTGAATCCTTTTTCATGCTCAACCCGCAGAAAGCAGACAATAGCAAGAACAATGGCTGTTTACAGATAGCAACCTATCGTTATGTCCATCTCTCTCTTGCCCTGATGTTGGATAATTGCAGGGTCCCTGTGCTCCGGGCAGCCAAAGCAGCTGTGCAGGTGGTCATTTTAAGAGTAGAATTCACATCTTCCAACCCCCCCACCCCCCCACCTCCACCCGGCAGGTCAGAATGCAATTGACCACATGCTGGCCGCAATATGTCTTGGCATCGCAGCAACTTATTTGAGTTGCCAGACTGCACGCCTGCCCTTTATCTGAGTCATTGCCGTGGCAACAGTGCAGCCGGCGGGGTGGTAATGAAACTAGTCACCCGAGTCCTTGTAGGAATGGGTCAAGACAGATCAGAAAAATATGAAAATGAATTCTGCGACCTTTTACAATCAACATGTCTCATTCACTCGGCATAAATCCCCTGCTCCCTACCATCCCCTCCAAGTCTCCTTATAACATACTGGAGGAATTTTGTCTACATGGCCACCATGAGTTATCAATTTGACAGCACCTAATAATAATAATCAGAACCAGGATATGTATATTGGCAGATAGATAGTGCCTTGTGACACTTGTGACGATCATGAGTAAACAAGTGAAACATAATGCAAATAATCCTAGCGGTTTGCTAACAGTAATGTTAGCATTTCAGTAGAAACTCAATGGGATTATATAATTATACTGAATGCAGTGCTATAGGAAACGATGCTTGACCCCTGTGCTCCTTAGCCACAGATCTATGCAGGCCTGGCCCAGGGTATATGCGAGCCAAGCAGCAGCTTAGGAACTAGTGGCCACCAGGGGGCGCCCAAACTGATCAGCCTGTCAGAGTGGGGAGGAAGATGACAAATGACAAACTATGTGCATCAGATCTTGCTTAGGACCCCAAAACGGGTTGGGCCAGCCCTCTGTCTATCTGGCCCCCTTATTTCTTGGTCTATAATTTGACTAGTCATCCCTCCTTTAACCCTACCCACTCTCCTCAGTTTGTGGCCCAGCCCAACTGTCAGCAGCTCCTGGCCACACTCTGGTATGACGGCTTCCCCGGATGGCGTCGACGGCACTGGGCAGTGAAGCTTCTGACCTGTGCCACTATCGGCCTGCTCTTTCCTTTGCTGTCCCTGCTCTACCTGTTGGCACCACGGAGCTCGCTGAGCCTCTTCCTCAGGAAGCCTTTCATCAAGTTCATCTGCCACACAGCCTCCTACCTGACCTTCCTCTTCCTCCTGCTGCTGGCCTCGCAGCACATTGCCCGCACCAACCTGCATGTCCAAGGTCCTCCACCTACACTGGTGGAGTGGATGATCCTGCCCTGGGTGCTGGGTGAGAGGGGCAGTGCCTTTAACCTTTTCATCACTACATGAAAAACTTCTCAATTTTCTCAATTTAATTTATTCATCGTTTTATTAATATTACACTGGACAGTATTAAAAAATGGTTCTCATAAAGTAAAACTGTCAAACTTAGCAAGTAAATGTTAGTTAAATGTAATAGCACACATTGTGCTGTAATTGAAATCACTACAGATCAATACGCATATTCCATAGATTTTCATGATAATTCTTCCGCTATGTCATTATCAGATATTTTCTTGACAGCAGTCCATATGTTTTCTACTTCTTGATCAGGGTTCATCTGGGCAGAGATTAAGGAGATGTGGTCTGGGGGCTTCACAGAGTACATCCATGACTGGTGGAACCTGATGGACTTTGCCATGAACTCACTCTACCTGGCCACCATCTCCCTCAAGATCGTGGCATATGTCAAGGTTAGACAAGTCACTTTCTGAATTACTGTTTTGGTTTCAGACTTTTAAAATAATTTTCTTTTTTATGATACCCTGTCATCCATCCATCCATCTATCCAACCATCCATCCATCTTCTAACTGGTTTTCTTGGACATGGTCTCGGAGGGGCCTGGAGTCTGTCCCAGGCAGAATGCAGAACTACTCCCTAGAAAAGACAATTTGATACATTTTTTAAGTTGAAAAAATGGTAGCATATACTGTAACTTGGTCCTGTATGACGATTGTTGGCCTTCTTCTTGAAGCTAAATCTATCTAACATGGTTAGCTTTTTTGAGACTGAGGCACTGCCAACTTTCCTAGCTGCTGTTATTTAAAGTGGTACCTTCTAAACACTGAGAAGAAGCTTGAGACCTAAGGGAAGAAGGCCTACGGCATCAAGCCTTGGTGTCTCTGCTGAAATGCTCTTTTGGGATTCTCTAACTTTAGTTTTGTTCAGATAATGTGTGATATTCCTACATATGATATTTTGAGTGAATATTCCAGAAGGTGCATCTCGATGATCTCAGCTCAGGTTGCCCCCTCTGCAATGCAGTCATATTTTTGTGTGGGCTGGATCTGTCAGGCATTTCCTGGGTTTAGGCTTGAACAACTGCTCCAGCGGCTGGAGTACAGAGTGTGTGATTGTGTGTGCACTTGTGTGTACCCGTGTGCATAGATGCATTTGCAAGTGCTTGCGTGTACCTGCAGGTGTGTTTGTGTAGTCACTATGGCTATAATAATTCATATTGTCATTGTATTGTATTGCATAAATGTCTCTGTGACGTCTCTTTTAATGGTGATCTTAGTGCTGACCCAAAAACCTAGCCTAGATATGAATCCCTTTCACTACGAGTAATATTCTTGTTTTTTCATTCATTATGTCCCCATGAAAATGCATTAAAATATTAAGTTATTCATGGATTGTTTCTTACACAGGTCTTACCTATAGCCAGTAAGTTATGTTTTTGTAGATGTACGGTACGCAAAACACATCAAAGTACAAAAACATGGTACAGAGATCAAGACATCACAGAGGAATGTCTCATCCACTCAGGAAATTGATGTCTGATCAGAGCTACTACTGAAAATTAACATTAAATCTGATGAAAAAGCATGATTTTTAGCACGAAACTGACCTTTTATTAAACCCTTAACTTTCATTACATTTTGACATAAAGGGAAAAACATTTTAATGTTGAAGGAGGCGGAACTGCTCTCTGGAAAGGTGCGATTTGGGCATAAGGAGGCAGAGCTGGGCTCCGGTTACTTCTAAACCCTGATGATGATTATGATTTGGAAATTGAAATTGAATTGGATTGAAAATTGAATTTAACTTCTCCCTCCTTATACCTTTTCCAGTACAACAGTTCACGACCACGGGAGGAGTGGGAGATGTGGCACCCAACGTTGATTGCTGAGGCCCTGTTCGCCATCGCCAACATCTTCAGCTCTCTGCGGCTCATCTCTCTCTTCACGGCTAACTCGCACCTGGGCCCACTGCAGATTTCTCTGGGCCGCATGCTGCTTGATATCCTCAAGTTCCTCTTCATCTACTGCCTGGTGCTTTTGGCCTTTGCCAATGGCCTCAACCAGCTATACTTCTACTACGAAACACAGGCAGCTGACGAACCCAACCACTGCAAGGGCATCCGCTGTGAGAAGCAGAACAACGCCTTCTCCACGTGAGTGTGGCACCCCTCTGACACGGCACTCCGACTAGAGCATACGTGTTTTGTTTCTTTACTTAATATGACACACCATTATTTACCTTAAAAACATCTGGTGAAGTACTTATGAATGCCCACTGGCAATACTGCACACTTCCATCCATCTACCTTCCGATCACTCGTCCAGGACATGGTTTTAGGTACTGTTCCTTTGAAACTCCAAAGATAATGATAACATATCTAATTACTGTAGACATATCTTTGGTGAAATATGGCACTTTGAAAAATAGAAGAAATTGATTTCACATCTTACATTTATTTCACCTTTGTGCGTTCCAGTGGTGTTTTTTTTATCTGCCTCTCTTGACCATCTGCACAGAAATTCCCACATCTTTCAGGCAGTACTGTAGGGGTTCTGGCTCATTTTGGCGGTGAATAAATCTTGAACGTGTTCCTTAAATTTAACTTTTTGAAGGGATTTTTAAATTGAGGATCAATTAATTGTTTGCCCACTAAAGGCCCTTATACTTAGACATCATCATATCATGACAGTCAGTAGTGTAATGTAGTATCATGGTATTACTGGAATGTCCTTTGTATTATACATCAGAGGGGTGTGGCAAGTGCAGGAGTGATACCTTGAGACAGTATTTAAAGAACAAACCTTTTCATCAGTTTGTACTGCATTTAGTGGTCTAAAGTACACGCTGTTTCACAGTAAACATTAGGGCTCTTAGTCAGCTGTGGTATTAGGATCCTTTCAGGGGGGGAACTAGAGATTTTGAGCCCCATGAAAGCATATCATATTGGGGCCCTATCCTAGATCAATCCAGTTATGTGGCCCTTGGAATCGCCCAAATCCCCCCCTTCTGGGGGAAATATATTCTGCAGGGGATACTTGGCAAAGCCATTAGTCTTCTGCTCTGCCTTTGACAATGCAGATGCTTCTTAGACCTGTGCTTGACATTATTGTCTTGTTTACTTCTAGGGAGTCATGTAATCATGGTGGGTGAGAGGGTGAGAAGCCATACATAGAGTGTGATCCATGTATTCAGCATGTAGGACTTGAGCTGCCTGTGCTGATTTGCAGCAGCAGTAATTTCTACGGCAGGTCACCATGAAGTCCGGGACCATTTAATGGGCCAGTCTATGTCTAACATGTTGTGGGAGACTTTGGCAGAATTCGTACCTGGTTTTTTTTCATTTATGATCTGGAAGTGAAAAATATATAAACATGAAATAATATGGAGAAGAATGTTTAATTTGATATGAACCCATAATTTTTAAGTTCTTAGACTGCAGGATGTGTATTTTTTATTTATATAAGTCTCAACAACCTGACAATCCCCATCTGTCTCAATCTCATGTATTCTTTCTCCATCACGTAGGCTATTTGAGACCCTGCAGTCCTTGTTCTGGTCGGTTTTTGGCCTGATAAACCTCTACGTCACCAATGTAAAAGCTCGGCACGAGTTCACAGAGTTTGTGGGAGCCACCATGTTTGGGACCTACAACGTCATCTCCTTGGTGGTGCTGCTCAACATGCTCATCGCCATGATGAACAACTCCTACCAGCTCATTGCTGTGAGTCTGCTTGCAGAAGCATGAGAGCAGAGCTTAGAACATAAGAAATTTACAAACGAGAGGAGGCCCTAGTTATGTATTCACAAAGGCATCAATAACTCACTTGTAGGCTTGGTATGATACGTTCCAGCGATCTGATGTGTGTTCTGCTGAAATGTATATGTTCATTCTGAAGGATGATAAAAAAATACATTTCTGGGAGAGTAACTGAGCCAACTGTCTATGCTTTGCATATCGGTTGTTTCACATCTCTGATTCCAGCAGGTATAATTCAGGTATAATGTGGGGAACATTCGTATTTTAACTGAAAACAATGAGACAGTCATACTGTGACAAAAAATGTGCATGGTTTTTCATTAATGCAGACCCAGATTTTTATATATGCATGAGTATAGCCAGCTTTAAAAATCTGCAAAATGCAGCCAAGAAAATGTCCAGGAGAGCGGTTTCACATCCCACTATATTCTTTCTCCTCCTATTTCCCACCCTCGTCCTGGTGCTGAGCAGGACCACGCAGACATCGAGTGGAAATTTGCACGGACCAAGCTGTGGATGAGCTACTTTGACGAGGGGGGCACTTTGCCCCCACCTTTTAACATTGTGCCCAGCCCCAAATCGGTATGGTACCTGTGCATCTGGGCTCACGGGCGGCTGTGCAAACGGCAGGCACCTCCGCATCCTGACAACCTCAAGGAGTTCACTGTAAGGCACTAATGCAGCATACAGTCACACTGAGCCATAAAAGCACTGCACTAAAACCACTGAAAACACCATTAAAGTGTGGGATTTTCACCATTGTTTCTTACTGGCAGTTTCTACTGAATTGTAACAGTATCTTTGTTGTCTTTGAGTGCAGCGATGTGTCTTTTTCACAGCAGAGTCTGTAATTCTGCCCCCTGGGATAGGTGCCGTTTCTCTCCTCTCCATTTTTTTGTTGTCAATGCAACGCCTTGGTTTTCACATTTCATATTTGCCAACTTGCCGCAAACGGTTGCGAATTAAATATCTGAACTGGACCGACCAGCCTGTAATTTACGAGAGCCATTTATTCATGCAGACAGCGGCCACCCTTCTCCACCATCTACACTGCGATGTGTTTTTCACCTAAGGAGCCTGACAGCAGTGGAGTGAGGCTGAGGGGACAGTAACCTTTCTGCGTAAAGCAGTAATTTGATCGCATTGTTTGGTCATACTGCCTTTAATTATCTGGCTGTTTAGAACTGAATTATTCATAGTGATCTGATTGGGGTGAGGAGCAGATCCATTTGACATGGTGATGGAAGGACAGAACGGGCACTTTTTTTGGGAGAAAACTTATTTGGGGGAAAGAGATGAGAACAAAAGCAGACATGACCGAGGAAGGAAGACTGGGTGGCCTAATATGCTAATCACCTGATTTTGCCCTGCCCTGGCATTTCAGCATCCATTGCCCTGTCCATAACACTGCAATAAGCAAGATTTTAATACCCTCCTTTATAGGACAATATCATCTGCATCTACAACACAGTGGGAAAAAACGACAGTCACTCCCAGATCACCCACACACACATATACACACACTTACACCCACACACTTATGTTTTCAGATAGAGCCTTGGCAGGATTACATAAGAAAGCCTACTTTAAGCTCTAAAATATGTGCTGGTACTCTAGTGGTCAATGGAAAAAATTTGATCTCTGCTACAAATCAGAAATATATGCTTGTATTTCTAAAACTGATTTTTGGGCTTTAGCAGAAACAATGGTAAATGACTGTACACTAACCCTTATTCAAATGATGTAAAAATACTGGCAGCTGCATATAATTAATAGCAATCCAGGTGGTGAGAATTACTCTTTCGATGCTGAAATTCCCCTTAATTTTTTGTGTTTCAGGATCGCCATGCTGACAGCCTAATACAGAATCAGCATTATCAGGTACATGGCACAGCGTCAGGGGTCACCTCATAAAAGCAATTCTCATATTATTAGATTCTTTCTGTGCCCATAGGTTCCCAAGACTGTACAACTTCCACTCTTGTTAGAACTCTAAGAATATAATTGTTCCCTTTGATATCAAATACTTGTTTTTTTTTCCCCTGGTCTTTTTAGCCCTGTCTTTTATTTCCCCAATTTAGAACAATTTACCATGCTTTTCATTTCTGGCTACCAGTTTATATCCCTAGCAATTCGTTCAAAGTCCCTTCCTTAAGGGTAAAGCAGCAGTGCACAATATCTACAGCCTAACTACAAGAAATGAGTACAACCTCTTCTTCAATAGCTATGAAATTCAAGAGCAGCAATGGGACCTGTTTGGGTGTGGGACACAGCACTGTTCCTTTGTATCTCTCCCAGGAAGTGATCCGGAGCCTAGTAAAGCGCTATGTGGCTGCCATGATCCGAAGCTCCAAGACAGACGAAGGGCTGACAGAGGAGAATTTCAAGGTGCGCGATTGCGTTGAGGATAGCCACATCACAGTACTATCAGCATGCGTGGAATGTGTGAAGGCTGCCAGGTCATGGGCATAAAATCATACACATCCACAAATCTTTGCATGAAATGATGTTTTAGGTTGACTTGAAGTTCTAAATGTCAATTCAGTTGTAATGTGTTTGTATTTGCTTTCTGTAGGAATTCTTTTACTCCTGCCTATTTCACAGTAGTTGTAGGGTGTCATTAGAGACAAAAGGGCACATTTTAAAAGGAAGCAGAAAGCAATGGTACCTTGCTTACAGTCCTATTGTGTCAATCTTTTTCACACCACATGAGAGTATGTGACATGAAATATGCTTAAGCTAAATTAGCATGTCAAACCTACCAAAGTCCACGAAAGGCTTTGCAGTTCTCTGTTTTGCCTAAAATAATGTTCCCACCAAGTCAACCCCTTATTCCCTCACTCTATCCAATACCTGCTGTTCCTGCCAGGAGCTAAAGCAGGACATTTCAAGTTTTCGCTACGAGGTCCTGGATCTACTGGGGAACCGCAAGCCTCCACGCCAGACCTACACCTCCAACAATGAGACCACAAAGGCAAATGCCAATGAAACCATGGACGGTCAGGCATGGGGAACAGTTGGGGCTCCAGGTGAAGAAAGAAACTGGGGCAAGCCTAAGGGTGTGTCCTTCAGGCTGTCAAGCTCCAAGACAGCTACGTGGGAGTCAGTCTTCAGTGTCTCTGCCCTCTTCAAATCCATGACAGGCATGGAGGTGCAAACAACAATGGAGAAAGCTAAATGCAATGGGGTGAGAAAGTCCTCCTCATTTTCATCCTCCTCCTCACTGGCCAGCAACAGAGGTAAGCTGCGGCGCTTGTCTGGATCCAGGAGGAATTCCTTCAGGCAGCTTGGCCGGCTTTTCTCCCGCACAACCACTGGCCTACCAGGCCTTAACCCTGGACCTGGCCACAGCACTTCAGATGGATTGTCACAGCCTGCTGCAGTGTTGCAGGACAATAGGCCTACTGCCACCGAGCAGGTGACACACAGTGAGGTGCACCTCAATCAGGTGGGTCTGGATTCCCAGACCAATGGACAGGGCACCTTACCCCCATTACCCCCCATGGGCTCGGCCCCTTCCCTGCACTGTGCTTCCAGCTTCACTGCCTCTAATGCTCGCCTTCTTAACTCTAACGACAATGTTTCTGAGGGCTGCTCAGGACCCTCTGATGGGCAAGGCACCTCATTCATTTGGGAGAACCAAGAGGACTCTATTACTACCCACCTGTAGGAACACTATGGCAGGGGAGGGCTGAATAGCCCGTTGAATTATTTACCAGGGCCGGTGGCTAATCTTCTGAAGCAGTAAACAAATTATTGTTTGCTTAAAGGTAAGAAGACAATTAAAAATTTATAGATAAGTAAAGAGCTTAATAAATCCACTTGCAGTGCATACTAGCAAGTAAGTCCTTGGGATTTATACTGGCGTGCTTGCCTCCATCAACCTTTTTCTTGCCGTTTAGGATATAAACACCTGCATTCACAAACAGACCCAAGCAGGCTTCTGTTTGCCTTGTACATGTTTTGGTTTGTTATGTGTTCCTGTTCGGGTCATTGGGTGCCCCAAGGTACATTTGAACTGCACCCAAGCTGGCCGCATTCCATGGCTCATGCGATGGCTCTTCCACATGTAAGGCAGCACATAGACGGACACGTTATCTGGGATGCAAAAGGATTTGCTTCTTGCCAAAACGTCTATGGTATTCAAATAGAAAGCATGTTTTGGCTTAATCTATCTATGAAAATATCCCCCATTAATGGAATAGCAGTTTGTCGCTTGTGTCATCCACAGAAGGGTGGACTTTAGTAGCAACTGAGTACATATTCTGAATTTTAATTCGAAATAGATGATGTTAACATATGAAATCTTAGTTCTGAGCTTCAGCCCTCATTTGTGAACCCAACTCTGTCATCCGAGTCAACAGTTGGTCAGGGGTATGAGAGAATGTGTGAGCTGGGGTGGCAGACTGCCTAAAGCAGGCTGAATTTTAATGAGTGACGAGAATTGCAAGAGGGAAGCTCGCAAACACCCACTTCTCCTTCCGAATTACACGCCGTTCAGAGCGCTGTCTTCACTTGCTAAGAAGGCCTTGTCGATAGCCCGTTCCTGACAGCACAGGTCACTTGCACTGCTGAAATGAGCCTTATTTTTTCCCCGCAAACGGCTGAAAACTGTTATGATGGGGAGCTGATATTTTATGCAAAACCACCCGGTTGTGTGCGGCGTCAGACTTGAGATGCTATGAGATGCAGGTGGTGATCTCTGTGGTTTATCTGGCAGGAGACAAGTGGTGACTAAATGTGCCAGAATATTTTGCTGTGTTCTGGAATGATAATTACTTGTGGGAAGATTGGATGTCAAGGTATAGTCATTACGGCGCAGTCAAATCTGAATTTATGTGAAGTGGACCTCAGACATATTCTGCAATAAGACTGCACTGCGGCCGATATGGAAATACACAAATGTACATTGCGAATACAGGATGTTATGATCTAGTAATATAGCATTCTAATTTGAATTTCAGTGCTGGAATTTCAAAAATTCACACTATATGTTTTATTGCAGTGTAATGTAAAAGAATGGCATCAGGGTACAACATACTTTTTTTCTTGAGCTACTTTTAACATTTACTTTTACCAAATACAGTAACATTTTTTCCCAAGTTATCTGAATGAAAAGAAAAGCTAATGAACATACATTTTTAAAATTAACAAAGAGCCTTTTAAAAAAAATAGTGTCATCCAAATATGTCTTTGGGAAAGCTGAGGGATTTAGTGGAAGGAAGAAATGGAAGGAATTAAAAAACAAAAGTGTGAGACAGATAAGAAAGGAAACAGAGAGCGAGATGGTATTGAAGCAGAGAGATGGGCACTCAAATGTACCTCAAGCAAAACATGAACCACTCATTTTCATATTTTTCTGCTGTACCACTAGGATATTTTGTGTATGGATATATGGGTGTATTTTGTCTGGCATTTTGCTGCATTTTAATTACTCAGTTCTATCTCCATATATGTCCTCTGACAGCACTACATTATACAGAGATGGTGTGGTCTGTGTAATGTTCGTGATTCACAAATAGAATAAAAGATTGTGAAACGGCCAGCTGCTTGTATTCAAAACATCTTAATAAGTACATTGGTGAACTGTTAAACTGTTGATAATCTTTTGCTCTTGCCATAATGATTTTTTTTTATAATAAATTGCAATAAAACCTATTATCCTTTCCAAAGCTCTGCTGTACTCATTCAAACAAGGGAGGCAGCAGAAAGTGAATTAGTTGCAAGATTTTCTGGGAAATGTCTGTTCTATTAACAAAAGTTATAAAAACAACCCATAAAAACATTTTTGGACATGAAATAATATTGATTAACAAATACAGAATGACAGTTAACATTCAACACAGGCAACTATTTGTACATCCCCATTGTGGCAAATATGAAGGAGTGAGTTCTCACTAAGGAAACACTGTGTTATGGAAGGCTTTCCACACATTTCAGCAAGCATGTGACTGAAAGTGCCCCACACCTTACATGACATGGGCACGCTGGCCGTCCTGTCACAGGACCTCCCTCATGTGCCCCCAGCAGCCAGCTGCGCGACAGGTGACATAAAATCCGCTTTAAATAAATTAGGGCTCAGGATACATCTGGTATTCAGAATTATAGGTTCATGGTGTCATATTCATTTAAAACTTATTCTTCTTTTGTCACAGAAGTTATTGCTCTTTGCTGTATTATTATTATTATTATTATTATTATTATTAATTTGTGTTTATTTCTGTGTTTTTGCCATTGATAAATGACTATTGGTCATTTCTCCATTAGTAGGCTACATACTCACTATGGCAGCACTCGCGTATCTTCGATGTGGCAATAAAGCTTTTTGACTTAAACGTAACTCATCTGAACGTAACGTAGCGCATCACTCGTCTCGCAAAATATACCATGTACTAATGTTTATTGGTGTGTTCCTGATAATCTCTGTGAGGGCCCCCACTTTGCTGTTATTCAGGGATGGCACCAGATATAAAGCCATAAGTGATCACACTTGTGAACAGTAGCTTAAAAAGGTGTCCAGCTTGCACTGTACTTTTGAGCTGCATAATGAACCTGAATTGTCTCAGTAAACACAGAGCTGTATCAAATTAAGTACTTGTAAGTTATCTGGGTAAGAATGTTTGCTAATACTGTAATTATTACTTTGGTTATCCTCACTGGTGATTTGGACTGAGCAGATAACACCTGTGCAATTCCAGTGCATCTTGATATCTGATACTGCCCCCTGGTGGAAAGTGAGATAAAGAATATTAAGAGTTTTTCTCTCAGGCCCCTTTGGTATAATAGCATCTCTTAGTCACATGAACAGATATATTTGATCAGCTATATTTTCCTGTTCATATGTACTATGCAATACAAGTGGTGATCGATCTAAAATAAAATATTATATAAAAATACATTGACAATTTAATAGAAACTTTTTCAATAAACATTTTATTTACTTGACAGTTCAAGCTGTATTTACTGGAGCAATTTAATTAGTAGAAATTGTGTTGATATTGAAAATATTCTAAAACACTGGTCATATTAAGCTGGATGCAATTTGACCAAATTAAAATATAAGATCAGAGTGTCCTCATTTGTCAAAAATATGTGTAAAGTGGGTCAGGAAATCTGATTTATAAGATGTTACCAGGGTGTGATCATCAAATGCCTCGTCCTTCGATGCGTGGCAGAGCCCGGGATTGGTGGAGAAGGACAGGCTGACAGTGGTTTGGCAAGCAACTTAGGCAGAAAGGAAATTAGTGCAAAAAAATGATCATTTGGAAGCTATACAGGGAAAGGCTGTGCCCATGTGTTCCGCTCCAGCTAAAAAGTCTTCTCTGTTAATGCACAGGAACCCAGTAAAATGTGACTGTGTCCAGAAACATGCCCTTTCATTATGGGATATAGACCCAGTAAAAGTCAATCCACCTCCCCTAATCCCGGCTATTAAATTTGTATCTGAATAATAATGTTTTGTGTGGCTTAAGTCCGCTTTATGGCTTCTTCGGGACAGACCGAAAGTCTGTCCAAGACATGGTTTGGTTCGCCTCGCATGCTGTCCAACTACAAGGCTGACACAGGTTTTTTTTCTTGTTTTTTTTTTTTTACTTGCTACTTTCAGGGTCTTTTTTTACTTTCTACAAAAGGTGCAACTGCGTTTGTTGGAATAAAGAATGAAACTGCATAAGAAGCAGAATCTATGAAACATTATGTAGGATGTATCTAATATCACAACAGAAATAAACTTTGTTAATCAAAACTGTTTGAAATACAGGTATTGTGTTTGACTTTTTAACTGAATTCATGAGATGTAAAACAACATCCATGCTCATTCACAAAGTCTACAATGTTAGTGCCAATTCCATTAGATACACAGTACACTGCATGCTTGACAATGAATGTCTATGCATAAGCATTAAGCACACGTGCCCTCATGCATAAAGTTAATTAGTTGGACAGACACCTTTAGAAACCAGTTTGAACAGAAGAGCACGCAGCCTTGGGCTCCTCAGGGTGTCTGTAGTCGCCACTGACAGCAGAAAGTTACACACCTGACTACATACCATCTGTCTCTTTGGAAGTGACGCAACGGGCTGCTGTCACACCTGCTGCAGCTTCCCTATTGGCTGTCTTTTACATATGCTTTACACTTCAGTCTCCAAGGGTGCCAGCACCCAAGGTATGACCCAACAAGTACTCCGACACCTTCCTCAGCTGTGCCAGAAAAGGTGACTGCAGCCCAGCGCAAAAAAAAATGCAGGGCTGAATTTGTTAGACTTGAAGACTGCGTTGATCATGGAATGGTGTATCATTTAAACTTAAAAGAATAAGATTAGCTTTTTTACGAACATACTGCATGTGAATGTAATTGTTTTATGGTCTGTTATTTGTTCTGTCACATGATTCATGCAATAGTTCCATGCAATTTCCAGCACTGATAATGTTAAAAAGTCTTATCCATTGCAAAAAGAACAAAACAGAGGGAGTTTCCCAAAACTGTCATAGGGCAAAGATGATCTTATTAATTAATTATTAATTATTAATACTTTATTGATCCCCGTGGGGAAATTCTCTTTTACGCTTCCCCAGTTTGTTCTCTGTAGGTGAGAGCAAGCTGGCTGCGAAGGGCAGCCACCCATAGCAGCACCTTGGGAGCTGGGGGTTAAGGGCCTTGCTCAAGCACACGCAGATGTGCCGAGGCCGAGGCTCGAACCAACACAGAGGCTTAGCCCACTGAGCCACACGCTGCCCCCCCCCTTTTTTTTATTTTATAGTTATCTTAACCATTACAAGAGCAGTCTGTACTACAAAACAGGGGCAAGTTTCCCAAAAGCATCATAGCTCAAGGATCATCATGTAGTGTATCCTTTATGAATATTTATTAACTTTCCACTGCCATCTTACTAGTGATGGAGAAAATGACGCTTCATAACCCTTATCTTGTATTTTTTGACCCCACTAGATGGTGCTCTCTGCTCAAAAAAAGGGCACGAAGCATGCCCCAAAGTAAACCAAGAGAACAGAGAGCACCATCTGGTGGGGCCAAAAAATACAGCAAAAGGCTAATGAGGCATCATTTTGTCCATCACTACATCTTACATTTTGGAAATTTTCCTGCTAGCACTGCTACTTTGTGCATCTACTTGCAGCACATGCAACCCAGAAATAGGAGCATCTTTATATTACTCCCAACAATTGTTTCTGACTCACAAAAATTAATTCTGACAAACCCCACACACAGAGCGGACAAGATTCAAACCCCCCAGTCCTGAAGGCATAAGGCAAAGGTGTCACAGCCACCCTCTCACCCTTCATGTGTGCATTGTCACGTGAATTCTATTAGTCTATGAGTCTATGCAGGTATGAAGGTGGGACGTTCGCTTTCAGTTACGTGTCAATGAGTTTATTCTGCGCCTGTGAACGTCAGTGGTCCTGACATATCTGCATGTATTAATTACTCTGTCTATCTCTTTTCTGTGTCCTAACATCTGTGGGCATTGTGTGCCAGCATGGACCCATCGTGTATATCTGTCTATTGTGAGTGCAGACTATTTATAGGTCCATGCCAGTCTTTCTAAGGCTAAAGTTCTTGGTGAGGTAGGGGCACATCCCTGGTGAGGTAGGGGCACACCCCTGGTGAGGTAGGGGCACACCTCTGGTGAGGTAGGGCCTAGAGTAGCCCTACAGAGAACATGGGTGGTTAAAGTCAAGCGGTTTTGCTGGGTAATTTATTTGTTTGTTTGTTTGCTTTATTGTGCTTATTTTAATTTCTTTTTCTTCTTTTAAATTGTCTGTAATGCACTTTGATTAAAACTGTGCTCCATACAATAATGATTGCTGCAGTTGTTGGCAAATTCGTATATTCACTCACAAACCCACCACATCTTGATTTTCCACTTAAAAAAATCCTGATATCACAGTTAGTAAATTTCTAAAAGAATACTGGGACCATAAGTGAAACCTGGAGTGTTAATGAACAAGAGGTCAAAAGATTTCCCAACGAACTGATCAAATGGTTTCAAATGGACAGCAGCAAGGCACAGAAAGATCGTTGAAATTTAAATGAGTGTATAACTTGTATTAACATAAATATATTAGATCAACAGCAAAGGACAAAATGAATCTAATAAAGACAGAAAAAAGCAGTAGGTCCAGATACACAACTGCAGAAGAGGATACGCACATCACAGTCTGTAGGCTGAGAAACAGATGCTGACTTACAGGTCACAACTTCCTTAACCCTTTACGTGTCTGCTCGACCAAATGGTAGACCGTTTAAATGGTGACGACCCTTTAAATCCGCTGCGTGTTGCGTTACAATACCGGGCTGGGCATTCAGTTCAGTGCTTGGAGAGCATGCAATACTCAGATGGTGCTGTAGTGTGAAAACAGGGGTTACCTCATAAGCGATCTCTAGCGTAGAGGAAGAATTTTGGGGACTCCCTCCAAGTTGTCGCATATACAGTAAGCGGCTTCGAAAGTAAGCTGATGTTTTAGATAAAATATAAATTCAGAGCAGTTATTTAAGCGAATGGTTGACAATAAACCCCCCCATCCAAAAAACTGATGATGCAGGAATTTTTTTTTACAACCCGAATTCTGGAAAAGTTGGGACGTTTTTTTAAATTTGAATAAAATGAAAACTAGAAGACTTTAAAAAGGTCCATTAGCGCCGTTGTGTCCTGTGGGCCAAGACTCATTTGAAATGGACTGTTTCAAAGTGGGAAAGTGTTCTATGGTCAGATGAGTCGAAATTTGACATTCTTGTTGGTAATCATGGACGCCATGTCCTCCGGGCTAAAGAGGAGGAAGACCTTTCAGCATGTTATCAGCGTTCAGTTCAACAGCCAGCATCTCTGATAGTAGGGGAATACATAAAGTATGGGCAGCTTGCATGTTTTGGAAGGAACTATGAATGCTGAAAGGTATATAAAGGTTTTAGAGCAACATATGCT
>JAAGVU020000002.1:15511025-15545166 GCA_011763525.2 Mormyrus iriodes
TAAAAACAGTCAGTATGACAGAGGCAGAACATGAATGCAAGTTAGATCATAGAAGGCCACCATGGAAAAAGCAAGACAGTGAGTCAATGGCTGTCAGATTCCACATTTGATCCCCCAGATGAAATTGAAACACCACTGCAGTACTTAAAGAAGATGTTCACTAACAAGATGGTTCAACATATTCCTAACCACACTAATTGGTTTGGATATCCCATTAAAACCACCTCTCATGAAATTGAATCTTTCCTGGCCATTCTTTTGTACATGGGAGTTTTCGAATGCCCATCCATAGACGATTACTGGCACCATCTGTCACGGTACAGCCTTGGAGCTGATATTATGCCCATCAAAAGGTTCAAGTTGTTACACAAACTACTGACAATGAGCAGTGTGAAGGCAGCCAGGATCAGTTTTATAAAGTCTGCCCACTGTTTGAAATGCTGAGGAAGCAGTATCTCCTTATTCCATCCACTTACAGGCAGAGTGTAGACGAAGTAATGGTGGCATAGAAAGGCACACAGGCAGGGAATCTGTGTCAGTACATTGGCAATAAGCCAGATAAGTGGGGTTTCAAAGTCTTCTGTCAAGCCAGTTCTTGTAGCATTGTATATGATCTCTTACCTTATCAAGGGAAATCCACATTAAAAAAAAATTTTGAAAAAAGAAAAACACAAAGATTTGATATTGTAAGAAACATTTCATAAATGTTACTTTTACCTTTAACGGCTCCCTCTACTGTTTGGTAGACTTTTGTAATAAACAAACTGCATGGTCAGTGTTTGAAAGAACTATTGATTTTTGTTTTTATTGGCCTAAATAGCTCAGAAATGATTAAAAAAATATTTTTTCAATGCATTTTTCTGGGTGTGTCACTTAAAGGGTTAAAGAGTAAACATATAACTTGCAATACAGTCTAGATATTGTAATGTATGTGTGATGGCAAGCTACAATACAGTACCTGTAATGTACTAAATATTTTGTTACATAAAAAGAAACTCACTGTACTGTATGATAAAATATTTCACTGCAGCTTCAGGCACTGTCTTCTGTCTCAGTCCCATTATTTGCTATGGTGTGCATCTTTTGATTTTGTAGTGAATTTGTACCATATTTTTCATGAAATTTAACTGAAATCTCTTATTATAAAATGTTCTGATTTTATAATTACATTAATATTTGCTGTAGAGCATTGTGTGTATATTACAGTACTGTGCTAATGTCTTGCCTCTCCCCTATAATTATTGAGATACGCCCAAATTGACATGCATTCAGTAGTCCCGGTCCCAAATGTGGACAAAAGGTGACGGATATCTGCATTGGACGTTAGATGACTAGAAAAGAGTATTTTGGATGGAGAAGTCTAAGTCTGAGGTGTTTGCATCATGGAGGCGTAGGGTAGATGAAATGATGCTGGAGAACTGCTTCTTGAGGGCATGTAGCCATATAGGAAAGTAATGGGTTTAATCCCTTTTCAAAAACTTTTCCCCAGGCCCCGTCTTGGAGGTGGACCCCCCCGTTTAGCAAAATGTACAGAAGGCCCCAACCCCCTGGTTAGCAAAATCTACCTAAAAGTACCCACAAAATTTATTTCTGGCTATGAGCCTGGTTTGATGTGTTCTGACGGGTGTATTGGAGGAAATGTAATGGTGTACAGATATTTTGGTGCTGGGAAAGTGTTTCACTTTTTCTCAATTGCTTTGGCACATTTCATGAAACATACTTAACATTCTCAAGACTATAAGAGCGTTTTTCAAAACAGTGCATGCATATAGCACAACACTATGGTGTTTCTGCAAAAGCCTGTAACTTACACAAAACAATTAACTCATGTCTCAAGAGCAAATAATTCCACCAATGAATTAATCAGTGCAAACCAAAATGAAAAGTACAATCAGCATTGTTTTAACCACCATCAAAATGCTTCAACACAGTGAAAATGCTTAAATGTATCGTCAAAATATCAGTGTAAGTACGCTCCCGAGCTCCTAAATTCTGAATGATAGTTGGTTCCCACTTTCTCATTGACAGACTGATCATTTTTCTTTAGTAAACTGATACATATGTCAAAGACACCAGTTTCAGCATTGCATGGCTCTACATTACAGTATGTAAGGTTCACTGGCAAGATAAAGCACTCACAAGCACATGTAACTTCTTCACATCTCAAAACAGTACAATAGCAAACAAAAAAGTCACACAGCGCAGTGTAACACAAAAATAATAAAATGACAACAAAACCATGTACTGGGAGCAACAACACAACATTGCCATATCACTGCAGTTTTTGAACATTTTATGAACATTTTTAAATCATTTAGAACAGTTTGGTGAACTGTTTTCCATGTGGGAGCTAACAGGATGATTCCATGCATATATAGTTTTGGGTGTAAAGTTATTACAGTGGGAAACTACAAAATCTATTTTGACCAACAAAACTAAAGCAACTGAAAATTGTGCCAAATGATGACAATTATACAAAACAATTTGCATATATGAGCTAAAACATCTGGAAATTTGTGTGAAGTAATGATAAATGATATTCTGCTGTGCAGAGTGACATTATGGTGTGGGGATTACACTTGTTATTTTGCAAATGTTAATTGTCATTTGAGAAATGTTCCAAAGCAATCGAGAAAAACTGAGATGTTGGATATTTACAAAGACTAAAGACTGGTTTATACTTCAAAACTGACCGGATGTGCACACCTGCACGCGGCCATACACAGCAGGCACACACCCACTCTGTTTATACTACAAATTTGGGGCGAGCGAATGCGGACACCTCCCACATATGCGCAGCGGTATCGGTCTCGCAGATACTTCCATCTACATCTTATAGTGATGGAGATTACGGCTCACTGAAGGGAGCTGAATCTTATGCCTCTATTACTTTCCAAGAGCCATGCAAAAGAATGGCTCATCGTTTTTTTTTCTTCTTCTTATATTACTATAAGATTTACTATATTTATCTGCGCAGTAGTCACTAATATAATGATAATATTGGGGTCTGATTCACACTTACACATCCCACCAATATAATTTCATTTTGCATGTGTGATGCCTTATCCTTCTGCTTTGTTAGTGAATTACAGCGCTCACAAAAAGTCTTTGGACGCTTTCTTAATTCTGTAAAAATGCAGTAAATGTATTGGTTTCATAACAAAAAGCTATTGACAAGCAATCTTTAACGTATCTGCACGTATCTTCCACGCAGACATTTTCTTTTGATTAAGCGTCATCATTTTTTTGGCGAACTCATTCAGTTCTGTTCTTGCCATTTTGCTATCAGTTGCAATTGCAGTCCTGGCTCCCAAACAGATACTAAACACAAACACAAAAAAGACTTTCTGTGAGCACTGTACATTTGAAATGCTAAAGCCTGCTTATGTGATTGTTTCTTGTTTTAATTAGACCTGAAGTGCATTGTGATCAGTA
Organism: Mormyrus iriodes; assembly: GCA_011763525.2. Lineage (NCBI taxonomy): Eukaryota > Metazoa > Chordata > Actinopteri > Osteoglossiformes > Mormyridae > Mormyrus > Mormyrus iriodes. The sequence continues at coordinate 15,514,461 of JAAGVU020000002.1, forward strand.
TATTTTCACAAGACTCTGAAAATAATGAACAATATTTTAATAAAATCAAGTTTTCAATAAACGGACTATTTTAACTGAACGTTTGATCCATTGACAAAAGGTTCGATAGAATCGGTTCCATAAACTGAGCTTTATACCTGCTGCTATGGGCCATTTGGATTCCTGTTGGTTACACACCGATCAGCCATAACATAAAAACCATTGACAGGTTATGTGAATAACATTGATTATGATGTTACAATGGCACTTGTCAGGGTCAGAGCTCCAGTCTAAGGTTGGAGTCCGACAGAAAGTAAAGGGTAAGGAAAATGGGATAATTGGACAAACAGGGTAAGGGAATAAAGGAACACCAGTGGAAGAAGGGGTATTTTTTTTAATCGTTATATTTTATTCACACACACACACACACACGAACACTGAACGAACAACCCGGTGCAAGAGACTTCAAGAGTGACAACGGCCAAAATAACAAACAAAACCCCAACTACCGAGCGCAAACCACTGTTAATCTCAGCTAAGTGCAAAAAGGAAAGGGAAAACAAAAGACAAACACTTCTCCTGACTCCCTAACCAAATACACCGAACCCAACACGCACTCGCAAAATAAAAATGGCAGTCACTCTCTACGCACCAATGCACACACACAGGCAGAACACACACAAGCCAAGGCGAAGGTAACCAAAGGGGGCGAGCGAAGACGTAAAAACCAAAAAACCGGGCGGAGTGATCGGAAGCCAAATAATCAAAACCAAAAGACAGCGAAAGTACAGAAAAGGGCGAGGCAGGAATCGGAAACCAAAACAATCCAAAATCATACACAGGCAATACAAAGCTGAGAAAAGCACAATAACCAAAACAATAAGCAGAGCAGGGGAATGGTCAGAACGACGTCCTTTTCAGGTCTGGGGACCGGAGGTGTGGAACGGCGCGGAGCTCAGAGGGAGGAGGGCGTGACAGGAGCCCGGAGGCGGAGTGGAGGACGGGCTGAGGAGACGGGTCTGCAGGCGGAGCAGAATGAGACAAACGCAGCTGCAGAAAACGTGCCGTAAGAGGAGGGACATTATATTTTAAGCAAGTGAACAGTCAGTTCTTGAAGCTGATGTTTTGGAAGCAGTTAAAATGGTCAAGTGTAAGGATCTGAGCGACTTTGACAAAGGCCAAATTGTGACGGCTAGATGACTGGGTCAGAGCATCTCCAAATCGGCAGGTCTTGTGGGGTGCCTCTGGTATGCACTGGTCAGTAACTACTAAAAGTGGTTCAAGGAAGGCCAACCGGTGAACCAGCAACAGGGTCATAAGCACCCAAGGCTCAGTGATGCGCATGGGGTGCAAAAGCTAGCCTGTCTGGTTCGATCCCACAGGACAGCTACTGCAGCACAAATATCCCTGAAAAGGTGAATGCTGGGTGCATGCGTGTCATTTACACTATGGGAAGAAGCTAAGCCAGTGGAGGCAGTGTGATGCTCTGGCCAATGTTCTGCTGGGAAATCTTGCTATGTCATTCATATGGATGTTACTTTGACACATACCACCTACCTAAACATTGTTGCAGACCAAATACACCCCTCCATGGCAACGGTATTCCCCGATGCCAGTGGCCTCTTTCAGCAGGATAATGCACCCTGCCACAAAAAATGTTCAGGAATTATTTCAGGAACATGAAAGAGAGTTGAAGGTGCTATGTGTTTTACAGTTTATTTCAAGTGAAACAAGACTTTCTTACAAGCAAGTAGAAGGTATCTTTGATACGATTGTTGATGATCAGATGCTAAATCCAGTAAATAAGGATAATGCACCCCCTGCTGGATGTGTTACAACAGATTTACCACCCGATCTGGACTCCATTAATAATGAAGTCTGCCGTATTTTAATTTTTCAATCCTAGTAACAGCAGGGAGTCTCCCGCAAAGTGACAGCAGCTTCCTGACAGCCACAAATGATGCGCAATGTCCCGGAAACCTATTCAGCGGCGATAAAATTAGGGGGCAAGAAGAAGTTTTAACACTGCAAATTTGTCGGTAAATTTCACTGTCACGTAGCCTCTAGCCCAGTTAGGCAGATTGTACCGTCAGTACCCCGCAGTCGTCAGACCCAAAGTATGCCCGTAATACCTCCCAAACCAAGCCAGCGCCTCCCTCATCTGCAAGGTCAAATTTCAGAACATATCACCAGGGCTGGAAATTAAGCCCACCCGCTTAGACTAAGGCCAAATACAAAAACTAAACACTAACCTGATGGCTAGTAAAAAAAAAAAAATGTCGGACTACAAATTTTACTGAACTAGTCCAGTTGGCTAGTATCAAAAATTAAATTCCACCCCTGTCCAGCTCTATGCCTTCGATATTAACTAAGGCATACCCCTACCTAACAACTGGTGAAGTGTGTGGTAGATTAACTTCTTTCCCTCATGAAAACATTTCGATTCATGTTGATTCATTATAAGAAGACCTCTATCGATATGCTGCTTCTGCGTGGCTACTCCTGAACGACTTTATATATTTAATAAATCGTTTAATTGTACTCGTGTGGAGGTGACAATTAGTGATTATATTGCACAGAAATCCTGATAATATTTATCTCTAAAGAAAGCAACGCATTATGAAAAATATCTCTACTTGTTCTAATGACAGACACCCATCACAGAATCTGGTCGGGAATAATGAAACTGAACCAAGTCCAGTAAGATTCTTTATTTGCCCATCTTTAACTATCTCTCTTCCTATAAAATGGGTGTGCATGTGGCCTGTGAAGAGGTATATTGAGATGAAATATTCTTTTTACAAGAAATTAAAAAAAAAAACTTCAATCCAACGTCGTTCACCAGGTGGCGCTTCTTGACTATAAAATAACTGACCAACGTGCACGTCATAGTGCAAATGATGCAAACCAATTTGAAATGATATAATAAGGAAATAATGACTATTAACAATTAAAAAGCGCTACTATGAGAATAACTATGACCAAAAAATACCTACTACGTGCTTTGTGCGTATAACAATCAGTTGGGTAAGTTGTCTTTAAACATCCTGAAGAGAACAGAATCCTTCAGATTATCAAAATACCATTTATAAATAAACGGTGCATGAACGCTGCTATTAATTTGCGCACTTACAGAACCACTGAAAATTTTCTAAAACTTTTCAAAGGCCACGGATCTTTAAGAGCAAGTAACATTCCTCACTTTTGTGTTAACAACAACGTTACTGTTACGCTTCGTTTCCTTGGTAAAAGAGCAAAACGCAATGCAAAACACTTCCACCTCTCCCCCCTGCACTTAACAGAAGCTTAATTCCCCGGAAGGAGCACATGCAGCGCTTCCCCTTTTCCGAGCCAACCAATCACGCATGTTTCCGGTCGGGTCGTTTTTACGATTGGCCAAATGGTGACACTACTGCGCCTTTGATTGGTCGGCTGCGTGACAGTGCGGTTTCTGCTATTTCTGTACTGCAGATGTGTTTGAATGTACACTACGAGGGGCTCACAATTGTATAGTTTCAGTTTTAAGTATGCATTAGATGAAAAGGAATTATGTTCAAGATGAAGCTATTGTTTGTTCTCGGTGTGGTTGTACTGACCACAGTCGCGGAAATTGTGAAAAAGGGCGACGACTCCGAATGGGTACATTTACCTAACAAATGTGAAGGTAAGATTCTCGATATTGAGAATATGCAGGTTGCTTTAAGTCATAATAAAATGATTGGCTTAATAATAAATACTTAAAATAGTTAATTTATCAGTTGCATATCCATTTTATTAGTCCTGTTTAAAGTTATTATTATTTATACCCTATCGATAATGGGTATTGCGGGACGCAAAAAAACATTTTAAAAGTCAAATTTGGACACACTTTATCTGTTCAAATTAATTCAATAGTATTGTTTAATTAAATGATGCTGCTTTTAATAACACTTTTTGCATATTAAATTGGGATTTAATGTCTGCGAACGCTGTTTTTGTTTTTATCAGTGTGCAAGTTTTTGAGTATCGAAATGAAATCTGCATTTGAAGAGACAGGAAAAACCAAGGAAGTCATAGAGACGAATTACCGCTTTCTGGACTCGAAGGGAGCACCGCCAATAAAATACGTGAAATCGTATGTCTGTGTATTATAAATACTAACATGTTTTGCCTTGTACTCGTGTATGATACTTATGATTGTTATGCACCAGGGCCAGCAAGCCCAATACGCGATATAGGCGATCGTCTAGGGCGTCATTTGACTGGGGAGCGCAGAAGAGTGAATGAAAAAAATCAGAATACCTTTGGTTGCACACACTAGTTGGCAGTACAGTTATTCACAATATTTCAGTATTTTCTTGTGAAACAGACGCAGGCAAGCCAGTTAGCAGCCAGATACCTACTGCTGAAATATTTTTTAAATGAATGAATTGACAAATTTGTCATATTCTCACCTAGGGTGCCAGAGTACCCAGGGCCAGTGCTGGTGAGACTTGTCCAGTTTATACACTGTTGTTCTTGATATGACTATAAGACAACACCTGTTTTGGAGCACAGTTTATTTGCATAATTTAGTGAAAAATATCATAGGCATTATTTTCTTGGCCATAGTTTGCTTCCCTCCTTGAGGAAGAGGGGGAAATGAGAAGCAGAAGTTTTGATTCAACATTTTAGCCTATTTGGTTCATGGGGTTTTTTCCCTGATTAGCATAACAAATCTTTACTGCTTTCCTAGGTTGTTGAGCGCTGCAGGTATTGGAGTATCTATTTGAATTTGTACTCAATTGTTAATGATTGAGGATTTTGATGTGTGCACATTTTGTGTACTTGCCAAATTTTGTTTCTGGCCATAGGCCCTACAAACGGCTGCTTATTTTATTGTAATGTTGAAGCAGCCTTGCTCACTTCACGCATGCAGGGACATCCGGTTCATAGAAGTGATGGAGACTGTGTGTCAAAGACTCATGGAGTACAATCTGCACAAAGAGAGGGAGGGCAGCAACCGCTTTGCCAAGGTGAGGGGACTCAAACATACCTGGTCCACAAGCACAGAAGAGTAAAATAATGGAGTCACTCTTCCCAAGTTTGTGGGCATGATGTATGCGTCAGAATACCCTGTAAAGTCAACCCAACCTTATTTCTGCCACAAGGGAACTTTGAGTAGGCCTATGCTGTGTGTAACATCTATAAGAAGAGTGCTGAATTGTTTTTTCCCCCCAGGAAGAATTTAGGTTTTTGTAGTATTTCAGGACCACTTTTCCATTTTCTTTGCATTTTTCACCCTGTTTTCCTTTAAACTTTTCTTCTTCCCCTGTAGGGCATGTCTGAGACCTTCTCAACACTGCACAACTTGGTCCACAAGGGCGTTAAAGTAGTGATGGACATCCCATACGAGTTGTGGAACGAGACGTCTGCAGAGGTGGCAGATCTGAAGAAGCAGGTGACCTTATAGGAGCTTATGGGATTTTCATCAGCAATTTAGATAGGAACACAGTTCTTGATATATATCACAGGATTTACAGCAGGTATGTTTCTGCATATTCGAATATGTTTGTGAGGATCGTGTAGATTAGAATGGCAAGCGGACTGCTGTATTTAGATGAAACTTCACATTGTGCTGTTTTGATCTTTGTCTTGAACTATTTTTTCAGTGTGATGTAATGTTGGAGCAGTATGAGGAAGTCATTGAAGACTGGTACAAGGGTGATCAAGTAGAAGACCTCACCACATACCTGTGTGAGAAGCATGTTCTTAAGGGTCAGGACACAGGTATTGGTCCCGCTCTACATTTACTCCCTTCTCTTGGATTCCTTAAATGCAACCAGCATAACTGTTGAGCAGCTTATACGGGGTCATTCCTCATATGCAGTCATACCACCAGCACACTGAATCATTAATCTCTGGAACCATTTTCTTGCTTTTTATTGCTACACTTGCAGAACTGAAAATACTCCTGAATGCAATTGTGAATACATTTTAGCAGTAGGGTGCAGAGACTTGTTTTTTATTGGGGGGAGGGGGGTGGCAAGTCTTTGATGCCTACAATAATAGGATAGTGTGTACCTTTAAAGGGAAGTGCTTGGCAAAAAGGGGCACCCCCAGCCATCCCCCACACATGCCTACCTTTTTGCTGGTCAGAAGTTGCCCATTGCTGTGTATACATGCTAAAAATCAATTGCAGGACAATGGACTTCTCTGTTTGGCATGCAAATGAAACAAAGTGATAGTTTTTTTTTAAAGTCAAAAATAAATGTACATGCTGATGGAATTATGAGACTTCACACTACGGGCTGTGCAAATGCTTGGCTGTGTGGCTTTTGGGGTTAGATGTAGCACGTCTGAAGCTGGTCTGAATGTGCTGGGGGCTGTTTTGTTTTAGCCTGCCTGGAAGAGAAATGGAGTGGGAAAAGGGGTGAGGCGGCAGCCATTGCTGAAGAGAAAAAGGCAAAGAAGAACAAAAAGGGGAAGAAAAAGAAAGGAGAGAGCAGTGGCCAGGAGGAGCTGACGAAGAAGACGGGGAGGAAGAAGAAGAAGAAGAGCAAGCTTTCAGAGCCGGAGATGGGAGGAGAGAGCGAGGGAAATGTGGAAGTCACTCCAGAGGAGGGTCTCCAGGGCAGCGTACCCCTCCATGAGGAGAAAGCCGAGTTGTGAGTGGGCCGGGAAGAGCCTGCATGGCTTATGGACTCATCCACATGCTTCCTCTCAGGCTTGTCCTCATGCAGCAGGGACACCCAAAGTGCTGTGGGTTTTAATGGATGATTTAATTTGCACCTGATTGACACCTAACATGCCAGGCTAGACAACTTGGTATTGACTCAAAGCAAACAAAAAAAACTGACTTTGAACTGAGGATGAGCCAAAGATGGCATACCCTATAGCCTTGATGAGCAGAACTGAACACCCTTGGTACTCCCCATTTTCTGTTTGTTCTCTTTCAGAAACTGTGGCCACTGTTTGATCACCCCAGTGTTCCCTGTCCATTGCTTTTGCACTGTCCAAGTTCACATGTCTACATATCCAGTGTTGCTGCGCCTTTTGCCCATACTTATAATTAGTTTGTAGTTTTGACCTCCACGGCATGTGAGAGATGTTTTCCTTTCTGTAAAGGGACTGGGTGCTAACCTGGTCTCGCTCCACCCTCATCAGAGACATTTCACTGTCACCTGGAATAATACCACTGCTTTGGTCCAAAGCTGTAGCTCTGTAGTTCCCAGGTAGAGTGCAATGTGGGTCATCCCAGATACCCACAGAGGATCAGAGTGACAGATGGCTGCAATGCATGTCCACCAAGGCTCGAATTAGAGACTGAAATGGAAGTAGGATAAGTTGAACACAACTCCCATCTCTGTTTAATTTACATGCGCACAGTGTTTCAAAAAACAAAACAAAACACTTCAGGAACAGTAGCTCTGAGTAAGGTAATGATGTCTGGAAAGCGGAAGCACAGGAAACTTTCTTTGGGCTACTTTTCCGCTCAGGTTTCCCAGAATCCTTGGTGATACTAATTGCCAGCTTGTGGTTCTGTCACATAGAAACTAATTGTTGCAGTGTGATCCACGGCACAGTGTCATTACCGTGCACTGTGCCACCTTTGTTAGTGGGACCTGCCGCATGCAATCATCTTTGTGAAAGTTACAAAACAAGTTATTTGCCCATTGTTGTACTTATGTCCACAAAAGGGAATCTCTCTTCTATGTAATTGAGAAATCAACTAAAAAAAAAAAAAAAAAATCACATTTTCTCTTTTACGTTACAATGGATATATTAATTTCAAAGGTATAAGATAGGCGGTTTAGAGATTCATTTAGAGTTTTCTTCCATTTCTATGCCAAGGGAATGTAAAAATAAATTTATTGAAACGTGGTTTGGTTCTTTTGTGACCATTTTGCTATCTGAGCTACATTACAGAAGGCAGACAGGGCACCAGTAACGGCTTGAAATTTTACAACTGAAACAGCTTATTTAATGAAATAGGATTGTATTTAAACATTTAACCTTTCTGCAGTTTAAATTCTAAGATGAGTGTTGATTTTAAAGTGGGTTGAAGCTTCAGTTCTGTTTCTAATATGCATGTCGAATACTCATGTTTGCCCTTTTCATTGAAGTAGCCATTCCTACATGGTCCAGTTTAAAGCACATTGGAATGATTGGGAAAAATGTGACACGGGAAGAGTTATATGCTTTATCATAGTGTAGTGTTTTGTCCCCTCTGAAAACAGGGAATATATTTAAAATATTTTCTTCTTCAGTTTTGTCCCCGCTACATGCAGTGTGTGTTATGATTTGTCCTGATTCAGGAGTCATGTGACTTACCAAAACATAACAATGTCCCTATTAATGAAATGGTGTCTAGGAGTGAATTTGAAAGTTTTTAAACTTTCAAGAAATCATACCTTGTGGGATATTCAATACTTGACTGGAACCCCTTGAATAATGCTGGGTCACATTAAGTGAAATGCTCTGTTCAAAGTGAAACTGACACAAATTATGCTGTTTTTTTTCTCCCTGTCTGTCTGTCTGCTTTTCAGACCTAGAGCAAATTTCAAGTACACTGTCTTCTACTTAACAAAAGCACCTTACAAAAGAACCAATGTTTTTCTGTACTATAATACAATATTTCCATTCTCATTCTGTCACTAACAGATGTTTTTTTGTATTATGTCTGGCTTTGTGAATGTTTATGGATTTTGAGTTGACTGAGTGCCCCATCAGGATTCTGCTTCTGTCAGGTCAGGTCGGGTCGGGTTGGGGAGCATGCACTGGTGTAGCACATTGCTGGACCCACCACACGACGAAACACCCTGGGATCTTGGTTGGCGGCCCCACAGGCCAATACGCGGCCCAGTCCCACCCTCCGGAAATGTTCCTCTATCTCCCATAGCCAAATGTTATGTGGGTGCCCCCTTGGCCTGGTCCAGCTGCTCGGGTCCCCAGCAGTGAGGATCCAAAATGCATTAGTTGGTATATATTAGGTTTTTCGCTGTTCATTGGCTGTAATAATTCAGCCTCCCAGTCTTCAGCAGTCAAAAGCACAGGCACATTGATACCATTAATAAGTTCCTGTCCAGCAGTAGCTGACAATTGGAGTGATACCTAGTCACTATTCATGTGAGGATTTAATAGCATTTTTTTTCCAATTCATGTTTGATAACATTGCAAATAGCTCCCTTGTGGACAAACAAGAATGCTGGTTTGCTCACAGTAGTATGGGATGGCTAGTAATTAATTCTTTCTTATGAAGGCCAAGCCCAAGCAGCCCGTGTGACATCCTGCTATTTGATAAAATTTTAAATTGCAGACAGGACATGTGTGTTTGACTGTGGTATGGGAAGCATAAAGACTTGTTTTTTCATGGGTGTTTTCATTCTGAGCAGCACTGGGGAGCATGCAGGGATTTGGGACTCTGCAGCATATTGCCGGCACTAAGGCAGTGAACACAAAGGGAATTGGAAGCTTCATGCCAAGCAAAACCGAAATGCAGGAATCAGTTATTGACCCCCCCTAACATCCACAGACTCGGCCAACCACAGATCAAAAATATTCAAAAAACAACACAGAAAGTTCTAAAAATCGAAACTGGAATTTGCTGCAGGCCAAGTACTATGCTGAATGCATGGAATGAAGTGATGTGTAGCCGTGTCCTTTCTATTTTGACTTGTATTTGAAATATTCTGTTTTATTCCGTATAGTTCTCTACTGAACAGGTACATCCTTTTTTTTTTTTTCTTGTCGTTATTCCTTAAAACAGTATAATAACTATTTAAATAACATTTATATTGTATTAGGCATTTTAAGTAATCTAGTGATCATTTAAAATATATGTGAGCATGTGCATAAGTTATGTGCAAATACGGCAACTTGAGCATCTGTGGATTTTGGTATCCGCAGGGGGTCCTGGAACCAATCCCACAAGGATATGGAGAACCACCTGTACAGTACTCTGACCAAATGACAGGTTGGCCACATGCTGTCTCATTTCTAAGAGCTTTTCAGTGATCCACTTGCACACCGCGGCGGCTTTATTTCTGTTGTGGTGAAGCCGGGGGTCTGGTTGGGCCACATCCGTGGAGTGGTACAGATACACTTGGCCTGAGCATCCTGCTGCAGAGGAGCAGCACTGGCTGCTGGTGTGATTGTACAAAGGGGGGACGGATGCCTCACTGGAAATGACGTCTTGTATCCAATGAGGATACAAGCTCTGGCTGGGATTTGCACCGAAGGAGAATCGCTAGCAGTCCTCCTGCTGTCAGAGCAGTGCTCTGCCAGCAGCCTGCCACACTGAGGCAGGTACCGGGTCTCAGTGTACCTCCACCAGCCACTATCTAGCCAACAAGGGGAGAAAGGAGAGATGCTGGCAGTGGTAGTCAGTAAACTGGGCACCCCGTCGCATCAGAGGGAGAGGAGGGAAGAGAGGCAATGCCCTGCTTCAATTGTGTATTGAATTGGGGATGTCCAAGGATGTGCATGGATGCCATTGCTCCTGTGGGAAAAAATGACAAAAACCTATATGTGCTGATCTATAGGTTAAAATATCGATATTTGTTAAAAATCTATTTGTCGGCATCAGTCCGGTGTGTCACTTTTGGCTGATATTGCTGCCTGATATTTTTTTAATATAATATAAATATGTTTGATATAAACTTAATCAATATTTAACGTTTGCAGCATCAGCACTAACAATACCTGCTGCCCTAATGGAGATGAGTTCATTCACCGCTTAGTAGAAGTCTGAATTTTCCAGCCACTTTATAGTTATAGTGTTTATAATTCATTGCTCAATCCATCCATTTTCTGTACCCACTTATCCTATTCAGGGTCGTGGGGGGTCCACAGCCTATCCTGGAGGCCAGGGGCGCAAGGCAGGGAACAACCAAGGATTGGGCGCCAACCCATTGTGGGACACACACACCATTTACTCACACATGCACACCTATGGGCAGTTTAGCCTCAGCATGTTTTTGGACTGTAGGGGGATACCGGAGTACCTGGAGGAAACTCATGGAAATACACATGGGGCAAGGGCGGAGACTCAAACCCTGTTACCAGAGGTGCGAGGCAACAGTGCCCATTATTAAATCTAGCCCACAAGGTGGGTCACCTAGAGTCCATCTTTAATGAAAGACAGCATGATGATATGCAACATAAGAAAATGTGATGAAGTATTTTAATTTGTGCCCTTCTAGTGGAGAGAATGTGATGCAGTCCCCTATAAGGTGCCCTTACAGTGGTCTAAGTGGCCCCTATGGGTACCCATAGAATGGAAAAGGGTGCTGTTATGAAGTGCCATCCATGTCTTGCATAAATGAATGAATGTCAGCTAGATAGGATGCTGAATGATCCATCTGAATTCTATAAACCCTAATTGAAATTTCGGTAGCACTACTTGAGGAGGCGCAAATAATGTAGTATTACACGCTTACTTGATTCATTAACTAACCAGAAACTAAGTATTAGTTATGTACTGATCCCATGTTCGTTCATCATTAATCAATCATAATAGTTCATGTATTTCATGCAGATACTATATTAGTTTATGATTTCCTCGTAAGTAGTACCTGAGTAACTAAGTTATTTGCGACCCAAAGTTACAACATTTTTTTAGCACTCATTAGAATAAATACCATCGAGCAATTTGAATCAAATGTCATATTCTGTGTCTTTTTCAAAATTAAATTGCAGGACCAATACGTTTATAAAAGAATTTTATTTTCTAAGATGTGTGCTAGTATATTTATATACTCATTTCAATACAATTCGATTGCTATATCATTATCATATGGAAATAAACGTACTGTTATTCTGTAAATTACTAATTTGAGAATAACAGTAACTTACAGAATAACAATACCCTGGAGTCTGTGGAATATCTTCTAAAATTACATTTAAATTCTATAGAACCTGTCTTTTTTTTTTTACTGACGTTATTTCGTTATTGCCAAAGAAAACAACAAATAGGAAGGATTGCAGGTGCAGTACCACTTTAAATCATTAGATGGTGCCCTAAGACAAAATTACAAATGGAAAACTAATGCTACACTATATGGACAAAGGTATTGGGATATCTGGCCATTACACCTACAGGAACTTTTATGACATCCCATTCTAAATCCATAGGCATCAATATGGAGTTGGTCCCCCCTTTGCAGCTATAACAGCTGCCACTCTTCTGGGAAGGCTTTCCACAAGATTTTGGAGTGTGTCTGTGGGAATTTTTGCCCATTCATCCAGAAGAGCATTCGTGAGGTCAGGTGCTGTGCAGACCTGGCTCACAATTTCCATTCTAATTCATCCCAATGCTGTTTGATGGGGTTGAAGTCAGGGCTCTTTGTGGGCCAGTCAGGTTCTTCCGCACAAACTCACCCAACTATGTCTTTATAGACTTTGCTTTGTGCACTGGGGCACAGTCATGCTGGAACAGAAGGGCCTTCCCCAAACTGTTCCCACAAAGCTGGAAGCATAGAATTATCCAAAAAGTGTTGGTATGCTGAAGCATTAAGAACTCCCTTCACCGGAACTAAGGGGCCTAGCCCAGCCCCTGATAAACATCCCCATACCATTATCCCTCCTCCATCAAACTTTACAGTTGGCACAATGCAGTCAGGCAGGTAACGTTCTCCTGGCACCCGCCAAACCCAGATTCATCCATCAGACTGCCAAACAGAGAAGTGTGATTCGTCACTCCACACGTTTCCACTGCTCCAGAGTCCAGTGGCGGCGTGCTTTACACCACTCCATCTGATGCTTGGCATTGCACATGGTGATGTGAGGCTTGCATGCAGCTGCTCAGTCATGGAAGCCCATCCAGTCCATGAAGCTCCCGGCACACAGTTCTTGTTCTGGGGTTAATGACAGTGGAAGTTTGGGACTCTGCAGGTACTGAATCAACAGAGTGTTGCCGACTTTCACGCACTATGTGCCCCAGCACTCAGCGGCCCTGCTCTGTTACTTTACATGGTCTGTCTATATGTTCCTGCTTCAAAATGCTTCCACATTGCAATAATACCACTTACAGTTTACTGTGGAATATCTAGCAGGGCAGGGCAGAAAACTGACTTATTGCAAAGGTGGCATCCTATGACAGTAACACGCTTGAATTCACTGAGCTCTTCAGAATGACCTAATCTTTCACAAATGTTTATAAATCTGACTGCATGGTGAGGTGCTTGATTTTACACACCTGTGGCAGTGGGTCCAAATGAAACACCTGAATTCAACGATTAAGAAGTGTGTCCCAATAATTTTATCCATATAGTGTATTTCATGAAGGAACTACCATGGGCCAGCGTCGGGTGCCCTGGTATAAACCCCAACCCCACAAACCCAAATAGCTGAAATATGCACTTATTTGCTGTAAATACATTTTATTTATGGCATTAATGGCTATTTGCACCCAGGTGTCAGCAGGCAGCAATTCATCATTGGCTTGAGGTGAACGGTGGAGAATAGATACGCAAACAGCGTTTGTCAAGAGAATGTGGGAAGCAGATCCCACTAAAAAGTCCATGGCTAATATAATGGATCCACAGTTTTTTTTATTGCATCCCCCTGAAAATCTAAAAATCTAAAATTCCTCCTTATGTGTAATTCTCCCTCAATGTGAGAAATTAATTTCAAGCCCTATAGCTAATGCTAACGCTAGTTATCAAGATTAATGTGTGCCTTCGGCTACCTAACTAATGCTAGAAGGAGGGTACGTTTTGTGTTTAACGTACCCTACCTTTTATATTTGTATTCCACTTTGGCACCTTCAGCCGTTGAAGTGACGTGCAGCCATGCACGCAAGACAGTGTTTATGTGTTTTGTGGTGCCAGAGGGCGGCGAATGAGGAGGCCGAATAGATGCCGTGTGACTATATTCACCCGGGTGCAAATAGACACGCCGCTTATTTATTTTTAACCCAAGTGATGTACGACTGAGAAGACCGGGTCATAAGCAGCAGGGGGTTAAGGGCCATACTCAGGGGGCCAGTGGTGAAAATTACTCTGCCAACCATGGGATTTGAACTGGTGACCTTCCAATCACAGGCACAGCACCCATCATTTAATGTAGCCAAATACTCTTATAACAATCATTTCCACATTTGAATTTGGCAGTTTAAATTGAGATGTTTAATCTGCAGGCAGATGTGAAAATATGGACCCTGCCTGACCTCACTGTAGCAGGTGCTCCTACTATCACGATGAGAGTGTACAGCCTTTCCCCTCTTCCATTGAAAAGGCCCATCTACAGTTTGGTCCTCTCTTAGACTAATATTCTCCATATGCTCTGTATGGGCTTTTCCTTTTGGATACACTGCGTGTATTTTTAATTAGTTATTTGATGATGTAATTCATGACCAAAATAGGTAGCCTCACGCCACCTGGGTTACAAAAGTGTGGCTATTTGGGTTATTGTACAATATTACAATACGAGATTAACTGCGAACTCTGATTCTGTGCTATGAAATGAGCTGCAATTTTGACAAACCTGTGAGACCAAAAGTGAAAATTGTCTTTGTGAATTAATTCAACGTAATGCATTCCAGTTGGGTTAGTTACCGTTGTATCTTTCCAGATAAAAAGACTAGGATTAAATGTAACAGTTTGCTTTTTGGGAGAATTAGTGTTAGGCCTCCAGGCAGCTGCTTATTGTGGTCGAGGTCCCGGGGAGGGGGGATGTGGCTACAGGCAGCAGGCCAAAAAACAACGTGTGGAGTCTGCCCCCCCTTCAGTGACCTCACATGTTCTTAATAGCGGTATTCATGACACCTATCACCCACCCGCTATGCCCTCCCATCCTTTGATTCTTTTATATAATATCTGAACGACTGCCATTCACATCCTTCTAGGGTTCCTACCCAAACTGCTTCAAGGGCATCCTTTTTTGTGCAGCCTGGTACAGGGTCATGGGGGACTGTTCCAGGAGACACAGGGCACTGGGCAGGACGCACACTGCCTATGGGCAGGTCAGAGACTCCAATTTACCTGCTGCTCTTTTTTGGACTGATGGGAACCAGAATAACTAGAGGAAACAGACATCAAGGCAGGAATGACAAACCAGTCCTACATACATACCTAGCAGTGCTCCCAACTAAACCATGCCCCTTCCCTGTGACATCATCCATTTCCATAGCCGCTTGTCCCCTACAGGGTTGCAGAGGTCCAAGCCTATTCCAGAAGCTATGAGCACAAGGCAGGAAATAACCCAGGATGGGGCACCAACCAATCGCACCATTCACACCTACAGATTATTTAGTAACTCCAGTTCATCTTAGCATATTTTTCATCTGTGAGGGAAACTGGAGAAGAGACTCAAACTCTAATTCTAGAGGTGTGAGGCAACAGTGCTACCACTGTACCATCATTAAAGTTTCACCTGCGTACAGCTGAAATGGAATTCAAGACAGTAATTCATTGGTCAGAGAAGAATTTTTCTCCTCGCAGCTGCACATGAGTTACATCTCCACTAGGTGGTAACAAATTTCAGGTAATCTAATCCATGATCATTCACTGTTCAGCTTTTTCAAACATTTAATTCCATTATGATCAGCCCTTTTGTAACATTTCTATCACAGCAGCAGTACAGAGTTACATAATATATAACTATTAAGAAGGCCAAGTCTTGGACTGTGCACACCGGCATGTCCAGCTGTTCCACCGATTGGTCCTTTTTTTCTGTGCCGCTAACTGTGAGGCTTGTAATCAAGGTAGTTAGGCAGGACCCAAGCACCCAGGCAAAGATGAGGTCATAAGGCTAAACAAGGGCAACAGATAAACAGATTCAAACCCAAAGAAGCTGCCCCAAGAGCCCAGAACACCAGGACCCAGCCAGAAGTATCACTGATAGAATATAAATAAATTGGCTCCAGGTTTGGCTGATTACAGATTGGGACCATCTGGTGACTGCTATAAGGAGAAGGTTGCTTATTTGCCTGAGAGCCGACACTGTCTTCCATTTCACCTTCTAGCAGTCAAACAGTGGCACTTCATTCCTCTAATGAAATATCTTTTCAGATGTTTGATGCTAATTCTAAGATTCTTACGATCTTCACACTGCTTAAGCATAATTAAAAAAAAATGGAAGCAGTGTTAAAAAATTACTTTAATAAAGCATCTATCATTAATAAGGTTATAGGTATAACTGGCCATTTGTAAGTATACGGTATATAAAGCAGAATCACTACTAGGAGAACTCCAGGATGGTTCTTGGTGTGACGCAATTTGTAACCCAAGAAATTTGTGTTGTTCCTAATTTAGCATTTAAAATTCGCTTTGTCTGCAAAGAGCTATTGTGAACAGTGAAGACACGCACTGTGAGTTAGAAGTATATGACCAGTAAAACATTATTGCAGAAAAACTAATAAAAGTGCATATATTTACAACACAAAATCAAATTCAATTATGTCCAATATTAAGGTCAGTGATTAAGTTAAACATCTTCCAGAAAAACATTCACCTGTGAACGTTTCTCAGCCTTATGCAGGGAGTGACTGGTACATGAATGCCATCAATAACAGTCTCAGATTGTATGAACCCAAATGTAACAGCCCAGTTCAGCAAACATGCAGTCATGGAGCCTTATAAAATGATATCATGGGGTATTGTCTACATAACTTCTGAAAAGCCATTCAAAAACTACGTTCCTGGTGTATGAGGTCCTCAGGGAACCCATTCAGCTGCTTCAGGGGTCTCACATTACTGTAGGGATGAGTGCGTAATCCCTGGCACTTACATGCAGTCAGCCCCAGTACCAGGCAGCCAGTGGTGACCATGCTGAGCTCCAGAGTGAGGCGTGACCTCAGGGCGACCCCACAGCGCCTCCTTCCTGACCTCGCAGATGGTGCTCCCTGCCAAATTGGCTCCTTTCTCCCCCTCCAGGAAATTCCAACGCACACATGACATGCTTACTAAGTTTTGGCCACTATTATGTCCTCCGCAAATGTTATTTTCTTAAAATACCTCTCCCTATATGGAAAAAGTTCTGAGCGAGGTTACTCGGTGTTATCTTAAAGATAACTCAACCAATTACTCTCAATCAAGTGGTTAGATATCAGTGACTGAAAGAAGAGGAAAAAGAAAAACAAGAAATATCGGTCCATTTGCTAGCATCTTTACCTTTAGTTTCACTATCTGTTGTCTTGTACAGAAATGTACACAACTATGACTTTAAATAAAATTTTCTCAGTTGAGTGGAACATTATTCTGCATTTTTGCACATGACAGCCCTGCATTTTCACATCTGAATGCTGACAAGAGCACTATAGTCAGGGTACCTCTTCCCTTCCCATATTCCTCCATCACAGATAGACAGGGACTTCACAAGGCCTCTGCTCTGGGATTTGGGAGCAACTTCTGAGTGAATCTGCACAGCAGCATTCATTAGTCATTCATTTGGCCACAATCAATTAAAGTCAACCAAATAAGGGCAAGGACAGCCATAGATTTGCTAACCACACGGTCCCATCTAGGGTGACTTCTACAGATTGTATTGTTATTCCTGCACATAAATAAAAGAGATTCACTTGAACTATTGAAACGCGTCCTTAAGTCTTTAAATACATTTAAATACATCTCCATACAAAAATGCCCTTTCCTTTCTGACTGTCCTATTTTACATTTTGGCCAAGCTGGATTCAGTGACAAAGACAGATCGTAGTTATGAGTATCAAAGTGATTTTTTTTTTCTCCGAATGGAATAAAAATGTCTTCCTTCGCCTTTGCAAGTTTGTACTTTCTTCTTATTTGTGTGCACGTCACATGGCTGTTTCCTGAGGGAATTACGTAACAGATCACTGTCACTGTTTCTGTTCACACAGCTCACAGCAAAGGTTCACATGGCCGATCAGGTTAAAGGCTACCTAAGGGTGCCACAGCCATCCGAACACCATTCTTGAACACTGAACACTGTTACTGATCAGCTGCCTGATTGTCTGACAGAGGCCTTTACCCTAAGCATTGCTTTCTCCAGCTACCACAATAAAAGAACCAGAAGCTCTCCAGAGAGCAACACTGGACGCTGTGCAAGGTAGGACAGACCTCTCCCTCCATACTGGTGAATGCTGGCGATGCGGAGTATGCACACTTCACTGATGATGAAAGATTACAGCAGTCAGAACTAATAACATGCTGTCAGGGCTTGGTGGCGGCAGACGGCTGCAGCCGGTTGTTATCCCACATAAGAGATGGAGTCACTTGACACTCCAGGCCCCCAAAATAGACACACTAATCTGTGCTGAAGTGGGGAGCCCATTAAGTCAAAGGGCGACATGCCAGATGAGCTCAGGGATAGTGTGCACTAGACTAGTGACTGTGAGTCTGACCTGAAATAATAAATATGCAGCTGTTTAAATCAGCAAACTCTAAGATATCCAAGTTATTTGTAAGTCGGGGCTGTGAAGTAAGAACTCAGTCAGCAATGGTGACTGTAGCTACAGCAGCCATGTGGTCAAATCCCCAGCCTCAACTGAAAATGCAGCATGTGATATTAGTTGTGATACTGAGGTTTAGGCCAATCACCTAAAGACTGCTCAAATACAGAAGTGGCCTGAAAGTCTATGGGTGGGAACCACAGGCCTAATGAATGGAATCATATGCTGTCAGTGTTACGAGGGGGACCTCGGGAGCAAGTGCCGCTGGTCTCAAAGTCTGCAAATATTCTGCAAATCACTTGCAGAGCAGCAACAGCAGTCTGCAATGAATCACAGATGATGTTCTATCGCCGGCTGTTAGTAATGCATCACACTGAATTTAGGACAATGTCTATGAAGTTGTAAAATTCATCCAACTTATGAGGTCATTCACATTAGGTTTACGTATGATGAGTTGCATTGGGTGAGTGAAGCGCACTTCATGCTAGAGATGAAGTTATCCAGGCCAGAGGAATATGCGCATTATAATGTATGTGATCTGTATAACACCTTGACCTAGGGAATGTTATTTCTCTTTTGTCATACACCTGTATGAAAGAAATGACAGTAAAGAATCTTGATTCTTGAATCTTGAGGGAGGCTGTTGGATTAAGACTTTCCCCGGCTTCAGCCTTGCTATGCCATCTGTCAAGAAGATGACATTAACCGCAGTGTTGACCTTGGTTAAAGTTTTGTAATAGAAACCTCCTCACACATTCTGGAAATTGGTTACCCAGTTGACCTTTGAACAGTTTTCATACCAGAGTAAATTTCAATCCGCATCAGTTTTTGAAAAGATCTTTCTGTTGCCTCGGTATTTCAAGGGCACTAGCCTTTGAAAGCGAGATAAACAGCACTATTGAACGACTCTGGACGCATGTTAATGGTTCCACAGTGTCACACCCATGCTACACTGGTGCCACATAATCTGTTTGTTCTACAGCTGTGAATTATGCAATGATCATCTTGATTATTTATGATTAACTCAATATATTAATTACGGCTGCCCTGTGATTAATCAAAGATCTGCATGATTTTATTCATAGCATCTTCTTTCAATCTTTTTGCAACGTATTGTTTTTGATAAGTAATTCCACCAAATATATCGCTCATTAGCAGTTTGAACAACATGATATTGGGCTGTTGATATTGTCTCGTA
This sequence comes from Mormyrus iriodes, assembly GCA_011763525.2. Taxonomy (NCBI): domain Eukaryota; kingdom Metazoa; phylum Chordata; class Actinopteri; order Osteoglossiformes; family Mormyridae; genus Mormyrus; species Mormyrus iriodes. The sequence continues at coordinate 15,533,963 of JAAGVU020000002.1, forward strand.
ATATTTCCTGACAGTTTGTTGATTGAAACTGCTTATTGTTAGTCTAACACAGACATTTTCCTAAATTATCTTGCCCTGATCACTGTTCCCTGCTTTCTTTGAAGTTCTTATTATCGATTTTCCCCATATAAGTAGAGCTCCCTTTAATTTATTTTCATTTTTCTTTATTTTACGTTTATGTTCCTCCATCACACAATTTTGAAGCCTGCTCTCAGTCTCTTGGCATGCTATTTATCCCTGACATTAACCAGCAAAACTGACAGTGATATTTCTCACACTGTGGCTTGGTAGGTAGTTCAGTGCCATCCCATCTTTAAGATCATGGGTTTGTTTGATGTTGTTTAGTTTGTTCACTGGTCTAGGTCCAAATGGTCCACAGTGTGTGAATGCATGACCTGCGATGGATGGCAGGCCCATCCAGGTGATCCTCTGCCTTGTGCCATACTGTAACCTTGCATTAGGTAGGTTGTTATGGAAGATGACGGCTGTTTTGTTACTTTCATACTACAATTTATGTATTTGGATGACTATGCTTGAGTTAACTTGTTAAAGAAAAGCATTATGGTTAGTTGGATGTTAGCTCTGTCTTTCTTAATTTTAACAATGTAACATACAAACTGAGGTAACTGTGGTTGGAGGATGAAGTGTTTTTTTTGTTGATGATATTGGTGGAATATTTTATATTTTGTATATGTTTGATGTATTGTGCCTAACACCCCTACTGGAGCCTGATGTTACCCATGTTCTGAGTTGGAGGACCACTTTCAGGTTGACCTTAATAGGAGCCATTTTGGGGTCAGAGAGGAAGCTGATCATAAGCAGCAGAAGTCAACAGGTCTTCAGAGTCTGCAGCCTTCATTCAGCACCCCACCCATCTAACAATGGAACTGTTAAACAGAAATTCTGCAGGAATAGAACATAAAGAGCAAAGCAGTGGAGAAACAGCTGGTCCTTAGGGCCTGCCGGGTGAAAGCAGATGCTGACTTATCGTGGGCAGACATCTAAGCCTCTACCTTATTAACCGAGTGGCGCAGCATAAATAAATAAATGGGTTGATACTCTGGGAAGTAAGGAGCTGTTTGCTTTGGTACTACGATCCCATTCATCAGATGTGACAGCGGCTGACTGCCGTCTGGGAACCAGACTTCCCACATCACTGCTTAGAGCTGGTGGTCAAATGTGAGGGGGGTTACCTCACTGATCACACAGGGCCAAAAGTTGGGTCATTCAGTTTCTCTCTCTTTCAGACACACACACACACACACACACAGCAGCAAATATGCTGAGACGTCGAGGCTGTAAAAAACATGCAATGTGCGCTCAGGATCATTCGAACCTTCTAAGATTAAGATTAAGATTAAGATTAACGGAGGGAGGGAGGGAGGTTATCCAGATTATCCAGAGGGAGGTTCTGGTGCATACAGCAGCAAGAAGACACAGTGCACAGATGAACATATGTACAATGCCAAATAGACACAGTGCAGACACAGTATACATAGTGCAAACATATCCAAAAAGGACAGAGTACACAAATAAAATATCCTGAATGGTTCTTGATGTGTTATGGCTGAGGATGGGGAGTGGCGCATCGGCAGGCACTGTGATGTCTGATGGTAGCAGACAGGAACAGTCCCGAGTAGCATTTTGTAGCTGGTGGCTAAATGTGCTCCAGGATAGTGCCCCCAGGAGTGGATGGGCTGAATTGTTTATAATATTTTCCAATTTTTCCAACATGTTCTTCTCTGATCCTGTCTCCAGTGGGTCCAGGGACAGTCCTGTGACAGAGCTGGCCTTCTTCATGAGTTTGTTCAGGGTCAGTCCTGTGGTGGAGCTGGCCTTCCTGATGAGTTTATTCACGGTCAGTCTTGTGATGGAGCTGGCCTTCCTGATGAGTTTGTTCAGGGTCATTCCTGTGATGGAGCTGGCCTTCCTGATGAGTTTGTTCACGGTCAGTCTTGTGACAGAGCTGGCCTTCTTCATGAGTTTGTTCACGGTCAGTCTTGTGATGGAGCTGGCCTTCCTGATGGGTTTGTTCAGGGTCTGTCCTGTGGTGGAGCTGGATTTCCTGATGGGTTTGTTCAGGGTCGGTCTTGTGATGGAGCTGACCTTCCTGATGAGTTTGTTCACGGTCGGTCTTGTGACAGAGCTGGCCTTCTTCATGAGTTTGTTCATGGTCAGTCTTGTGATGGAGCTGGCCTTCCTGATGGGTTTGTTCAGGGTCTGTCCTGTGATGGAGCTGGCCTTCCTGATGAGTTTGTTCAGGGTCAGTCCTGTGACGGAGCTGGCCTTCCTGATGAGTTTGTTCAGGTGTTTGGCATCGCCTGTACTGATGGCACTTCCCCAGCAGGCCACAGTAGAAATGGAGGCTGGCCACTACAGATTGATAAAACATACACAGCAGCTTGCTACAAATGTTGAAAGACCTGAGCCTCTTCTGAAGGTAGAGTCTGCTCTGGCCGTTCTTGTACTACACCAGTCTGTTGTTCGGCCAGTCCAGTCGACTGTTCAGGTACCCCCAGGTACTTGTAGTCTTGCATCATCTCTACTTTCCCCCACTGCATGGTAACTGGTCTCAGGGGCTCCCTGTTGCACCAAAAGACCAACACCTGCTCCTTTGTTTTGCTGATGTTGAGCTGCAGGTTGGTCTCCCTGCACCTCAAGACAAAGTCCTCTACTAGTCCTCTGTATTCTGACTCATCTCTGTTGCTGATGTATTGTACAATGGAGGGGTTGTCAGAGAACTTCTGTAGATGGCCAGAGCTGGTCAATGAAAGTTACATTTACATAGCGTTTGTTCGAACACCCAAAGTGCTTTGCAATTGAGAGCCACTTCAACCACCAGCACTGTGTAGCACCCACCTGGATAATGCGACGGCAGCCATTCTGAGCTGGTACACTCACCACACAGTAGCTAAGGTGGTAAAGGGGCAGGAGAGAATTCATCAATTAGATACAGGGGATGATTAGGAGGCTAGATTTGATAGGGCCACAGTGGGCAGTATTAGCCAGGACATCGGGGTACCACCCCTACTCTTTCAAAAGAGACCAAAGGATCTTTTATGACTTCAGAGAGTCAAGACCTCGGTTTTATGTCTCATCCGAAGGACAGCACCCTTTTTACAGCACAGTGTCCCCGTCACCGCACTGGGGCATTGGGATCCACACAGATCACACCAGCACCTATTCCAGCATCAACCCAGCTTTTCCTAGATGGGCTCCCATCCAAGTACTGGCCAGGCCCAAAGCTGCTTAGCTTCAGGTGGATTACCTAGTCTGAGCTACAGGTGGTATGACTGCAACCTATAGTACTGGGAGCCCGACGTGTAGGGCGTGAACAGGAAGTGAGACAGGACGGTGCCCTGAGGTGCCCCAGTGTTGCTCACCACCATCTCTGACACAGAGTCCCGGAGTCTCACAAACTGCTGTCTGTTGGTCAAGTAGTCCATGATCCAGGAGACTGTGGGGGCATCAAGCTGCATTGTCTGGAGCTTGTTCCCCAATTGGACAGGCTGGATGGTGTTAAAGGCACTGGAGAAGTCAAAGAACATGATCCTGACTGTGATGCCGGCTTTGTCTAGGTGAGAGTTGGCTCTGTGGAGCATGTGGATCAGAGCATGTGGATCATCCACACCTATGTGTGCCTAGTAGGCAAACTGCAGGGGTCAGAGCTGTTTCAGTACGAGCCTCTCAAAGGCCTTCATGATACGTGAGGTGAGGACAATTGGTTTAAAGTCCTTAAGGGAGCTGGAGCACCCTTTTTTTGGAACAGGAAGCACACAGGATGTCTTCCGGAGCTGGGGCACCTTCTGCAGACTAACAGGTACTGTAGGACCTTGCAGTGTTGGCAGGCACATGTCTTCAGCACCCTGGGACTGATTCCATCAAGCTCCACAGCCTTGCCTGTGCAGAGGTTCCCCAGTTTATTCCTCACCTGGCCAGCGGAGACAGACAGACTGGGAAGTGCAGTGGGGGTGGAGGCCTATACTACCAATTCCCATACTGCATTTTGTTAGCTGGTGTATACTACATACTATCTGCTGCATAATTCCAGATCACCAGCTTGCCAGTGCATCTTATAGATATCTGATTAGTTTATTTCTACGTTCATCCAAAGTAGTATAATTAACATGAGTTATCACATTAGTAAGGTGCATTAATCGCTGTTTAGACACAGCTGAATAAATATTTAATATAGTAAACTTTATTTGCCATTTTTGCTCAACCTTTTAAGACTGTCTATGTATAATATTTATTTTATGCATCCGACTTGTCCATGGACACAAGTCTATCAGTTATGGAACAGATTACAGTGAATTCATACTTCATATTATGAGATGACTAGCATTCCTGTTCAAGTACGGGACTTGATTTACTACGGTATTTTCTAAAGCCATATCGACTGAATGCCTTCTAAATAGACTGTCATGTGAGACACATTCTCAGGCTTACAGTCATAGGCAAACACAGAGGCGAGTCTGCAGTCAAAGACTGTCAACACATACAATAAAAAGCCCTAGACACTGACCCAGCTAGAGGGTTCGCACAGAATTCAATGACTTACCATGTCAGATTACTTAATATATTTCAACCAGTGTCCTTGAATCAGGAAATGTAAATATTTACCTTTCCTGGACTTTACACTGGATATTAGTAGCACTGGCACTGGTCACTATCTCATTCTTAAACAGGCACATTTTCAGAAGAAAATGTGTTTTTTTTCCATCTATCTAGCTTTCAACCTCATATCCAGTGCAGGAAGACAGGGAAGCCAGTCCAAGTACAGCAGGGCACAGGGCAGAGGAACACTTTGGAATGGACTCCAAGGCACACACAAACACACTATGGGCAATTTAGAGGCATCAAATCACCTAAGTTGAACAGACGCATGGAAAATGGATGGATTGATAATTCTGTGCGGTCAGCAGCTAGCAGAGCTTTCTTAATGTAATTGAGGTCTAAGAGCTACATCAGCATGTTCTGTGTAGATTTCAAAACCTCCCCCAGCATTTGGCGTGAACTGCGCACAGCGTGTCTTGCATCATCTCCAATACTGTAGCAGGTGGTGCACTGGGTAAAGACCTTGACCTTTCATCAAGGTGCTTCGCCTGAATGGTTACAATAAATATCCACCTGCGTAAGTGTGTGAACATGCGGACCTCGTGGGACAGCAGGTGCATAAGTCAGTTTTTCTAAGTAGATGCTAGTGAAGCGTGTGTCTGAGGCACTGAATTACGCAAATATGCAAACCAGAGCACCTGAAATGCTCCTTAGCAACATTCGGGGAGTAGGGACCTCCTAAAGAGATAACATATGCAACAGCTGAGGGTACGAGTAATGAAGCTCTGTGTGGAACTCCCATGAGAACGCTGTAAAAAACGTACATTCAGTTATTTATCTGTGACTGTCTAACATTGCCAGCAGTGTCAGTTGCATTAGTCTTTATTTCCATTTTATTATTTTACTGTCCACCATTGAATGAATGAAGGGTTTTCATTGTCAGGCTCTTTGACGTCAATGTGTTAATGTGACTGCTATGCAACAACAGTGACTAACAGAGTATGACAGAGCATGTAAATGAGTGACTGTGCATATGTTTGTGTCTATATAACTAGGTATGAATAAATGAATGAGTGACTGTATGATCAGACAGTGTGTGAGTCATTCAGTGAAACAGAGACTACTTGAGAGACTGTACAACTGCATAAAAGTCACAAGGGAAGGGATAAGGAAAGGACTAAAGCAGTGAATGAATACAACCTCAGTACAGTGTGTTTTCAGAAATATAGGGTATCTTATACTACACTGGAGCTGTCATTTCAATGTATCATTATAGTGTAGACACCTTAGACGGAGGAACGCCGTTTCAGAACATCATATGGAGAAGGCCCCGGGTGTTTAGTCTGATGTATGCTGTGATCATGTTGGTTGCTATATTGTAGTCTGTAGAACATTAGACCTTACATCTCCGCGGGTACCTACCAGTAAGACGGCTCCTCATGTCAAGGTCATGGCTGAGATTTCATTCCTTCATTTAGCATTAAACTCCAAAATTTACCTCTTCCAAATCATTTATGCTGATCATATCAGCTGTAGTGCAATTACATTTATATTAAAAAGTCATTAAAGTAGATGAGTGGGATAAAAAAGAGTGCAATCTACAGATTAAAGAAAGCGTTGTCGACATGCTGAATGAATATCCATCTGGGTCCACTTTATGCCTGCCAGTGCCCCCCTTAATTTGGACGAACAGTGTTTGGGGGTAAAGGCCCCTGGGGAACTTTGCACCCCACATCCCACACAGGGAGGCTTGAGGACAGATGATGTCCTTATCTCATCCATACTGGGTCCTGCTATCTTATTGTAGATGCCTCATAATGGGGGCAGATTGCGCACCTTTTGAGACTCAGCAGCTACTGTGGGGGGGTGGAATCACTTGTTCTCCACCCGCTGGCAACCACTCTTTACCTGTTTACTTTTTAAAAAATTTTTTTTATAAATAACATTGGCCACACATCTGACTGTGATGTCACAGAGTGGTAACTCTGGACAGGGGCCGGAAATCGGGCCTATGGTGAATGAAAACGATGCAGGTCATCTTGCCTGCAGACCAATCACTGATGACAGCAACGAAACACTGCACTTCACCATTTTATTGCTAAAAACAGTCTGCCAAATATCCTGAGGGTGTTTCAATTGATCTGAGCATCACAAGTTGGTCCTCTGCGTACAGGAATGTTACGACCTAATACAGACCAACATCGCTGACAGCTGCCTCTCTGTCATTACAAAGAAATATTGACAAATGACAATATATACATTATCCCTGAACGGGTACCCTTTTTACCATACAATTCTCCATTTATCCAGTGTCTTACTTATTGACTATACTTGAATTTGATGTGTAAGATATTATTTTTAACCTCAGTTCTATTCTTTTCTGACGGAAAATGTTTCTTCCCTATAGCACAGTAACATACACAGTAGCACTTTCAAATGAGTTCATCAAAAACAAAAGTTGAAACAAAAAGCTGTTATTTTAACACTGTATTTTTTTGTTTCAGCATGAAGTTCAAACACCATACATTAAAACAGGGAAACTGCTGGCTGCTCTATTGGATGGTTTCAACATCTTCCTTCAAATAGAATCCTGATTAAAATGCACACAGAAGGCAAACAAGAGCATTTGAAACGAGGGCGGAGCCAATATTACGTCCATCGGCTAACAGCGGGCAGCGGGTTTTTTTTCTGTTTTCATCACTACTTTCCAAAACAGAGAGGGGGAGAACGAGAAAACAAGACAAACAAAAATGTTCTCACGCACTCTTCCGTTTCAGTCCATTTACTGATGGGCAAACAGCTGGTGTGGACAATCAGTAGAATGCACATGGATTCATGTTGTTTTTTTTTTAACCCCCACGACCCGCCCCCCATCCTGACTTGGAGGTCCTGAGACTTAACAAAAAATAACCCGGTCAGGTCCAGGCCTTGCAAAGATGTTACTCTGAGCTTCAGGAATAGTTCAGGAAAGGGCATCTTGGAGTCAAGATGAGCAATAAAGGAGAAAGTAAATAAAACCAAACTGGAATATCGGAGAACTACTCCCGATTTAAGAGAGGAGTAGGTCCCTCTACTGTCTGTGCTTTGTGGGGAAGTTAGATAAAAAAGGAGTTGTTATAGAAACAAGCTGGTGTATCAGAGAGGGTTCTGTTCCGGTCAGTCTTTCTTCAGTGTGAGGAAGTAACATTGCTGGGGAGATCCTTCTGCACTGCGCTCAGCCTGGGAGAGGAGCTGCAGAGGCTGCCAGAGCCTGGGGTCAGTACAGCATGGACGACTTCATGTACACTCTGTTTTCTGTGGATAAAATAATGTCACACACTAGTCAGCTGTTTTTCCTTTTAAATGGTATTTAACAAAACACAATTCTATTTATAAAAAGTCGCTTCTGAAAAATGTTATGAATTTAGTCATAGATCAAGGAGAGAGAAATCTCACTTCTGGGGCATACATCGAATTCTCTCCCGACCATCAGACTCTGTCCTGACTACCCTCAACAGCTAAAGCAAAGCAACACTCTTAAACTTATAATAACTTAGCTGGAGGGTCATATACGAATCACTAGAAACCTAGGCTTCAGGCCCAGGGCCGTCAGCGGAGTGTAACGCATGCAGCTCACACAGTCCGAAAGCTCTGAATTACATGCTGCAGCAAGCTGTCATAAAAGCCCCTCAGCTAAATGGCAGAAGAGGTCACTCTAGCTGCTATCCTATAATTATCTCAAGTCAATAAATGTACGTTTAGGACAGTAAGGGAAGCACAGCCACAGGCTTTATTACACAATTAAAAATAAAGGAAAGGAAGTAGAAATGCAGCCAAAATAGAGGTGATGCCATATTACTTACACAACCTATAGATTTAGTGACTGTTTAATTCTCTTTCCATGTCCTTACCATGGGTGATCTATCATTTAATATTAGCTGTCAGCGAGTGTTATGAGATAAAGTAAAAACAGCTGGAAACAGAATCAAAGAGGGGCCACAGCAGAATTCTAATCTGAACACTGTATGCTCACTTCATTAGTAACAGGAAACGGGTAATTAGTAAGAGAGTGTTTTCTGTTTATGATGGGTTTACTCTCTGGGTTCTATCAGATGAGCTAATATGTATTCAGGATGTAAACAAGTGCAGCAATCAGACAGAAGAGAGCCCGGAGTTACCCGAGTAACACTGCCAAGCCGAGAAACTGTGCGTGTGTGTGCTGAAAAGAATTAACAGAGACAGAAATGGTAGAGACGCTGTGTGTGATTAGGATCCTATGTGTGTAAATGTGCCGTTGTGTCCAGGGCAGACAGACGCTGCACTCTCTGTTGAGTATGAGACGATAGTGTGGTCCTCCGCCTCCTGAAAGCATCGAGTGCTCGCTCCTGTCTGGATAGCTACAAGGTCCATGTGTCGTATGCACATAGCACTACCAATAAGACTACTCCCCGAAACGAAAGTTGCTGTTTGAAGGCAGTGATGGGGAAAGGACAAGAATGTGTATAAGAAAGCATTTCTGTGCTTTTTTTTAGAGGTTATTCAGGGTAAGTAATAACATTTTGGCTCCTCCCCCCAAAGAGGTCCGCCTCCTGCCGTGCGAAGTGTCACTCCCTTCTCCGATTGGATAGTGTAGCTCTTGAACCCTGACAGAAACACGACTATCTCAGCAGACCCCTGCAAGCTGGTGTTACCTCAAATATACACTCTTCTCTCAAGCCCACGTCTAAAAGGCCATGTCCCCTGGGAAATACTTCTTAGTCCATATGGCGGTGGGTTGGAACCGATCACACGGAAGGACGTTTATAACTTGTTATGTTAAGTAACGCTGAGATGAATCCCCTTCCTGACAGAGGACACAAAAGCCCTTCAGTTTGTTGACTTTCACTAAATAGATGGCTTCATGCTTGTATGCTTTAATCTGGAGTCTAGCTTTATTTAGTTAAGTCTGCATTTAACAACATCACATGCACCACTGATGTTTACAATGGAAAAATGTACAGCTGTCTATTAGGGTGGGACCTCACTTCCTGGGGCCCAGAATAAGTCTTTGTTATCATGTGACATGTTTCTAGAGTGGTCAGTGCTGGAATGCTGTGTCTCAGCCCCAATCGGATGTGCAGGGTCACTCGGAATAATTATAAGCACCAGGTCCACTTCCAGCTTCTCCCCATATCTTCCATGACCAAGTGTTTCATGGTCCTGATAAGTCAGGGGAAAGCAGACCCTTTTTGCCAGATTTAGATAGATTAGGCAGCGAGTTACTTCATTTCCTACATAAATGAATACAGTGTTTGTGACTTGAGTGGAACAGTATCTGAAAAGCATAACTGAATAATGGCCTACTGCTTTTAATAACAATGTTGAGAAACAATGTGAATGTTAACAGGCACACAGAGAAACGCAAAGGTATTTTGGAAGAAAATCATTGCAAATTATCCTTCTCAATAACTGTTACCATGGCATGTGTTAAATTATGATTGATTGTGATAGGTCAGTGTTTTGTGTGAAAGAGTGTGTGTTCGTGCATAAGAAAAACATTCTGAAAATATAGGACTACATGAGTAAATGTGCGTGTGTGTGTGAGAAAGCAAGGCCAGATGTGTGGGGAATGGAAATCTGTGTGATCCAATAAGAAAGGTATTTTTTTATTTAAGAGAGACTGTGAGAGAAGCTGCTTGTATGCATCCATGTATGCATGTCTGCCTGTGTGTGCTCATCTATTCTTTCATGTTGTATAGTTCTGCAGTATTTAGTAGTGTTGTAATACTCAAGACTGGTCTTGAGGCCACATTTTTGCGGTCTTGGTCTCGTCTCGGAATCAACTTTATCTTGAATCGGTCTTGGACATAGAGGATTTGAAATTTTAAGAAAAAACGTCAATGGTTCAAATTATACTGTGACACAAACTTTAGGCCATACTGCTTAAATCCAAAATGGTGCCTATGTTCCTCATTTTATAGCATGTTGTGTTACGTAGACTCAAACATTAGTCTGTTTCTGATCTTGACTTGGTCTAGCCCTGCATTGGTCTTGGTCTTGTCTCGGTCTCGCACTGCCTTGGTCTTGGTCTTGTCTTGGTTTCAGTACAGTCTGATCTTGGTATTAACTTGGTCTTGGTTTAGGTGGTCTTGACTACATCATTAATATTTAGTGCTGTGATTAAGGGCAGTCACCACTGGATCACTGGATTTCGGAGAACATACAGGGCTCTCTTTCACTGACTCCCCTGATGTTCCCATAGTCAGTTATCAGCTTTCCAAATGAATTTTCTCCTGTTTCATCAGCTTTCTGCGCAGATCAGATCACAAGGCTGACACACCTCACATGCACATCCTCCTGTCTGCCCCATCCACCTCCATCTCCATTTTTTTTAACTCATCCCAGTTCTCCTCATCCTTCTCCTCTTTCCCGTTCCTTTTAACCTTGTCCCGATCCTTCTCATTCATCTCCTATTCCTCCCTCCTTTTAACCTCAGTACAGCCCTCTATCTCTGTTCATTTAGCCACATTCCAGTCATTACTTCCATTAGCACTCTTTTTGAATTAATCCTTCGTTTAAATCTCCTTCCTTTGTAACTTCACCAAAACATTCTCCTTCACACACACACACACACACACACACACACACACACACACATGCACACACACACCCACACACACACACACACA